>CAUYUJ010012225.1:765678-855678 GCA_963575745.1 Prorocentrum cordatum | reverse complement strand
TTGTTTTGCAACCACACCCAGGGACGAGCTGCCGTCCATTCCTGCGTACCACCCCGGCGTTGCAGGCCGCCTTTCATATAGTTGTGTGTCTCGTTCAGAGCAGCAAGTTGGGTCCAAGCACTGTGCCGAGCATCCATACCCCCGCATCGCCCGCAGTGCCGTGCTCCCATCTCCGCCCCAGTCAACGAGAGTCAGTCAAGGACGCGGTGGTCTTGCAGTACACCTGGCCGGTGGCGAATCGTTGAACAGAAGCTCGATACCCGTTGTCAGTACTACAACATCACGTCCGCCACTTCCTCAGACAGGGACAACCAATCCAACGGCTCCACGTCCCGCAGTCGCCGAGAAGACCGCCAACGCCACGAGTGTTTTCGCCGCGACGAACGTCGTCATGACGACCGCCAGCAGCGACGGGAAGATCCCCGCAGAGATGGCAGACGCGCTGCTCGCGAACTGCTGGAACACCGTGGCAGCACAGGATTCAGCTGCCAATGCCCCGCAGGTGCTCATCAGCAACAACCTCGTGCAGCAGGTCGCGGATCCGTTTGCCATCCACCGACAAACGCGTAGGTCAGCAAGATCAGAAGGAAGTGTTGCGCCCGAAGCCCCCACCGTGGCCATGGAAGAGAGTGCGAAGCAACCACGTGGTCCTGCTAATCATGACGCCCTTCAGGGCGATGCTGACGCATGGGCCAACGCCAAGTTTATCGAGCAGCAGTTGGGGCCCGCAGCCGCCGAACAACTCGCTCGTGATATCATCGAAATGGCTGCCACCTTTGCTTTCCAACCCGCTGCTGCGCCAGGCACTCCAGTCACTGCACACGCTACTCCTGGATCACAACACGAACCACATAAACAACATCAAGAGCGAAATGAACCGCTACCTGGGATACCCGAAGACCTCGGTGTCGCTCTTCGGGAACTCATGCATCGACAAGTCGCTACTGCCGCCTCCCGTTTTCAAGCACAAGCTTGCCAGCTTCTCATTTAATATAGTGAAAGTGTCCGCCTTCTCGTTCAACAACAAGTGGCCGCTCCTGAACGCCGAGAGGATGTACTCCATGACGAAGCCGCTCGCACTCGCAGAGAACAAGACCGCCAGGCCTCCGAGCAGCAGCGTATGTGGCAGCAGATCGACCAGATGCGCGACATCCTCGCCCTCGCAGAAGCTCAGATGCCGATCGCAAACCTCAACCGTCTCGCCGAGCGGGACCGACAGCCTGATCCGACGGTCTTCGTCGTGGGCTGCCAGCGCCTTCTGGGCCCGAATGCGGTGCTCAACGACACCCAGGATTGGGTTGCAGAAGCCAACCTCCGGCCTAATCGCGTGGAGCTACTCGGAGATGGTGAACCTGCCCGCCGCTTCGTCCTTCAAGTCGAACGAGACAATGCTGTCGCAGTACCCCGTGCGCAGACTCTCTCGCGCGCAATGCGCAATGCAGCTGGCCAATGGAAGCGTTTCACTTCAACCGATACAACAGGTCATCCAGTTGACATCGACATCAATCCAGACAAGTCCCCCGTGTAGATCAGGACAGAAGCCCAGACCCAGAAGCTCCTTCAGCTATTGCAGCAGCGCTACCCTCGCCAGCAGTGGAGAGCTTTCCCCGCCAAGCGAGAGATCCACTGCGACTCCATGCCCATCGCCAAGATCGTTATCCGCGGCCAGGTAGACCCTTCCATCCCCCAGTGGAACGAGAGAGCCTTCGACAGCCCGCAGTGCCAGTCCATCGACCGAGGCAACGTCCCCACCTCCTTCCAGGCGCGCTTTGCCGACACGGAGTCGGCAACTTGGCGTGCATAACCCTCGCCGTGCTCCTCGGCCGTTTGACGCCGTTGTGATGCCGATCACCCTCGCGCCAGTGCACGCGCGCGACGATATGTCCTACAAGACCAGACACTTCATCCTCAAGCTCGACCCTGAGGGCGCCGAGCTGCACATGTTCTCGCGCGCTGTCCCGAGCACGCGCCTGGTTATCATGACAATCCACAACCCGACGTCATTGTCGATGCCACGCCCAAGATCGAGATGCCGCCCATTCCTGCTGATCATTCCCGCGTTGCTAGCCGCCATTCATATTGCTGTGTCCAGCGTCCCGAGCTTCCAGATCGTCTCGTACCCCCTGCCGTGTATCCATTTCAGCGCATCGTGCTCCGTTCCGTGCGTCCGCATCGCCTCATTGCGTTCCGGTCCGTCCCAGCCCAGAAGAGTCAGTCACGTGCGCAGCTGCCCCGCAGTGGACCTGGCCAGCGGCGAATCATCGAGCAGCATCCTCACGCCAGTTGTCTGCGCTACAACATCATGTCCGCCGCCCCCTCCTATAGGGGCGCCCACTCCAACGGCCCCGCGCCCCTCAGTCTCCAGGAGGACCGCCGCCATCGCCGCGCAGTTTCCTGCCACGACGAAAGTCACCATGAAGACCGCCAGCGTCGCAGAGAAGAACGCCGCAGAGATGGCCGACGTGCTGCTCGCGAACCCTTCGGATACAACGGCCGCGCAGGATCTGCCAGTCAGGGCCGCGCAGGTGCTCCCCAACCGCTGCGCCGCGCTGCAGGGCGGCGCACTGCGCGCCCACCTCCGACCCCTTCCCGCAGGTCAGCCAAATCGGGAGGAAGCGCTTCCCCGAAAACCATGCCGTGTCCGTTGAAGGACCTCGTGCTGCTCATCCATGCCGCATCATCGTATTGCAGCTTGTCTTCGCATCCATTGCCAATGCGCTTCGCGCTCACTGGCGTCCCGTCTTCGTCGCGACGTATCCCAACATTGCCTGCTACGCCGATTGCATCATCGCGCGCATGCCGAGTGGTGTCCTCATTCACGTCGGGGCATCCACTGCTCCGCAGTTCCAGTACTACGTCCCCGACCTGAACGACTTCGCCCTCGCCTTTCTGTTGACGGGCGATAACACGCAGCGCGAGCACACTAACTACAGTGCCCCCTGTCACGCCCGCCCGTTCTCGCTGAAAAAACATGAGTGTCACAACCATCGCAGGTGCTGCTAATCTCTTGGTCAAGGGCGCTGCGACAAAGCACGCGTATCAACCAGCAGGGCGTCTCCCAGGGCCGCAACGCCCCCAAGCTCACCTCCCGCTACGACGCCGCGAAGCATGGCGCCCGCTCGCTGCAAGTCGCCAGCGACGCCAAGCTCGGCGCGCACCAACTTCGGCTTCTTGGACAACATGAACCTCCTCCATTCCACGCGCTCCGCACCAGCCAGCTACAAGTTTAACGGCGAGCACTGCGACTCGATCGTCATCTGCTCTGGAGTGGGACAGTGCTGCCCTGCGTCAGATGTGGCCAGGGTGAGCCGTGGGCCCGATCTTCCACCACCTCGCTACGTTGATTGAGTTCTCGAACGGCACGCCGGACCTGGACATCGACATGCAAGCGTACCCGCTCGAAACGCTGAGCCAAGTGACCGCCCTGATTGCCGCTGCGGAGGTGCATGCGCTTCTCTCAGTGCAGCCGCGGAGATGCATGGAGATGAGATGCCTCTTCGCGCCCTTCTGGCCTGTCGCGTCCCCAGCCACCATCGCCCTCCCGAAGCGCTCCCGGTCACCCTCGGTCCTCCCTGGGGCTGCTCTTCGGTTCCGGGGCGAGCCGAGTTCCTGGGCTCTTTTTTCGGATCCGAGGCCTCATTGGCCTGCCTGAGGCTCGCCCCTGGGCAAAAATGGTGGCAGCAGGGCGGGGAGTTTACTTCGGCATAGGCAGAGTGGCAGCGACGCCACCGCTTGCCTTTACAGTGCATCAGTGCTGTTTGTTCGGAGCTATGTTTCGCACTTCTCCCCCTGTGATCCCACCATTGCAAGTGCCAGCGTGCAGTGCCACCGCCTTCTTATGCGTCGCGCAGCTCAGCTGCCAATCCTGTGCCAGTCCAACGCTGCTGCCGCCTGCGCCTCTCACGCTGCGCAGAGCGCGGCGGTAGCTGCGAACCCACTCCGCCGAACCAAGTTCCATCGCACCTACCCAGTCAAGCTACGCGAACAGCAGTGCAAGTCGCCTATCATGGATTTGCTCGCCGTGCGCCCCCATGCCTGGAGCCGTCAAGTGCCCCAGGCACATAATGCACCACAGAAGCGCTGGGAAGCTCTGACCGATGCTCTCAAGCAGCTGCGCCCGAGTGAGCTCCTGACCACATTCGAGACCCTCAGCAATGGGTGGACGGCCTCTGCAAGGATGCAGATTTTTCAGCAGCACAAGTGCGCCTTTGAATGCACGGACGCGCCTGGATCATTCCCGCTCTACCTCCTTTGGCTTCCTGACCTCCCCCTCACCCAACCTACAACGACGACAGAAGGGGCTGGACACGGCCGCAGCATACGCAGCTGAATCCACCAGTCCGCTGTCTTTGCCGACTACGATCCTAAGGATCGGTCTGGCATTCCGTACTTACTACGAATTCATACCCACTGCCGCGCGCACGGCGCTTGTTTCGCATGCAGACTCTATCGCACCGCGCCGTGCATCACACGCATTACTATACAGGTAGAGGCGCCAGGCTAGAGTTGGGCGGCTGAGACTATCTCATTTGCCGTCTTCTCGTTCGTGCTCGTGTCCGCTTGCCCTCTTCCTACCTCTGGGTGCCCATCCTTCTCCTCCTCCTCTTCCTCCTCCTCCTCCTCCTCATCCTCCTCATCCTCCTCATCCTCCTCCTCCTCATCCTCCTCCGCTTCCTTTTCCTTTCCCTCCGCCTGCTCCTCCTCACCGTCATCAAGAGCAACCGCATCATCATCATCATCATCATCATCAGCAGCATCATCAGCATCAACATCGTCATCAGCATCGCCATCAGCTTCATCATCATCATCATCTACATCGGCACCGTCATCATCATCGTCATCGCCAACATCATCATCGTCCGCACCGTCATCGCCATCGTCAGGATCATCACCATCAGCGTCACCATCATCAGTATCATCGCCGTTATCAGCATAACCACCTTTAACATCGTCAGTCGCATCAAGCACATCCGCACCATCGTGTTCTTATTCTTCACCTGCATCATCATCATCGTCGGCAGCAGCACCATCCGCATCGTTATCATCATCACCACCGTCATTATCAGCATCATCATCACCACAATCATCACCATCAGCATCACGATCATCATTGTCACCATCGCCCTCCTAATCATCATCGGTACCGTCATAATGATCAGAATCACCAGCATCATTATCATTGCCCGTCGCATGATCATCATTACCATCGTCATGTTCATCGTCATCCTCATCGTCAGCCCCATCATTATCATCACCCTTACCGTCAACATCGGAATCCCCATCATCATTAGCATCAGAAGCATAACGCTCGCCGTCATCATAATCATCTCCACCACCACCACTATCAGCAGCATCACCATTATCACTATCATCACCATCATCGTCATCCTCATCTTCATCTTCAGCAGCATCCTCAATGCCGTCATCATCAGTATTCGCATCATCGCCAAATTCAGCATTAACATCGTCATCAGCATCATCTTCATCAGCATCGCCATCATCATTATCATTATCATGACCACTATCAATATTAGCATCGCTATCACCATCATCGTCATCGTCATCATCATCAGTCCCATCAGCATCACCATCATCACTATCACCGTTACCATTTCCATCACTATCACTATCACCATCATCACCGGAAAAAACACAATCGTCACGATCTTCCTCATCATCATCAGCTCCATCAGCATCACCATCATCATCAACATTATCAACAGCAACATGACTACTGGCGTGCTATCGGCGTGCTGCTGGACATGCCGCCGCCTGCCCCCACTCGCGAGCTGTCCGACGAGATGCGCCGCCGTGTGGCCGTGGACACAGATGCGGACGAGCAGGCCGCCATCGCCAAGGCCATTGTTGGTGCTGCCACGGATCGAGCGGCGTGCATGCCCACAGTGCCAACCAAGAGACCTCATGCGGCGTGCTGTGCGGGGCCTCCAGCCTTCGGCCGCACCAGCCCCGAGCGGGTGGCGCAACACGCTCGTCCGTGCCAATTGCGACGCTAATCGCGGGGAGGAGGACGCTAATCGCCAATTAACACGCTTCGTCGCAATTGCGCTGGCTGTCCGATGGCTGCCTCTGGCCGGATTGTTGTGTGACGCCGCCATCTTCGAGCCAGTCGATCAGAGCGCCCGGCCGCCGGCGGCCGCCCGCGAGCGGGCGATGCGGAAGATCCGCCCCGTCGGCTTGTGTGGACCTCTCGTGGAGCTTGCGGAGGCGGTGGGCGCGGCCGCATGGAGCCGCACCAACTGGGGAAATACCCCAGATGGCATCCCGATGCTGGTCAGGGGTCTGCAGGGCTGGGCCAGGGAGATGTCCAGCGAGCGCACTGGGCAGAGAATCGACGGCGACGCGCAGCCGCAGCAGTCGGACATGGAAGAGGAGGACGTGGCGGAGGAGGAGGAGGAGGAGGAGGAGCAGGCGGAGGAGGAGGGGGAAGAGGAAGAGGAGGAGGAGGAGGAGAAGGAGGAGGAGGAGGAGGAGGAGGAGGAGGACGGGGAGGAGGAGGAGGAGGAGGAGGAGGAGGAGGAGGAGGATCAGGGACAAAACGACCACATAAACATAACAACAGTACCCTTATGGCGCAATTCCGCGAAAAACGGCTGAGACCGATTGGCAACAAACATAGGCCAATGCTCGCACCAGTTCGTCCGTGATGCCGCAGTTCCCCCAAGTGCGCACACGGCCTGTATAGGGCGAGCAGTTGTTGCCGTAGCTCCCCTGCGTCATTGCCGCGCCAAAAATCAAGCACCAACCTATCCGCGATGGTGTTTTGAGGTGTGCGGAGCAGGGTTCTTGGTTTCTTTTATGCCATTGGGTGTCCTGGGGTGACATAAAACTAAAACACAAAGCACGTGGGATTTACATAAAACTCAAAATCGCGTTGCCGCTCGAACCGTCCGAATGACATAAGAAAATTGAGAACTGTTCTGGGAAGTCCGCCGGCGAGGTCTTTCGGTTTTTCCGCTCGCCCGCTGAGTCTGTTTTCCGACGCCTGGCGGTCCCTGGAGATTGCCGCCTCGAAGTCGTTGACGCCCTGGAAGCGGGCGTGTGTTCGAGTGGGGTGACGCGGGCACTTATGTCTCGCGCCAGCCCGCGCGCAGAGGTGGGCGCCAAATCGGAAAGTGTGCGCCTATTATGTTTATGTCGGCTTCTCGTTCCCTAGAGGGGGAGGAGGAGGAGGAGGAGGAGGAGGAGGAGGAGGAGGAGGAGGAGGAGGAGGAGGAGGAGGAGGAGGAGGAGGAGGAGAAGGAGGAGGAGGAGAGGGAGAGGGAGAGGGAGGGCACCTCGCTGGGCCAATGCATCGTCAAGCCCGACCTTGAGATCGCCTACGACTGGGTCCTCCGTCGCTCCCTGCCGGCCACGGCCCAGCGCCACGAGCCCGATCCATTGACTTTCCTCGCCCGCCGTTGGGCCGAAGGTTCTTCGATCTTGTGGCAGCGTATTGGGGTCGCCTTGCGACGCCGACCCGCGGCTGCTGCCAGGGGCTACCCTTCAGCCCGGCCGCGCCCGCGCCCCCGCTGCAGCCTCGTTGTGTGAGTGTGCTCTCGCGCCCTGCCCTCTTCTCCGTCGCCACCCTCCTGCATGCGGGCTAGTTTGCGATGCTGTGTCCGGGTGTCGCCCCGACGCGCGTGCGGATCACATCTGCCGCGCTGCGACGGGAAAGCGGGGGCGCCTGGGTGCAGCACACCACGTGGCGTGGCGGCATCCAGGGCTCACGCCTGGTGCAGCTGATGTCCACCTTGGCATCGCTGACGCCATGCGGGGCGTCTGCGGCAGTGGCCTTTTTCTGGCGTTGCCCGAGGTCGTCGTCGCCAGCGTTGCCGACGACTGCGCCGGGGACGCGGACATCATCGGCGCCGAGGTCCTGGATGACCGCCTGGCGCACCGTGGCCGTAGGATGCGTGGCCACTAGAGCGCAGTCACGTTCCTGGCCCTGGCTGCGTCGGGCCAGGCGCCGTCTGCCGTAGCCCGCCGTCTTGACGCGCATGCGACGCGAGGTTCATGGCATGCTGCTGCTGGGCACTGCGTTGGGGGGCACCTTGTTGACGGCCCTCGCCAGCGGTGTCGCCATGGAAGGCCCTGTCTTGGCGCGCGCAGAACAAGCAGAGCAGGTCTGCGAGGCCCTATGATGCTTGGGCCGCTCACGGTGCCATCAGCGCACCGCGCAGACAGCGTATACCATCTTGGTTCATTATCCTGCCCGCAACGTCGACTGCGATATGCGTTTATGCGCCAGTCTCCATAGCTATTTTGGCTCAAGCGGTTGCATGGCCTCGCCCGCGCGCGCTCCCTCTTCGGCGAGGCGCGGCTGCGGACTGTCGGGGCCTAGCAGGGGCTCCCTCGGCCCAGCTCGGCGCCTCCTTGGTCGAGGCCGCCGTCTGGGCCGCGGTCGCCGCTGGGGCGCCGCGGCGCACTGTCGCCGCCGTCGCGCGGTCGGCTATCTCCGCCACGCTTTTTGCGTGCGGGGACGCGCCGACGGCGGCGGCCGCGCGTGACGCTGCTGCTGCCCCTGATGCTCGCGCGCCTCCTGCTGCACCGCCTGCCGCCTCCGCGGCCAAGGCGGAGCGGCGGAGGCGCAGACGCCGCCGCCTCGCGGAGCGGCGTGCCGCGGAGGCGTTCCCTGCTGCTGGCGCGGCGTTTGAGGGCGCCGCAGTCGTGACGGGTCCTGGTGCTGCTGCTGGAGCGGCCCTCGGCCTGTTCGAGCCGCCGTGGAGGCCGCTGACGACAACGCGATGTTCGAAGACGCCTGGGCCGACGGCCTGGTGCGGCCTTCGCCACCCGCTGCGGCCGAGCAGCCTGCTGCTGCTGCTGCCGCCGCTTGGGCGGGCCGCCGCCCTCGCCTGCTTCTGCCGCGGGCTCGCAGGTCGAGGGCGTCGTGGCCCCGACCTCGCCCCTGCAGGACGACAGCTGGGCCGACCAGCTCCCCGCGCGCCGCGCGGCGCCCGCCGTGGAGGCGGTGCGCCTTGCCGCGGCGGTTCCTGGCGGAGCTGTTCCCAGCCTTTTGGCATCCCGACGCTCGAAGACGGCCCAAGTGGCCCCACGGCCGCTCCAAGATAGCCGAAGAGGCTTCCAGGAGGGCCCCAAGACGGCCCACGAGGGCCCCAAGACGGTGCCCGAGGCGCCCAAGACGGCCCGAGAGCGCCCCAAGAGGGCCCCAAGAAAACCCGAAGAAGGGGAACGCGAACCCAACAGCAGAGCTTTCCGCCCACAGGAGGCCCCAAGAGTCCCCAACTGGTCCGACGAGGCCCCCCAAAGCCCCCCACCAGGCCCCAACATGCTCACAGGAGACGTACACGGGGCCCCAAGATAGCCGAACAGTGTTTTCGATGCAGCAAAATTGCTTCAAGGAGGCCCCAGGAGGCTTCCGGATTGCCCCAGTGTGGCCTCAAGCCGGGCCTCCACGCAGCCAAGACAGCCAATTGACTGCTTCAGACTGCAGAACATCACTTTCCGACTGCCCGGAGAACCCTGACGATGCCCCCAAGGGACCCCAAGAGACCCCAAGATGCCCCCCTGAGAAGCACCCAGGAAGTGCCTCCAACAACCAGCTGAGGAAGCACGGAGAGCCCCCCAGAAGCCCTTCATATGCCCACACGAAGACCCAAGAGGTTCCCAAGAGGCCCTCAGGAGGCACGACTCTGTCACGCGCCTGTGCTTGATAGCGCTGTCCAAGATCTTCTAGCGCGCCCCCAGCCTGAGCTAGAACCTGAGCGCGCGCGAAGTGCGCGCGATGGTTCTAGTGTGTAAATATGCATACATATATATGTGTGTGTATATATATATATGTATATATACATATATATATATATAAACACACACACACCTATACGACCACCCTGCGGGTGATAAGGAGGAGGGGGGGGAGGAGACCAGCAATGGGCAACAGTGGTGATTGTTGTTCTGACGATGCCAGTGGAGATTGTTGCGTTGCACGTCGCTCTTGGGAGCCTTGGTGTCGAGTTGTTTACGTCACCCTTCGCTCTTGGGCGCCTTGGTACCATCCCCCCCCCCCCCCTGGGAACCAACGGAATAACAAATCATTTCGTTAATTTTGCAAGGGCTTGGGGGGCCATTTGGGCTCGTCTTTTGGACCCCTTGGGGGGCTCTTGGGGGCCTCCTGGGGGGCCTTTTGGGGGCCTCTTGGGAGCCTTTTTGGGCTTCTTGGGGGCCTCTTGGGGCCTCCCGGGAGCTTCTTGGAGCGACCCTTAAGAGCTTGTTCCGCCAACGTTCGTACTGGGAGCGTTGGGAGATTGTTGCGTTGCCGCTCGCTCTTGGCACAGCATACAGCACGGGATGTCGATGTGCCTGACGATTTGCATTTGCATTTGTTTATCGAAGTGCATGTCGGCTTGCTTTTCGATCTGCATTTCGATTTGCATCTCACTATCGGTCTCACTATCGATCTCACGGTCGATCTCACCATCGACCTTATTATGGATATCCTTCGATCGATTTCACGATCGGTCTCACTCGATCGATATCACTGTCGATATCACTCCCGATTTCGCTTTCGATCCCACTATCGATTTCACTATCGATATCACTCCGTCGATGTCACTATCGATTTCACCATCGCTATCACTCCATCGATATCGCTATCGATCTCACTATATATCCCTCTATCGATCTCACTCGATCGATCTCACTATCGATCTTATTCAATCGATCCCACCATAGATCCCAGTATCGCTCCCACTGTCGATCACAATCGATCTCACCATCGATCTCCCTCGATCGATCTCACTATCGATTTCACAATCGATCTCACAATCGATCTCACCATCGATCTCACTCGATCGATCTCACTATCGATCTCACTATCCATTTCACAATCGATCCCACTATCGGTTTCAATATCGTTTTCGCACCAGCGGGACACTGGGACACCAGCGGGACGCCGGCGGGACACCGCGCGGCCCCGTTTGCCCGTCGGGAAACATTTGGTCCAGCCGCGCTTCCGCCACAGGATACTTACCGGGACATCAGCGGGACACCGGCGGGACAGCGGCGGGACACCGCGCGGCCCCGAAGGCCAGGTCGCCAAACATTTGGTCCGGCCGCGCCTCAGCCACAGGAGACTTTCCTCTCGCCCGCCCACAGAGCTTCGCTTCGCCCGCACGCACGGCACTCACGAACACGAGACCGATATCGATTTCCCGGTAGGGGGCTCTCCGTTGCACTTCGATCTCACCCCCCAACCTCCGATACACTTAACCTCATGCCCGTGAGAATAAACACTAGGGGATAATAAAGTTCGGGGTTCAGGGAGAGATAGTAAAAGTAGCCCAGCAGACCTCAACATAATCTCGAAGTAAGAGATGATCAAGAGGAGACCAAGCCGAGCACGTTTTGAGACATCCTTGGCGTTTAGTTTTCATAGAAATATCCTCAACAATGGCTTATCTCTCATGAAAATTGTTTTTTTGTAAGTGCTCGTGTAGGGTAGCTCATGTGCCTCAATTTCCATGGATAATCAACCCCAGAGATAAAACAGTTCAGGCGAGCGTGGGGACAGAGAGAAATATAAAAGAAGAAGAATACAGTAGAAGAATAATAAGAAAGAAGAAGAAGAGGAGAATAAGAAGAGGACGAAGAAAGGAAAAATCCAAAGTTCCAAATCTATCAATTTTAATTTACAAACGCTTTATGAAAATTGATGTTTTTAAGTGCTCGTGTAGGGTAGCTCATGTGCTTCATTTTCCATGGATAATCAACCCCAGGGATAAAAAAAGTTCAGGCGAGCGTGAGGACAGATAGAAATATAAAAGAAGAAGAGGAAAGTAGAATAATAATAAGAACATTGCTCGTTTCGTTTGAGTCTGCCTCCCAAAATTATTGGTTTCGCTTGACACATCCTGAAAAAGTGTGATCGCTTCGCTTGATGTTGCTATATCAACATCGCTTGATGTTGCTATCTCAACATAGCGTTTCGAGGTGATAATGAAGTTCGGCCTCAGCGCTCGCCGCCCAATTTGAATTTTGTATAGGGCGACGATAATCAACTCTAAACACTGAAGGGGGGGGGTCCCTTTATTATCATCGGCATGCGGTTATATATATATATATACATATATATATATACACATGTGCGACTGCCACAATAGTCTTAGATTTTCGGGACCCCAGGCAGGGGGGGGAATCCGTGTGACTGCCCCCACATCTCCTCGCGCGAAGGGAAGTCCCTCCTCCGACCCCTCTCTCCCTCTCTCTCTCCCTCTCTCTCTCTCTCTCTCCCCCCCGCCTTCCTCCTCCGTTTCCCAAATCCTCCTGCTCCTCTTCATATTCGTTCGCATCTGCGTCAACATCGAATTTAGCATCTTCGTTGAAGTTCCTCGCGCTTGCATGTGTGAAGATGGGGTCCACGGGGTGGGGGGCTACATGGAACTCTTACGGCCAAGTTGTTCAGGGCAAGACGCAACAACACACCAACATGCAGTCCCCGCGCGCTTTCTTAGAGGCGAGGGGGTGCTCTCAGGAGGCCTCCCCCCCTCCCCTGCTCGCTCAACTTCCTGTCTCCGCGGGGCCGCCAGCCTGCGCCCTGCTTCGCTCTCCCCCCTCCACTCCGGGAAGGCGGCCCCCTCCCCCCGAACCCGCCCCCTCCCCCTTCCGGAGGCGGTGGAGATGGCCCTCAGGTCTGCGATGCTCAGGACCTGCGGTGTCGCGGAGGACGAGGCCCCCCGGGGGCGAGCCCAGCTCGTCGTCGTCGTCCTCCTCCTCCCCATCCTCTTCCTCCTCCACCTCCTCCTCCTCATCCTCCTCCTCCGCTCCTTTGCTTTATAAGAAATTTCCCCCTGACCTCGAAGCCAGTCGGAAGGGCGGGCAGGGCGTTTCGCCGCAGACTTCTTTTCCATGTGCGACCCTGAAGTTCACAAATGACGACAGCTTCACAGATGGAGGGCATGCCGCTTCGAAAATATGGCTCCCGCCGTAGCGCCGGGCACATTGGTTTTAAGCATTTGCAAGAGCTTCTCGGATTGGGGGCGGTTCCTTTTCACGATGTGGTTCTCGCCGTAGCGCCGCGCACATTCGTCTTAAACATTTGCAAGAGTTCCATTGACACCCATGGTTGAAGTATTAGAAACGGCGTTCTGCAACGATTCAGGATTGTCAGGGCGCCACAGTTACGTTGATTCGCGGAGTTGAAGTCCCAGGAACCTGTGCTCTGGCACGACTCAGGATCGTCAAGAAGCAACAATCAGATTGATTCGTGGCGTTGAAGTCCCGCGAATGGTGTTTTGGCACGCTTCAGGATCTTCAAACGGTTGTCTACCAACGGGCCCTTTCTGCAGGGGCCTGTGAAGAGGGACCTTGCGGGGAGGATTCATTCCAACATGCTGATGAGTCTTGGAGCGTGTGCATGGTAAACCCCGGCGCCCCCCCTATAACGTAACGCCCCTCCCCCCCCAGTGCGCTCCGGGCACTGCCGCCGTGCGCATCCGGATCTCCATCGGCATCCGCATAAAAGTCCGCATAGGAGCCTGGTCCGCATTGGGAATATCATGGGGATCTGCATAGGGAGGGGGAGGAAGAGGAGGAGGTGGAGGAGGAGGAGGCGGAGGCGGAGGAGGATGAGGAGGAGGATGTGGAGGTGGAGGTGGCGGATGAGGGAGGAGGGGAGAACGCCGCATTCAATTATCAGCACTTTTCTGGCGTTGCGTTTAGCTGTCCGCAGCAGATCCTCACCTACATGCTCGCTCGACCTGTCCTGTGCACGCAGGCACTGTGGTGTGCACAAGTGGTGCGGTGCACACAAGCATTTTGGTGTACATCGGCACTGTGGTATACACAGGCGCTGCGTCGCACACGGCTGTTGCGATGTACGCAGGCACTGGTGTACACGCGCGCTGTGGTGCACGCGAACACTGTGGTGTACACAGGCGCTGTGGTGTGCACAAGCGCTGCTGTGCACGCAAGCGATGTCGTGTATTCAGGCGCTGTGTTGCACATGGATGCTGCGGTGTTACACATTCGCTGTGGTGTACACCGGCGTTGTGGTGCACGCAAGCACTGTGGTGTACACAGGCGCTGCGTCGCACACGGCTGTTGCGGTGTACGCAGGCACTGTGGTGTACACGCGCGCTGTGGTGCACGCGGGCACTGTGGTGTAGACAGGCGCTGTGGTGTGCACAGGCGAAGCGGTGCACGCAAAAATTATGGTGTACACAGGCGCTGTGTTAGACATTGTTGCTGCGGTGTTACACATTCGCTGTGATGTACACCCGCGCTGTGGTGCACGCAAGCACTGTGGTGTACACAGGCGGTGCGTAGCACACGGCTGTTGCGGTGTACGCAGGCACTGTGGTGTACACGCGCGCCGTGGTGCACGCGAGCATTGTGGTGTACACAGGCGCCGTGGGCAGGTCGCCACACATATGCTGTTCGCGTCGTCGTCGTCGACGTCGTCGTCGTCGCTCGTTGCTCGTCGCTCGTCGCTCATCGTCGTCGTGCCCGCGGGCGCGGGTGTGGTGCCGGAGCCACACGGCGGGGGGGGCGTTACTTTAGTTATCCCCCCCCCGCCCCGTCCCCCCCTTCATAACGCCCGCGATCGCCAAACATGAATAAACGCGCTCTTGGTTTTGCGCCGATCCTCCTCCTCCTCCTCCTCCTCAATTTCCTTTTCCTCCTCGTCCTCTTCCTCCTTTTCCTCCTTGTTCTCCTCCTCCTCCTCCCTTTCCTCCTTCTCCTCCTCCTCCTCCGTATCCATTTTGGCTCAAGTTTGAGCTGGCAGGGGACGCGCGGCCCCATCCGTTCTCTCTTCCTGCGGGGCGTTCGCCCGCCCTGCTTCAGGAATTTTTCTCTCCACCAAGATGGCGAGGATAGGCGGTTTCAGTGTCTGCTCATGCGGGAATTCGGCTTACAACTTCCGCATCCTGCGCAATAGTGGTATGTGTGCGAAGTGCGGGCGTGAGGTGGCGCCCCGCGCTCACCAGCGCGGTCATGGAGTGCCTGGTCAGCTCCTGCGGAGGCATCTCCTGATCCGCAGGCGTTGCTGGAGCAGTTGGCGCAGTTCCCGCAGTTCGCCAAGGAGATGCCCCACTGCAGCGCGCTCAGGAGAAGTTCCAAGAGAGCCAGGTCCGAGTCCCGACAGCTCAGGAGCGGTACGCGAAGACCGCCAAGGAGCTCAGGGCAAAGGAGGAGGCGACGCATCGGGCCACCAAGGCGGAGGCTGAGGCCGAGGCCAGGCTGGCGTCTGCTACGGCTACGGCTAAGCAGGCAGCGCTGGACCACGCAGTGGCGAAGGCGAAACACGCGGAGGCCGTGGCTCTCGTGGCTGAGGAGGCGGACATCAAGCGTGTTCCCCAGGGCTACACCTCCGACGGCAAGCGCGTGGTCTTCGCAGTCGATGACGACCTGTTCAAGGATGTCTCGGCCTACGGCGAGGACGAGCAGGAGAAGCTGCGCGAGCTGAAGGCCATCATCAAGAAGAAATGCGAGCAGGTGGCGGCGATCCAGGCGGCGGTGCACGAGCACTTCGCCAGGGTCAAGGACATCCGCTCGGGGGCCACGAAGAGGCAGCGAGTGGATGAGAGCGGTCAGGCTGCCAGAGGTTCAGGTGCAGTGGCGGCGCCAGCGGCTGCCAAGGACCCCGAGCCAGAGAAGCACGGCTCCCCGTCGCAGGACCCCGAGCCGGAGAAGCACGGCCGAGGTCATGGCTGCCGCAGAGGCCGAGAGAGCGGCTGTCCTGGAAACGGAGCGCAAGAAGATCGTGGAGAAAGCTAAGGCTGGCGGCAAGGGTGCTCCTAGCAGCGGCTCTGCTTCTTCTGCTTCAGGCGCAGCCCCATTCTCGGGGGTGACACCACCCAGGGCAAGTTCACGAGCGATCCCAGTACCAGTACAACAGTTACACCAGGCACTCTACGGACACTCACTCCAGTAAGGTTTTCTCCAGTGACATGTCGGAATGGGGACCTGTGGCCAAGTCCTTTGCATGCAAGCCCAGGCGAAGGAGCATGGCATGATAGGAATTTCGGAAACACACATGTCGGGCTCACGGCTGTCGGCGGCGAAGGCAGATCTCAGTAAGGACGGCTGGAAGGTCGTGGCTGCGGAGGCTACGGCTACGGGTCGATCTCAGAGTGGTACTACAGGAGGCGAATGGATCATCATGCAGAAGCGCACGGCGACGACATCTTTCGAGGGCCCACGATAAGCGGAGCGATTTCGAACAGGCGAAGATTGTTCCAAAGGCTTCTGTCCCATCTTTTGGCATACGAGAGTTGGGAATATTGTGGTGGTCTCCTGCTACTTACTTCCAGGTTTGAAGTTTGGAGGCGCCAATGAGCAGGCGTTGATGCGAAGTGCGCCCTTTTTGCGACAGGTAAAGGGTCCATGGATTTGATGGGAGATTGGAATGCGAGGCCGAGTGAGTGGGCAGCGACGAAGTGGCCCACGAAAGTTGGAGGTCAACTGCTAGCCCCGTGCAACGGAGAAGTGACATGCACTCGAGGCAGAGGCTCATTCATCGAGTACGTCATCGCTAAGGTCGGCCTGGCGGACCCGCTGTTGCTCAAGATAGTTCCTGAGGTTACTTGGCGCACTCAGGTGGGCCTTCGCATTCACGTTAAGGATGGCAAATCGGGCTGGCGGAACAGGATCATGATTACAGCGAAGGCTTCGCCCACTGCGCCGAGGCCAACGACCAGGCCCGGCCCCGAGAGTAAGAGGCAGAAGAAGCTGCCGGAGGCCAAGAGGAAGAGGCTTGAGAGGCTGGAGGAGCATCTACAGGAGACCTTCGAGGGGCTCAACCGCGAGCCGTCGGTCTCGGAGTCCGGCGTCGCGTTCGCCATCGGCGCCGAGCACTGGAAGCAGGCCCAGGCATTATGCCGAGGGGGGAGGTGGGTTCCCACCCCGCACTTCCTCTTGGATAGGGACCAGGCTCTTCGGGGCGAGATCGCCTCGATCTACGAGACCTGGGTCGCCTCGGTGGAGGAGGCGACGATGCTTCGCCAGGATCTGCCTGCGGCTGAGACAGATAGAATACGAGGACGGGGCGCTGGACATAAGGAGTCCTGTGAGCAAACTCGGGCGACCCCCGATCGACCGCACCTTCGAGATCCTCGGAGCGAGTGGTGGAGGGTTTGCATTGCGTTATTATTTCATGCTCGCCTGTTACGAGCTGCGGGCCAACGGCGAGTCGCCGCTGTCTCGCACGGGCGCGCGCGCCTCACGAGCGCAGATTTGGGGACGGCCTACAGTAAACTTGAGGGGCTGATGCAGGTGGCGGAGTCGAAGGACTTGCACCGCGGCTTTCATGTGGAGGATGCGTTGACTCAGTGGAAGGGCATGATGGCGGTGGTTACGGAGTGAGAGCACGAGGACTACGATGTTTTACGCGACATTTCTGAGCGGTTCAAGAATCGCACGATTGGTAGGGCGCTGGCGGAGGCTAAGAGAGGCTTCCAATCGCGGGCTACCAAGATGTGGAAGTCCACGCCAGGTGCGCTCCACAGATACGCGAGAGGCACCGTCGACAAGCCTGGCGAGATTGTCACACTCACGGCGGTCATTCCTCTCCCAATGAGGTCATGGACTACAGGGCTGACGCGTGGCAGAAGGTGCGGTCTTCTCCCAGCTTCATCGCCGCCAAGGTCTTCAAAGGAGTCGAGTGCGTCAACCTGCGTGCTAAGAGGGAGGAGTTGCCTGAACTGTCGGTTGCGGACATTCGACCGGCTGTCGCTAGCACGAACGCCAGGAAGTCTAAGGGCGCGGGCGCGATGGGCCCCGTGGAGGTGCAGCGGTTGCCGAACGTAGCGATCGAGGAGTTGAAGGACCTCTATGCAGCCATAGAGATGTATTGCATGTGGCCCGGTCAGGCGTTCGCGGTCATCGGTGCGGTTGCGCCCGGGCCCCGCGGAGGAGATAGAGTCTTGGGCCTTCTGCCTTTCCTGGTGATGTTGTGGGCGAAGGTCCGACGCTCCGAGACGCTGAGATGTGCCATCGACGCGGACGAGCATTGGGGCACGGCCATCAGAGGGTCGTCAGCGCTGCAGGCCGCCCTGGTCCGAGGTCTACTCGACGAGTCGGGTAGAGAACTGCAGATATCATCAGCCACGCTACTGCTGGACATCGAAAAGTTTTACGACAGCTTGGACATTGCGAAGTTGTGCGCGGCGGCCTTGGTGCAGGGGTGTCCAGCTACGGATTTACCATTGGAGTTGCAGATGTGTTTGACTCCCAGATACTTCAAAAGTAGATCTTGGATTTCGCATTCTAATCAGTCAGAGAGAGGCATAGTGGCTGGCCCCCTCAATGGAGGTCGCATGGCGAAGGCATGTTCGGAACCCATCTTGGCCAGAGCTCACGACAGGCGCGGTTTACAGATTGCGTTGCATACGCGCGTTGCTGACGCAGTTATCAGAGTCCAGGGAACCGAAAGTAAGTTTATTGATATCATAGCAGAGCCGGGCAGTTACATGTGTGAGGAGCTAGTTCGTGCAGGTCCAACGGTGAGTGACAGGGCGGCCCTGGTGGCTTCCTCGAACAGGATTGCGTCCGGGCCGTCAAGCAGCTTCGAGATCGTGGTGTACCTGTGCCAGTGTCGACGGAAGCTGTCGACCTAGGAGTGGACGCGTCGGCGGGTAGGAGGCGCAACCTGCAGAAGATGAACGACAGAGTATCCAAGGCCCGTCGGCGATTTCATTTCGTGCGTAGAATGCGTCGGCTTCCGAAGTTAAGGCACATCACTTCCTCGTCGTGGTCGATGGGAGTCCGTCCTCAGTGTATTCACGGTCTTCAAGCTTACGAAGTTCCCAGCCATCTCCTTACGTGTCTGCGTCGGCAAGGTGCGCAGTGTTCGGTCGGCAGCGGGCCTGGGCGCTGCCTGACTACTGCGGCGGCGATGACGTACCAATCTCGAGATCCTGCGAAGTCGACTCGGCGCGAACAGTTGTGTTCATGGTTGAAGATGCGGCGAGGACATCCTGAGTACCATGCTCGTGTGGCTCTAGCTTGGGAGAAGATCAGGCAACGGCTCCGCATTGCAGGATCGAGGAGGTCGAGGCTGGTGAAAGGAGCGATCGGAGCGACGATTGCGACGTTATACGACATTTGCTGGCACCCGTGGTCTCCGATGTCTTGGGCATATGACCAGTGTTATTGGTCGATCCCGCCAGTGGCTGACGACGAGGTCAGCAAGTTTCACGGTGACTTCACGGGTATCTTGGACGACGTCGAGGCGGCCAGTGACGCCCAGCTATGGAGGTCAGCGGCGAACCACCTGGACTGCAAGGACCTCGTCGGCAGTGCGGACATGTACCACGCGTGCACAGGGATGGCCAGGCTCGGCCCCAGAGACCTGGGCGACGAGTGGGCCTTGAATGCGGTGGTCGTCGCGGGGGGGGGCAGTGAACGCGCGGGCGTCTGAGTGAGGCAGGTAACGAAGTCCCGAGTCGTTTGTGTCCACGGTGCCAGAGGGCACCAGAGACGTTGGTTCACATAATTTTGGCCTGCGAGGCCAATGTTGGCCACGAGGGTTTCACGACGTCCGATATTTCATGTGGCCAGGCCCGAGCGAACCACGAGAGCTCCCCGAGTTTTTGGCTCCGAGGGTCCCCAGGGAGAGACGAAACGATTCCCAGTTTCAATGACGGACCCCAGAGACTCCGGAGCTTTGGGAACATCAATTCTATCCCGCGCGGCGCCGAGGGTTATGCTACCGTTTTCGGGGACGGGTCGGGAGGTCGCTTTTCGGATGACCCTCGGCGTCGCAGGGTGGGTGCTGGAGTAGTGGCGCTCGCGCCAGATGGAGCCTTTTGGAAATCGGCCTGGGGTTGTTGGAACCACCATCCAGGGGAGGAGGCAGGCGGTGCCTCGCGCGGAGACCACTGCCCTCGCCACTGCCCTGGAGCTCCTCCCAGGCCAACTGCGTTTCATCACCGATGACCTGCCGTTCCTGTCCACCTGGTCCAGAGGAAGGCGTATCGGGTTTGAGTACGTTGGGGGGGGGGCAATGCCGACCTCTGGCCAAGGGTAGCGCCAGCACTCCAGGCCAGAGAGCCTGAAGACGTGCTTCTCGATTGGGTTGCCCCCCGCCAAGAGGAGACGACACTCCGATCCGATGCCGACAGATTCCGTGCGTTCGGCAATGAGTGTGCTGACGCTATGGCGCCGGCGATGGCCGAGATTGCTTGGACCAGTTTTGTTGTTTTGGACCTTCCTTCTGACACGAGGGATCCGGAAGCCGCCTTGATCCGACGGCGTGCTCGTCGGGCGTTGGGATGTGCGATTTTGTCGGGTCCGTGGTCCGTGGAACGGCCGAAAAGCTGCGGTCCTTCGCCCCTCCCTGAGTTGGCGGGATTCGACCATCGATGGTGTCGTGTGGGTGATAAGTTTTACTGCAAGCAGTGTTCACAGCTTTCGAATCACGATACGATTTTCCAAGCGTGTGCGACCCAGTGCGCGTGCAAGCGCTGTCGGGAGTGCGAGCCTTTGCGTGGACCCCAAAAAGTGAGCGGCAAGGTCCTCCACCCGTCGCACTCATTGCAGTATTGGAGTAACTACTGCCACACGTTCTGTAGCAAGTGCGGGTTTAGTTGCACCACCGACCTTCGGCAGTTGGTTGCGGAATGTGCCCCCCACGCCCAAAGGAGACATAACTTAGCTCGAATTAATGCGGGTAAGTATCCCCACCCTTCGGGGCCCCCGAAGGCGGTCCGAGAAGCTGAGGTGGCTAGAATTGCCAAATGAGCATGGACTGTCGCCGTCCTCTAAGCGAACATTCCCGAACATTCCTCCTCCTCCTCTTTGTTGTGTTCCTCCTCCTCCCCTACTCCTCCTCTCCTCCTCCTCCTCCTCTTCCTCCTCCTCCTCCTGCCTCTGCTGCTCCTGATCCTCCATTTCCTCCGTCCTCGTCATCCGCTCTCTTCCGTCCTCCTTTGCTCCGTTTTCTTCCGTCCGTCCTCCTCGTCCCCCTCCTCCCGCGGGGAGGGGGCCGAGCGACAGAGGCGAGGGGGCGTTTTCGGAGCGTTTTGGAGGTGGGAGAGGGGGAGGGGGAAGAGGATTGTGAGGAGGGGGGGGAGGAGGAGGAGGGGGAGGACGAGGAGGAGGAGGAGGAGGAGGAGGAGGAGGAGGAGGAGCAGGAGGGGGAGGAGGAGGAGGAGGAGGACGACGACGACGACGACGACGACGTCAACGACAACGACGACGAGTAGCAGGGCGAGCAGGAAGGAGCAGGGACAGGAGCAGGGACGACGGGGGAGGGGTGGGGAACACCGGACAACCCAGGGGGGTTGGCCAGGGTGCGTGGGGGGAGGGGAGGGGAGCGGGCGGGCGCGAGGCGGGGAGGGCCCCAGGCCCCAGGCCTCCGGCGTCGTGGTGTGTTGCCGTCCTGGCGTGCTTCTTCGATCTGGGTCTCTCGGGGCCGTCGTCGGGGGCGGCAAAGTGAGGGGGGGTGATGACTAGGGGGGAGATTTCATGGCGTGGGCCATGATATTTCCTTTGATTTCACGGCGCCTCTTCTTATTTCATTACGTTCCTGGCCCCCGCTGGGCCGCGCACGTGCCGCCGGCCATGATTTGAGCCCCCCCTTGGACGCCCCCCTCTTGGCCGCCCCCGACATCAGGGAGCGGCCCGAAGCCAGAAACGGGTCCCGTGCAACGGGCTGTTGGCCTGGGGGCTCGCGGGCCAAAAGAGCATCCTAGTCTGTGGTGTGGCGTCGTGGCTCCATGAGAGATAGGACCCCACATCCTTCAGGTGGGCATGACTTGCGAGAAAGACAAAGGCACGGAGAGGGCTGCATGCAGGGCGCCCGTATTCTCGTGGCGTCTCTTTCTCTACTGAGGCGTTGTCCGGGCCTTCTTGGTTCAGGAAGGAGGAAGAGGAGGAAGATTGAAACAATCGGCAAACGAGACAATGCAGGAGGGAACGAGCAGGAGTGAGGAGGAAGGGGCAGAAGGAGGGCGGGAGGTAACGAGGATGGGAGGGCTGAACAGCAGGCAGAGGGAAGGCGGTAGAGAAGAAATAACGACAATAATCATCATGGAGATATGGACAGAATTGGGGGAATGAACACGGAGGGAGAATAGGAGAGGGGGAGGAACGAAGCAGAATGGGAAGAGGAAGGAGACAGAGAAATGAAGAGGGCAGAAGCATCTTTTAATTTCAGTCTTTTCTTACTTATAGAGAGATACAGGGTGAATGCGGAAATGCGAGGGAGACGGAAGGAATGCAAAGAAATTAGAAGCACCCCGAGGCCAGTTGAAAGGTCGGGCCAGGCGTTTCGCCTGAGTTTTCCTCACCCTCTATGACCATGAAGCTTAGAAGTTGGCAGCAGCTTCGCAGACGGAAGGCGGGTCGCGTGGCTCTCGCCTTCGCGCCGCGCACACTCGTTTTAGAAGTTGCAAAAGTTCCACGGGTTGAGGGCTTGTCGTTTCAAAAATTTGGCTCTCGCCTTAGCGCCGCGCACATTCGTTTTCAAACTTCGCAAGAATTCCACGTACTGAGGGCGGGCCGTTGTTTTAAAATGTGCCTCTCGCTCTAGCGCCGCGCACGTCCGTTGTGCAACGCTGCAAGATTTCCACGCATTGAGGGCGGGTCTCTTTCAAAATGTGGCTCTCGCTTTAGAACCGCGCACACGTGCTGAAAAAAATGTATGAGTTTCACGGATTGAGGGGGGATCGTTTTCAAAATTTGGTTCTCGCTTTAGCACCGCGCACTCTCGTTCTAACAAGTCGCAACAGTTTCATTGATTCCAATGGTTAACGTACCAGAAATTGCGTTTTGGAACGACTCAGGGCTATCAGGGCGCAGCGGTTGCGCTGATTCGCGGTGTAGAAGTCCAGAAATGGTGAGCTGACACGATTCAGGATCGCCAAGACGTACCAGTCAGGTTCATTCGTGGCGTTGGGCTCCTGAGAATAGTGTTTTGGCACGCTTCCGGATTTTCAGACGTTTGTCCCCCAACGGGGCACTTCCCACCATGGAAATGAATTTTTCCAGGGGCTTGTGAAGAGGGAGCTTGGAGGAAGGGTGTGTTCCAACATCGGTTGAGGAGTCGTCGGCGTACACTTGTCCTCCTCCTCCTCCACCTCATGGATCCTGGCTCCCCCTTGATGAGGAGGAGGGAACGGGAGCGACGAGGGGAGCCCGAAGGTCGCAGGCGGAGCGGCGCACGACCTCATCGACTTCATCAAGAGAATCAAGACTGCCGAGGTGAACACCGACGAGCAGAAGAGGGCAGCGGCTGAACTTCCGCTGGGCGACCAGGACAGTATATTGAGCAGGCGGGGGAGGAGGAGGGAGGAGGGAGGAGGAGGAGGAGGAGGAGGAGGAGGAGGAGGAGAGAGGAGGAGGAGGAGGCGAGAGGAGCAGGGGGGAGAAGGATGAGTTGGTGAAGGAGGGGGAGAAGGGTGGGGGAGGAGAAGGGCGAAGAGAAGCGGGAAGAGGAGAGGCAGGAGAGGAGGGAGGGGAGGGAGGGAGGGAGGGAGGGAGGGAGGGAGGGAGGGAGGGAGGGAGGGAGGGAGGAGGAGGAGGAGGAGGAGGAGGAGGAGTGGAGGAGCGAGATGTTCGGACGTGCCTGATACTTCCCAGGCCCTCGGAGGATGAGGCAGGGAGGGAATGAGGAGGACCTAGGAAGGCTCGAAGGTCATTTGGAACCGTCTTGGGGCTGTCCTGGGGCCCCTTGGAGGTATGTCGGAGGCTATACTGAACCATCTTCGTCTATCTTGAGCCATCTTGGAGGCCGTCTTGGGCTGCTGGGGGCCCCCTTGGAGCGATCTGGGGCCCATCTTGGAACTCGAACTACCTGGGCCGCTCCCGCTCACAGGCTCAGGGGACGGGGTATGGGGGAGGGGTAAACACCTCCCCCGAGCAGGGAAGGAGGAGGAGAGAAGACACAACTCGTTACACGATCTACGCCCTAAAGGGCTGGTGGGATTTACGACAGTCCCGGGGTTCGAAAACGTTGGGGAGACTCGGATAACACAAGGAGAGTCGCTTCGCGAGGGGCATAGTGGAGCGACGTCGGAGCAGAAATCCTCTAACACTCGGGTCGTGTTCTGCGGGGCCATACGCATTTCCAAGAGGGTGACCTGTTTACGTTGCTCAGCGTGTGGCGACACATGAAATATACAAACGCGTTGTGGTGCTAAGTGTTTGGAGGTGGCATGGAAGTGGCTTGGTACTGTCTTCCCCTAGGGGGTCCAGGCGATAGCGGCGACTCTAGGTGCCTCTCACGCAAGCAACCGGCGTCGCCCCCACCATCACCACCACCATATCGAGTTTCAGCGAAGAGCAACAAGTGTGTTTGTGTGTGTGTTGTGAAGTTGGTGTGCGGCGTGCGGCGAGGTGGCATTTTACTTGGAACGCATCCCGTTCTCGTTTCTCGCTTCACTTGAGCCGCTGATTGCACTCCATCGGAGCGCCGCAGGGAAAAAGGGTGTGTGTGTGTGTGTGTGCGTGTGGTTGCGATAGGGTTGTAGGCGTCGCTGTAAAGTTTGGATTGGTCGAAACCGATGTGGTGTTGCATGTTTCCCTGGCAGTCCAGCCAGAGATGCGATAATGGAGGCGTGTTGTGTTTTGGCGAGTTTGCGAACGTGAATTTGCCGTCCCCCTTCTCGGATCGATTTGCTCTTCGGAGTCGCAAAGACGCGGGCTCGGCCCTGGCGCACGGCAGGATAATTGCAATAGTTCGGGCCGTCGTGACGTAAGTTTGTATATCTCTCTCTCTCTCTCTCCTCCTACCGTCCACGAGGACGTGGAGTGGCTCAAGCACGCATACCTCGCGTCGCGCTACCCCAAGCCGGGCCGCTACGGCGTGCCCGCTTTGCTTTACGGGGACGCCGAGGCCGAGCGCGCCCTCAAGCCCGCGGCTCAGCTGAACCGCGCGCGTCGCGCCGTGCTGGGACTCTGGCCCTGCCGGAGGGTGCCCCGCCAGTCGATTTGGCCCGACTGCGGGGGCCAAAGGGGGGGATAGGGAAAGGGGGGTTACGAAATCTGCTGCATGCAGCTGGTTTCGGCCCCACCGAGGGGCCCATTCCTCGATACATAGCCGCCTCCGGCGCCGGGAGGCGCAATTCTCAAGCCCCCCCTTTGCTATCCCCCCCTTTCGCCCGGCCCGAAAGGAGTCAGGTGCACAGTTTGTTTGGTGTCGGTTTCGCTGCAATTGGGTAGTCCTGTTGATCACAGGACGCGGGGGGTGCGAGCATCGAGGGCGGCCTCTGCCAAAGTCGGCACTGCGCGTGCCCCTCTAACGTCTCAGTGTGCTAGATTTGTTCCACCATCTCCCCTCTTCGTACCCCTGTTCTGTCTCTCTCTCTCTCTCTCTCTCTCTTTCGAGCTATGAACGCCCCTCTTTCTGAGCGGCTCCCCAGGAAGGTGGCCCCCATCGCCAGGGATGTCGGGGGCCCCCCAGACGGTGTGGTGACCACACCGTGGGAGCCAGTGGGGATTCCGGTCACCGCACGGTGTTGGGACTCGGGCGAATCGCCGAGGATGTCTCGGGCGACTGGAGCCCATGAGGTGCCAAAAGCGTGCGGTGACGGACCGCGCGGTGAGGTCTTTTGGGATTTCGAGGTCGCCGCACGGTCTGTCAACACGCGGTTTCGGGACCCCGAGGATGGCGTGCAGGCGTGGCTTGTCGACGGAGCCTGAGGGCAGCTCATTTGGGCCGGGGCCTCGTAGGTCGCCAACAGCTCTGCCGCTGCCCCCCCGCCCCGCATTGACGCCATCTCACCAGTTTTGAAACATATCACATATCCCTATCCCTGTGTTTGGCATCACCTCACCTCGATGCCGATCTTAAGGATCCCCTCAGTTTCTGAGGGCACATCCCTGAGATTGTCCTCGCTTTTTGCTGGCCCATCTTGGGGATAGGGATAAGTCCGGGGCTGGTTACCATCCCCCGGCCATAGATGTTTCTCAAAACGCTGATGGCGCTTGTCCTTCCCGTCTTCAGACTCGACGTTTTTATGTGTTTTGGACGCCGTTCTTGTTACAGTTTCAGGCCCAGGATCGGCCTGGGGCCCACCTGCCGCACTGGCGCCATCCCCCGACCGTAGCTGCTTTCAGACATGCTGAGGGCGGATTTTTGTTCGTCTTGAAAAGCGACGCGTCTGTGGCGCCGTTTTTGTGGCCCTCTCAGCTTCAGGATCGGCCTGGGGCCCGCCCACCCGTGGACTCGCGCTCGGAACGGCCAAGGGACATCCGATCGGCAGCGAAGCCGTACGACCTGCCAGCTGGAGCACCCGAGGCCGAGGGAGGCCCAGGAGAGGGCGAGGGAAGGCGTGGCCGCGCGCCCACTGCGGCCCTCCGAGGCATCGACGTCGGCAGTCCAGCTCCCTTGTCGGGCGGCCGTGGGACGTCCGAGCGGAGGCTCTGAGGCATCCTGCGTTCAGGTTGCGGGGCTCCCACGGTGGACGTCTTGGGCGCCTCGGCCCTGGCGCACCGTGCAGAGGGGAAGGGGAGAAGGAGGGGGAGGCAGCCGGGTGCAGAGCCCGTGGCGCCTTCCAGCCGAGGCTGGAAGGCGCCCCCGTCTCGTCCCCCCCGCCGGGCGGAGCGTGGGGGGGAGAAGCCGCGAGCAGCAGGGAGGGCGGCGGCCTGGGGGGGGGGAGGGGGGGGGCATGGCGAGGCCGCGGGCTCCAGCGGGGGGTGGGGCCCGGCCTGGCCGTTCTCTCCGCGGAGGAGCGCCGGAGGGGAGCGAGGAGGGAGCCAGCACAGGCAGCAAGGCTGCTTTGCTTCCGATGGGCCCTGTGGGCAAGAAGGCATGGCACGGCGGGATCGCCCCTCCAGTGAGGTGTCCCCCGCACGGGCTTCGTCTTTCTAGCCTGGGGTGACGGCCTCTCTCTCTCTCTCTATTTCTTTCTAGTTTGTTTGTTGCCTCTCTCGCTCTCTTTCTCTTTTTTATCTCGCTCTATCTCTCTCTCTGTGTATATGGACAGCCCCCCCAGCACCCACTCAGTGCATGATTTAGTTTGACGATGTTGCAGTGCCGTTTTCCTTTCCTTCTCTTTCTTTTCCTTCCCTTTCCCTGACGTCTGCTGGCGCATTTGTTCGACACCACTGGCAAGCGCGCCCTGGCTGCTCGGCTGGTCAACGCCCAACAGCAGCGCAATGCGGAAGATGTTAACGGCGCTTTCCCCCGCAGAGAGAACCCAAAGCGTGTGAGCCCTGTTATTTCAGGGGGGTCTTGTGATTTCTGGGGAACTCATGCCAGAACCCCTGTTATACCAATGGGATGCTTCGGATTCCTGGGATTTTCCTTTCTCCGACAGAAATCTAGCTTGGACTCCCCCTCTCCCAGGGCTCCAAGTCCCAAGCATCCCAGTGATGTCACAGGGCTCGCGTCAGGGAAGCCCGAACCCTGATATCTCACTGGGATGGTTGTGATTCCTTGGGTGTTAATCAGAGAAGCCTTGTTATTTCACTGGGACGCATGTTCCTGGGATTTGCTTTTCTCCGACAATTTACCCTGGACTACTTGCTTTAGTGCTCAGGAGCAAGCGTCCAAGTAGTTTCACAGGGATCGCGACGTCTAGGAAGCCCAATACTTGTCATTTCGCTGGAATGCTTTGCATTTATTGGTTGCTAATGCCGGAAGCCCTGGTGTGTCAGTGGAATGATTGGGATTCCTGGTATGTGTCCCCCTCCGAAAATAATCGGTCCCGGACCACCCCAGGATTCCGAATCCCAGGCATCCCATTGAGTTCACATGGTTCGCGACATCAGGGAGTCCCAAACTTGTTCCATTGGGATGCTTTGGATTTTTGGGGTGGTATTCCCCGAAGCCTTGTTATTTCATTGGGATGCTTGAGGTTCTTGGGTGTCTGGCGTTCAGAATTTCGGGGGCTCCAGGGTATGTGTTTAGTTCGAGGAAAGCAAATCCCAGGATCCCCAAGCATTCCAGTGAAATGACAGGGATTCTGGGAATAGCACCCCAGGAATCCCAAGCATCCCAGTGAAATATCAAGGTTCGGGCTTCCCTGGCGTCGCGAATCCTGGGGATGTCTTAGGACGCTTGGGCGTTGGAATCCTGGGGGGGGTCAGGGCCGATTTTTTGTCGGAGGGAGGCACATCCCAAGAATCCCAGAAACATCCCAGTGAAATCACAGGGCTTCTTGGATTAACACCTCAGAAATCCCAATCATCCCGGTAAAGTAACAAAGTTTGGGTTCCCTGACGGTGCGACCCTTAGGTTTGAGCGCTGGGGCAGGGAAAAGGGCAGATTTTTGTCCCAGGGAGGCACTTCCCAGGAATCCCAGAAACATCCCAATGAAATAACAGGTCTTCTCGGATTAGGCCCCAGAAATCACAAGCACCGCTGTGAAGTAACAAGGTTTGGGCTTCCTTTTCGTGGCCAACCTTGTGAATTCATTGGGACGTTTGGCATTCGGAGCCCTGGGCTGGTCCAGGGTGTTGTTTTGTCGGAAGGAGACGAATCCCAGGAATCCCACGCATCCCGATCAAATTATGCGGTTTCTGGGAATAGCACCCTGGAAATTCCAAGCGCCTCAATGAATTCACACGGTTTCTACGATTGCCATTCCACACGTACCAAGCATCCCAATGAAGTCACAGGGGTTGGCGCCTCCTTCCTCCGCAAACCTAGCGATTCACAGGGATCGTTGCTTCCTAAAGTCTCTCTTTATGTTTCTCTCTTTCCGTCTGTGAGCG
The DNA here is from genome assembly GCA_963575745.1 of Prorocentrum cordatum. NCBI lineage: Eukaryota > Dinophyceae > Prorocentrales > Prorocentraceae > Prorocentrum > Prorocentrum cordatum. Next base: position 827,061 of record CAUYUJ010012225.1, on the reverse strand, counting down.
TATCTCTCTCTCTCTTTCTCTCTTTCTCTCTCCCTCTCTGCATATCTCTACATATGTAGTTATACATATATATATATATATAAAGATATGGATGGATGTCTTTCGCTCTCTCTCTCTCTCTTACTCCCTCAGTCTCTCTCTTTCTCTATCTCTCTCTCTCTCTCTCTATGTGTCCCTTTCTCGCTGTTTCTCTGTTTTCTTTGTTACTTCTCTCTCTCTCTCTCTCCTTCCTCCTCTTCCTCCTCCTCTTTCTCCTCTTCCTCCCCCCTTCTCTTCCGGAGCACACATGGGAGGAACAGAGAGCGATAGAGACAAATAGAAAGAGAGAGAGAGAGAGAAGGACAGGCAGACAGAGATCGATAGAGAGAGAGAGAGAGCGATAGAGAGAGAGAAGGACAGGCAGACAGACAGACAGACAGACAGACACACAGAGAGACAGACAGACAGACACACAGACAGACCGACAAAGACAGACAGGCAGACAGACAGACAGACAGAGAGAGAGAGACAGATACAATGGACCATCGATTATTGTGACACTAGGTTTGCGAAGGAAGGCGGCGCCAGGCCGTGTGATTGCACTGAGAAGTTGAAGGTGTGTGGGATGAGACTCACAGACCCCCCGTGGGATTTTTGGGACTTGGGAGCCCGCAGCAAAGAACTCCCACGCTGCAGCCGTTACGAGCTTCGAACGTCAGAAATTCCAGAAAACCAGCGCATTTCAATGAATTCGCAGGGTTTCTGCGAGTCCCATCCCAGACATACCCAAGATCCCAAAGGAGTCCTTCGCAAACCTTTTTGTTCAAAGGGATCATTGTTGCCTCGAGTTTCTTTATTTCTCTCTCTGTCTCTCTCTCTCTCTCTCTCGCTCTCTCTCTCTCTCTGCGTCACTGGAAGACGAGGAGAAGGAGGTTGATGAGGAGGCGAACGAATAGCGGAGAAGTGACGAATAGGGGAGATGGGTGAGCGGGCGTGGATGACAAGAAGCCAGATGATCAGTAAGAGTGCGGATGAACAGCTCAAATACCGATGCAACATGAAGGGGTGTTGGAGGAGAGGCTGCGCATGTGTATACGTATGACTGTATGAACAAAATGCATTCGTATTCGATTCTACATGTCTAATTATAGAACTATGAATACTGCTTCTTACATACATGTATATCTACACACCCTTCTCGCTGCTCCGCTCCCTCCTGCTTTTGCCCCACGCTGCCCTCGCACTCGCTGCTGCTCCTCCTCCTTCTACTTCACCGTCGCACCGTCGGCGCCATCGTTGTGATTATCGCGGCGCTCGACGTCGTCCCCCTTCCTGCCTCATCCGTCCTGCCGCTCCTCGTCCTCCTCCTCCTCTTCCTCCTCCTCTTCCTCCTCCTCTTTCTCCTTGTTTTGTTGTGGTGTGCTTCTACATGTGTACGCTCGCCCACCAAGAGAGCAAGCCTCACAACTGGCCCCCTTCTCTGAGCAGGCTGACCAAAGCTTGGCTCGAAGCGCCCTCCAAGCCTCCTCCTCCTCCTCCTGCCTCATGCCCTATGCTCCTTCTGTCTCCTGCGCCTGCCTCCCCCTCCTACCTCCCACAGGGGGCTGGCGCTTGCCTGGCCGCCGCCCCCCTCCCCCCCAACGCCGCTCGCCGAGGCTCGCGGAGGACTTCCTGAAGTGGGCGGCCTCCGTGGAGGACCTGCCCGACCCCAGCAAGTTCCGCCGCAAGAGGCGGCCCGCGGCCTGCCCCCCCCCGCGCGCGCGCGCGCGCTCGCGCTGCCGGCGGCGCGGTCGGCGGCCGATGGCCTCGGGGCTGCCGCCTCGCCCGCCCCCGCCCCCCCGGAAAGCCCCACGGCCAGCCTTTGTGGGCGCGCGAGGTGGGCGGGCGACAACGACAACACGCTGCCGGGCGAGCAGCCGTCCGTGAACCTGGGGGCGGCCCGGGGCCCCAGACGCGCTGGGCGCCGGGCTGGCTGGCGGGACGGACGGGCCACCGTGGCCGCTTTCCTCCTCTCCGTCTTCCTCTTCCTCTTCCTCGTCCTCGTTCTTCTCCTCCTTCTCATCATCATCAGATTCCTCTTTTCGGTCTGTTTCTTCTTGTTTTTATCATGTTGTCATTCCAGCCATCCCGTGGTGTCGGGCCCCCGTTTTGAAGAAACAGCACCCCGAAATTCTCATCCTCGCCCATCCTCCCTCCTCACATCCCTGCCTCTGCCCTCCGCACGTTCACCTACCGAGGACCCAATGGCTGTGAGCACATGCGCCCGCGCCACTTAGTACATCGCTTCGTGGCCTCAAGGGAGCTCCACAGAAAGCCCCAGTGACGATGGCTATGACCACATGCGTCCGCGTCACCCAGTACAGCGCTTCGTGGCCTCATTGGGAGCTCCACCGGAGGCATCTGTTGCTGTGATCAAATCAATGTGTCCGCGCAAATCAGTACAGCGTTTCGTTGCCCCATGGGGAGCTCCACCGAATGCCCCCGTTGCTGTGGCCACATGCGTCCGCGCCACCCAGCACAGCCTTTCGTGCCCCCCATAGGGAGCTCCACCGAAGGTCCCAGTGGCTGTGACCACATGCGCTCGCGCCACTTAGTACATCGCTTTGTGACCGCATAGGGAGCTCCACCGAAAGCCACAGTGGTTATGACCACATGCGTCCGCGCCAGCCAGTACAGCGCTTCGTGGCCCCATATGGAGCTCCACCGAAGGCCCTCGTGGTTATGACCATACGCGTCCGCGCCACCCAGCCAGTACATCGTGTCGGGGCCCCGTAGGCAGCTCCACCGAAGGCCCCAGTGGCTGTGATCACATGTGTCTGCGCCGCCCAGTACAGCGCTTCGGGGCCTCATAGGGAGCTCCACCGAAGGCACCCGTGGCTGAGACCCCAGGCGTCCGCTCCACTTAGTACATCGCTTCGTGGCCCCATAGGGAACTTCACCGAAGGCACCAGTGCCTAAGACCACATGCGTCTCCCCCGACACATTTCGGCACGCCTCTCGCGCGTTTCGTGGCGTTCCCTTAGAGAGCTCCACCGAAGGCCTGGCGGCGGTGTCCACATGCCCCCCCCCGCTCATGTGGGCATACCCCTCATGCGTCCCGTGGCCCCATGAGGGCGAGCACGACCGATCGCAACCACTTCGGACCGATCGCAAACCACATCGGACCGATCGTAAACCACTTCGGACCGATCGCAACCAGTTGCGATCGGTCCGAAGTGGTTGCGATGTTTTTGGGTCGTTGCAGTAAGGTTTTTGATTCAGGAAGAGATCATAAGAGCGCTTCTGGGTTCAATGCGTTTTCTTGAGCCGCCCAATGGGCATCTGAAAAAGCGGTTGCGATCGGTCCGATCACAGACGGCCGACCATGATCTCAGCTAAACCCATGAATTGGAGCTCGCACGTGGCCATGATCCGTATACGATTCCTATGTGATCCGTATACGGTTGAAACCGAAACTGAGCGAAAACGCGTGGCGTGAAACAAATTGCATCTCAGGAGGGGGAGGAGGAGGAGGAGGAAGAGGAGGAGGAGGATGGGGAGGACGAGGAGGAGGAGGAGGAGAGGAGGAGGAGGAGGAGGAGGAGGAGGGGAGGAGGAGAGGGAGGAGGAGGAGGAGGAGGAGGAGGAGGAGAGGAGGAGGAGGAAGAGGAGGCGGAGGAAGAGGGGGGGACGAAGAATGGAGAAGGAGGAGGGGAGGGAGGAAGGACAGGAGCAGGAGGAGCAGGAGCAGGAGGAGGAGGAGGAGGAGGAGGAGGAGGAGGAGGAGGAGGAGGAGGAAGAGGAGGAGGAGGAGGGGGGGGGGGAACGGAAGAGGACAGGCTGGCAAGGCGGGTAGACGCGGTGGCCCAAACCCTCAACGTCAGGACTTTTCCAGGACGTCGACCCCCAGAGGTCTGAACGAATTCCCGTACGGTAGGTTCGTGCGGCGTCGGCACCCGCAAGGCTTTTGGCACCGCGTGGATCGTTCAACCTTGAATCGATCGTGGCCCCGATCGTTCAATGTTGAATTTCGTCGGGCACAGTGGGCCCAACGTGTCCCTCGGTGCTTCCGCGTCGCAAAAAGCCTTGAACGCCTTCGCCAACGTTGCCGGCGCGCCAACGCCGCATGAACCTACAGTAGACCAGCATTGCATACTGAGTCACTTTTGGACGGCCCCTGGGCCAGGCGATGGTTCCCCGAGAGCAAAGACAGATGTTGTCACGACGCCAGGCGGTCTGGGCTTGTGGTGGTTGTGGGAACCATGGCTGGGGGACGTGTGCGCCGTGCGCGGCCTGCGAGGCCTTTGGCGCCCGTGCGACACGCAGGACCTGCAGGACCTGTGGGGCCTGCGGGGCAGGCTTCTCAGAAGCCTCTCAGAAGCCTCGCAGAAGCCTCGCAGAAGCCTCGCAGAAGCCTCTCAGAAGCCTCTCCGAAACCTTTCAGAAGCCTCGAAGAAGCCTCGAAGAAGCCTCGAAGAAGCTTTTCAGAAGCCTCTCAGAAGCCTCTCAGAAGCCTCTCAGAAGCCTCGCAGAAGCCTCGCAGAAGCTTCTCAGAAGCCTCGCAGAAGCCTCGCAGAAGCCTCGCAGAAGCCTCTCAGAAGCCTCTCCGAAACGTTTCAGAAGCCTGTCGGAAGCCTTGCAGAAGCTTCTCATAAGCTTTTCAGAAGCCTTTCAGAAGCCTCTCACAAGCCTCGCAGACGCCTTTCAGAAGCCTTTCATAAGCCTCCCACAAGCCTTTCAGAAGCCTCTCAGAAGCCTCCCACAAGCCTCTCAGAAGCCTTCCACAAGCCTCTCAGAAGCCTCCCACGAGCCTCTCAGAAGCCTCCAACAAGCCTCTCAGAAGCCTCCCACGAGCCTCCCAGAAGCTTCCCACAAGCCTCTCAGAAGCCCCCCACAAGCCTTTCATAAGCCCCCCACAAGCCTCGCAGAGGTCTCAGGGAAGCCTTTCAGAGGCCTCAGAGAAGCCTTTCGGAGGCCTCAGGGAAGTCTTTCAGAGGCCTCAGCAGGAGCTCTTGGATCGGTTGCAATCCGGTGCTCTCCTGACAGGTTTGTATAGGAATCCTTTTTAGGTTGCGATCAGTCCGTTTCCAGTGGTTGCAATCCGACCGAAGTAGTTCCTGAACAGTCCGAAGTTGTTGTGATCGGTCTTGTTTCCCCCCAAAGGAGCTTCCCTTGCGGTACTGACAATTGCATCCCGAACCATCCTGTGGTTTTGGGTCCTTGTTTTGAAGAGACAGCGCCCCGCGTTCCTTCCTCTCCTCCTCGTCCCCCTCCTACTTCCTCCCATCCCTGCCTTTGCTCTCCGCATGTCACCCATGTCGGCACGCCCCTCACGAGAATCGTGGCCCCATGGGAAGCTCCACCGAAGGCCCCAGGGGCGCCGCCTGCATGCGTCCGACCCACTCATTTCGGCACACCCTTCACGAGGATCGTGACCCATAGGGAACTCCACCGAAGGTCCCAAAGGCGCCGCACGCACACGTCCGACCCACTTATTTCGGCTCACCCCTCACACGCTTGGTGGCTCCTTAGACAGCTCCACCCAATGCCCGAATGGCGCCGCCCGCATGCGTCCGACCCCCCCTTTTCGGCACACCCCTCACGAGGATCGTGGCCCCATAAAGGGGGGTTGTTGTTTTTGACGGGCCATACGGGCGGCAGGCGCGATCGCCGACGCCCGGCGCGGAGCCCCCTAGTCGGGCACCTTGGGGAGCTGTGCGATGCGGCGCGCAGCCAGCACTGCGAAGCCAGCCACGCTGCCACCGGCGAAACGCAGGCCTCCCAGGAGCAGCAAAGCCTGTCCGCGCGCTGGCAAGCGATCTCGCCATCCCGGACAAGCACTGGCCAGCATCGCCACCGAGGTCTCCGCGCTGCCGCCGCAGCGCAGGCAGCAGACCTGCGCGGGCTCCTGCACGAGGGAGTGGGGCCACCATGAGTGGCCCGCAGAGAACTCGGCAAGCATGGCGCCAGCGCTGACGGGCTCGGCGCTGGCGCCCCAGCGCGGCCAAGCTGCAGGCGGGACCGCGGGTGCGTGGCTGGCGGCGGCGGGGCCTGGCGCGGACGCCGCGCGAGCGCGGGCCCCTCGCCGGACTGCGCGCCAGACGCGCCGGCGGCGGCGCTGGGGGGCAGGCGCCGCAGCCAGGGCTGCTTGCTGGGCAGCCGCTTACACCCGCTGCGCCGCTTCTAGCAGCTCCAGTTCCCTGCGGCGGGCGCGCACCGCGTCGCTCGGCAGGGCCCGCTGCGCAGCGGCGGCGCCAGCGTTGCCGTCGGCTGCGGCATTGCCGAGGCGGTCGCGCTCGCTGACCCCAAGGCGCCGCGCCTCCGCCGGCGTTTTGTGCGCTGGCACCCAGCGGGCCCGCGGGCGCCCGGTGCGCACGGCGTCCACCAATTGCAGCAACAGGTCCGCGTGCTTCCAGTCCCGCACGTCGGAACCACCTGCGATTTGCGCGCGGGACCTCACGACATACTGGCTGTCCGAGGCCAGGTCGACGGGGCCGCCGACGACCCGCGCTGCCGCCACGGCAGCTGTCCCTTCTGCGCGCTGTGCAGTCTGCAAGCCATCAGCGGGCCCAGCGAGATTCGGGGAATCGAGCCCCGCGCGCCGCAGGCCCGACGCCGCCCTAGCCAGGAGCGGGTCGGTCGGATGGAGGCAGGCACCGTCGCTCCACACCGTGCGGCTAGGCGCCTCACGGAGCAGCGCGGCTTGGGGCGGGAGCTGCGGGCCCTCGCTGCCAGCAGCCTCAGCGAGGGCCGCGAGCAGCGGCGGCGGCGCGAGCACCCGGGTCGAGGTGACCGCGGCGGGCAGTAGCTGCCGCAAGGCCCCGGCGTCCCTGGGAAGCGGCTCCGTTCGCGGTGCTGCGGCGAGCGCTGCGCGGCGCGGGCCAGGCTGGGCACAACCAGAGGCGGTGCTCGAGGCCCTCAGTGGCCAGCCCACACTGCGGGCAAGTGCCAGCCTGGAAAGTCCACTTCGCGGCAATGGCCTCGGTGAAGATGCTGCCGCACATGACGCTGCGCAGCGTGCTGGCGGCCTGCGCGAGGGTGTCGGCGGCAAGCAGGCGGCGCGTCGCCCACCTGTCCACGCTGCCGGCCACGTGGGCGCAGCACGGACCACGCGGCACTCTGCCCGGTGCGACGCCGCTAAGACCTCGCGCTCGGTAGACCGCCGCGACCACTCTGCTGGGCGCCAGCCGTTCGGCGACGCCGGCACGCCGACCCAGCGCTCAGTGTCCCCGCCCAGGCCCAGCTCGCGCAAGCTGCGCAACGCGGCGGCCACCGGCCCGACGGCGCGCCCAGCTGCAGCGTGGACTGCGTCAGCCGTGCTGCGCCACGCTTGGCGAGGTCGAGCTGGCCGGCCCGGCGCGCCCGCGCAGCCTCCAGCAGTGTCGCGGCGGTGACAGCCGCCTTGGGGTCCAGGCGCCAAGTGGGGCTGAGCACGCCGAACACGATCTCGGCGGCAGCCTGGGGCCCATGGCCGGTGGCAGACTTGGCGGCACGGTGCAGCCGCTCAAGCTCACCCGCAGCAGGGCGACCGCACGAGGAGCCATAGGTGCCCGCGGCCGTGCTGGCAGCCGCCCCCATCAGACACCGCCAGCGGAAGGGTATTGGCAGGCGGCTGGGGCGCGCGAAGCGACCGCAGGCCAGCTGCACCCGCGCCGCGGCCACAGGGTGCTTGCGCCGCCTGCCAGCGACCGCGACGACTCCGAGGTGGCGGACTTCAGTCCCTGCGGCGATCGAGGGCATCTCTCGCTGGAGCCACCGCCGCACCGAGGCCAGGTTAGCAAACCTCATGCAACAGCCAGTCCATATCTGCCTCGTATCGGGGGAGCGTAAGACCCGGGTTTGCCGGGACTCGGGTTCGCCATCGTTTTTTGACGACCGCGACTCGGATTTTGACGAGGAGGAGTTTCGTGGGATGTCTGCAGCGGGAGGCCTCGTCAAAATGCAGGCTCGGCCTCGTCATTTTTTTGACGACCTCGTCGGGGATTTCCGAGTCCCCCGTACCCGGGTCTTACGTCTCCCCGATCGTAAGCGCGGACGATCCGCAGGGTCTCGGCGACCGCCTCGGCGGTGGAATCTGGGTCCTCGCGCGCCCACAGCGTGAGGTCGTCGACGAACACGCGGCGTTTCAGACCGTCGCGCACTCGCCGAGTGCGCTGGTACCACGGCCGGACCGAGACGCTCAGCACAAAGACTGCCAGAGCGCAGCCTGGGAGGATCCCGCTGGTTGGCCCCCACGGGCCACCAAGTGCGCCATCGACGCGCAGCTGGCGAGGAGCCGCGTAGGTGGCGAGGAGCGGGCCGCGTAACCACTCAGGCACGCCAGCTCGCGTCAGCGCTCGCTCCAGGAGCTGCAGACTGACTTGGTCGAAGGCCTTGCGCCGTCGAGGCCGCCACAAATGGCTTCTCCGGCAGCCTCCGCAGCCTCGAGCTCGAGGGCGAGGCCACACGCGAGTTGTTCGGAGCCGATGCTGCCGTCGGCGCCGCCTCACGCCGCGCGCCATCGCGCGAACAGCTGCGCCCTGCCTGCGGCCCAGACGCGGTGCGGCATGGGGAGCAGCCATATCGGCCTGCGGTCGACTGGCCCGCCGTCACCGGGCTTTGGCCGCCGGCCCGCCTGCTCGACAGATTCAAAAAAAATCCGCGATCCAGGCGAGCAGCTCGCTTGGGGCAAGAGGCGGAGCTCTGCGACTGCCCATCCGTCCAGGCCGGGCGCTTCGTTCTCCGCCATTCCCTGGAGGATCCCCTGGGCCAGGTCGGCCGTCCAAGGCGCCCTATCCGGAAACGGAGGTAAGGAATCCAGCTCGACGAGCCACTGCTCGAGGTGAGGAGTCGCCGGTATGGGCCGCCGCCGCAGCGCCCGCCAGCGATGCTCCATGTAGCGGAGCTGGGCAGCAGCGCCGCCCCGCAGGGAGCAGCACCATCGTCGGCGACCAGGCTGCGCAGCCACCTCACCACCAGCGGCTCCAGGAGGGTCCGGCATAAGGGCGGCCGCCAGGGCGCCATCCGAGCGGATCCATTCGTACAACCTGCCTCTGCCGGTAGCCATCGCCTGGTGCGCCCACTCGCGCCAGGAGTCGCGGCGACGGTCGCGAGCAGCTCGTTCCGCCTCGCGATACTCGAGCTCGGCCCGGCAGACGCAGTTCTCGAGCAGGCCCAGCGCCACTGCGAGCCGCTGCAGGTCGGCCGTCCAGGCGCTCCCAGCAGGCTCGTCCCTGAACAGCGCTGCAACGACGGCCCGCGCCTGGTGGCAGCTGAGGCCACAACGGCTCGCGGCGTGGTGCATGGAGCGCAGCCGCCGCAGCCGGGGCAGCGCGGCATCGGCAGTATTGTCGCTTGCCTCGCCGCCAGCGCCCGTGGCACGCGGTCGACTCGCATGCCACCTCGTGTCAGCGCACTGCCGCCCGAGCGGCGCCAGATAGCCCATGCGGCGGCTCAGCCACTTGTGCATGGCAGCCTCCAGCGCGCCCGCATGCGTCGGACTCACCCATGTCGCAACACTCCTCACGAGGATCTTGGCGCTATAGGGGGCTCCACCGAAGGTCCTAGGGGCGCCGCCCGCATGCGTCCGACCCGTCCATTTCGGCACACCCGTCACAAGGATCGTGGCCCCATGGCGGGGTTCCACCAAAGGTCCCAGGGGCGCGGCCCGCATGCGTCCGACCCAGTCATTTCGGCACAGCCCTCACGAGGATCTTGGCCCCATAAGGGAGCTCCACCGAAGGTCCCAGAGGCGCCACCTGCATGCGTCCGGCCCTCCAATTTCGGCACACCCTTTCGAGGATCGCGGCCCGACAGGGAGCTCTACCAAAGGTCCTTGCAGCCGTCCTCGCGAGCGCCTCCAACGCTCATGTCAGCACCCCCCCCACACGTGTCGCTTCCCCATAAGGATCTCCACCTAAGGTCACAGCGGCCGTCATCGCACTCGCCTCCCACACAGCCCGCATGCGGCTTGGCACACCCCCTCACGCGGTTCGCCCGTCTCACGCGGTTCGCGGCCTCATGGGTAGTTCCCCCTCGATCGTCATGCCAGCCCTGCGATGTTCAACTGCAGGTGGTCGGGTCCTTGCCTGGAGAACTAATCATTTAGTCTGTTTCGTATGCATGTTTTTCTTCTTAATGGTTTGTTTCATCCTCCTCTAGCGCTTCTTAGCTGGCATTTCCCGAAAGTTAGGCGCACCGATTCCTGTACCAACACGGTTGTGGAGACGTCCAGTCGGTTGCGGCCAATGATCTCGGTGATTCGCGTCTTCGGGTAGTCGGCAATCGAAATGCTGTCGGTGGGAAAAGATGGCCCGGATAGTAATGCTAACAACAATCATAACAATAATGACAATAATAATAATAAGAAAAATCATAATTGTAACAAGAAGGGGTCAATCAAGGGTAAACTGTTGGAGGTCTGTGCAGATTTGTTGGATCGATTCCGGACCACCGCCGAAGGCTCCGTCAGCGCAGACAATAAATCGGCGTGGATCGGCGTGGATCTTCGAAAGTTTACGTGTCTGCGTCTGTTGCTGCTCTTATGCCAGCCCTACAGTCTACCCGCTTAGTAAGGATGGGCGACCTTCCCAAGGGTGCTTTTGGTATCCTTTCTCTTCGGCCCATCTCTGGCCGCTCCGGGCGCTTTTTCCGGGCGTTTCGGCCCTGCCCCGCTTGGTCCCTTCGCGTGGACACTCTTGCGGGCACCGTCACCGTCACCGTCACCATCCCTGGCCGCTTTCGCTGTCCGCGCCCCGCCCCCGCAGCGGCGACATGGCCTTCCAAGGCCCCTGCATCCTTACCGCGCATCCTTATACTGTTTCACTGTGCGCCAGCATGAAGACAGGGGGTCATGAGGGAACGGGGCAGTGAGGTTTTGACCCGTTCTCGGCTCCTCGGTGCCCTTCCTGGGCCCCAGGGCTGTAGCAAGAACGATTCAGGGTGAAACGTCGGTCCCAGGGAGAGGCCCAGAGAGTCCAGGACACGCTTCCCTCGGTCCCTCTGGACATGTCTGCTAAACGCCAACCAGCTGCGACAAGTTCGCGCCGCCTCGACGCGGCGGCGACGCCGGCGCGCGCGGTCACGGTGCAGCGCCCTCGGGAGGCCCGTCCTCTGGCCCAGGTCCCACAGAAACAGCCCACGGCGCGAAATCCATTTGAAACGATTGGTCGGCCGCTTCCTGCGGGGCTCCGAGAGCGAATGTCTTTCGAGACTGAACGTTTCATTCTGTGCCAGGAACCGACGCCCACGTCGTCTAGTCGGGAAGTTGCAGTACTCGGAGGATATCGAATTTGACCTTGACCGTCAAGGAGATGCGCAAACAATGAGAGCCCTGCATGTCTCATACAGCCCACTTGTCCTAAAGAGTGTTTGCAAATAGGGGTTCGCATTTCTTTCCTAAGGTTAAAGCTTAGTTGTTGAGGTTTCGCCCGGCTGGCGCTTATGGGCGCCTCGCTGGCGCCCCGTGCGTGGTGTCTGATTGTTGGGTTTTCGGCCTGTGGGCGTCCGTGGACATCTCGTGGGCGCCACACTGCTTATATCACATAGCTTGCACCACAACGCTTGCACCGCATCATTCACATCACTTAGATTGCACTGCACAGCTTGCACGACATAAATACATATCTCTATATATATATATATGTACGCACACTACACCAGGCAAAAACAATGGACGGTTTGACAATTAGTGATATGGATAGTTTGAGACCGATTGTGAGGTTGATAGTGAGATCGATAGTGGGATTGATAGTGAGGACGATCGTAAGGTTGATGGTGAGACCAATAGTGAAGTGGTTCAGGTGAGATCCATAGTGAGATCGATAGTGACATCGGTCGTGCGATCTATAGTGAGATCGAAGTTGAGGAGATCGATTGTGAGGTCGATGGTGAGATCTATAGAGAAGCGGGTGATGAGATCGATGGTGGGACCAATCGATAAGGAGATCGACCAGGAGCCAGGGAACTTGGAAACCCAAGAACCCCGCTGCTCACCGAAATCGACCCAGAGCCAGCAACTGGGAACCAGGGAACCCGGAACTGGGAACCCAGGAGCCCGGCCGACTACTGAAATCGGCCTGGCATTGTCGCCAAAGTGTTCAAACTCCGCTAGCACCCCTTCGGTGCAAGCACTTTTTGGGGAACTGTGTGATATGGAGATATGGATATTGAGATCGACCGTGAGACCGATAGTGAAGTCGATTCAGCGAGATCGATAGTGAGATCGGTAGTGAGATGGGTCGTGCGATCAACAGTGACATCGATTGTACGATCGATGGTTAGATCGATTGTGAGATCATGTGAGATCTTTGGTGATATTGATAAAGAGGTGGCTTAATGAGATCGATGGTGCGACCGATCGATCAGGAGATCGACCAGGAACCTGGGAACCTGGAAACCCAGGAACCACGCTGCTCACCGAAATCGGCCTGGAACCAGCAAAGGAGAGCCAGGGAACCCAGAACCGGGAACCCAGGAACCCGGCCGCCTACCGAAATCGACCGGGTATTTTCGCCAAATTGTTCAACCTCCACAAGGACCCCTTCTGTGCATTGATTTGGGATTACATCTATGTAGATACGTATATGTTGCACCCACTGTGTCTTCACACTTTCAACGCCGCGTCACAGCTTGCACCATATAGCTTGCACCGCATAGTTTGCACAACCTCGTCGGCACTACTTTGCTTGCACCACATAGTTCGTACATCCATAACGCAAGCGTTCGCCCATGTTTCCCATTCTGGTCCCCTAAACGGCATGTCTTTGCACACTCGATGTGCAAGCCATGTGGTGCGAGATACGCGGTGTAAGGTATGTGGTTTACGCTCTGTGGTGCAATAAGTGTGGTGTAAGCTTTGTGATGCCAGGTGTGTGGTGGAAGCCATGTGGTGCAAGCCATGTGGTGTAAGCTATGTGGTTCAAGCTATGCAGTGCAAGCTATGTAGTGCAACCTATGCGGTGTAAACTATCTGGTGCAAGCTATGCGGTGCAAGCTATGTTGTGCAACGTATAGGGTGTAAGCATTGTCATGCAGTGTGCCTGGGTTAACGCCTGTGGTGTAGGCGATGTGGTGCCAGCTACTTGGTGTAAGCTATGTCCTGTAAGCGATGTGATGCACATGGTGTGTGTACATATATATATATATAGATATGGTGCCAGTTGTGTGATGTAAGGTACCTGGTGTGGCATATGCGGCGCAAGCCATGTGGTGCAAGGTGTATGATGCAAGGCATGCTTTTTGGTGAAGTGTATCTGGTACGATTGATTTCTCTTCGCAGTGAGTTGTCAACTACACTGCTCGCGCAATCATCCCACCCACCCATCCGCAACGTGGTTTGCAAAACCCATGCGGCTGCGATTGCGATGAGTGATTGGCGTTGGCTGGTGCATCTCTGCGGCCGCGCTAGCCTGCGCATGCTCGCGCGCGCAGTGGCCAGCTAGTTTGGCGCGGCCGACGAGACCGCGGTGGCGCTGACCGCTGGGCACATCCCAGCGGACACTTCAGTGCGAATCGTCGACATGGGCGGGCGCGGTATCATGCACCGTCGACAACTGTAGACACGATGATGATATTAGAGGTGCTGGTGACGATGAAGGCAGCGGCGCTTGCACGGCCAGTGACGGCCCCAGTGCTGATCACGCCGACGACGATGACGGCGTCTTCGCGTCGGTGATGAAGGTTTTGGCAAGAGTTCGGCGTGTGCGCGCGACGTACGCGCGAAGTGGACCGCATTGTGTTATTTGACGCGGGTCGTGCCCCCCCGCCCCCAGCACGCGCGCAAGGGCAGTCGAATGATTTCGACATGCGGGGCGAGTGGCTCGTCTGATAGAATCCAATGAACATGTTAAAACTTTTTATTTTTTGCTAATTTTCATGAACGCTGGCGCCGTTTTTTCGGAAAACTGGCGCTGCGAAGCCATACATATGTTTTTTGTGTGTTTTCCACAGTCGATTTTGAGTCCTTACGGGCCGAGGGCTGTTGGCAGATTTTGGCATGCGCGCGCGACGACACGCGCGCGTACACTTCGTCCCATTAGTTGCAAATGGTTCTCGCGACAGCACGCTCCAAAGCATGCGCGCGCGTAACCCGTTTCGGCTGCATTTTCTGAGAAGTTTGAGGGGCCTTTTTCTGTTGTTCCGTTATCTCTCTTATGTTTGTTCAAAACATAGGAACAAAAACGTGATTCGCAAGAGCGCGCGCGTGTTGTTTGTTTTGGTTTTGAAAGTCCGCGCTGCGAAACCATGTGTTTTGTATGTTCCCTACCTGGGATCTGCCTAACAGGGTTCTCATTCGGTATGCTTAGAGGGCCGGGCAGTGGATACCGCCCCGGGCGGTTCCCCCGGCATCCGCCCCGCGGTTCCCCCCAGCTGCGTCCCCTTAGCTTGGCGTTGCTTATTTCATCTTAGCTTAGCCTAGCTTAATTTAGCCCAGCTTAGCTTAGCTTAACTTAGCTTAGCCTAGCCTAGCTTAGCTTAGCTTAGCTTAGCTTAGCCTAGCTCAGCTTAGCCTAGCCTAGCTTAGTTTAGCTTAGCTCAGCTCAGCTAAGCGCAGCGCAGCATTAGCATAGCATAGTATAGCATAGCATATCATATCATAGCATCTCATAGCATAGCATAGCGCAGCATAGCATAGCGCAGCATATCATATCATAGCATAGCATAGCATAGCGCAGCCTAGCATAGCATAGCACAGCTTAGCTTAGCATCGCACAGCGCATCATATCATATCATAGCATGCCATAGCATATCATAGCGTAGCACAGCGCAGCATGCCATCGCATATCATATCATATCATACTGTATCATAGCATAGCATCGCATAGCATAGCGCAGCGTAGCATAACATAACATACCATAGCATTGCATAGCATAGCGCAGCATATCACATCATATCATAGCCTAGCATTGCATATCATATCGCAGCACATCATAGTATAGCATAGCACTGCACACCATAACATGTCATAGCCTATCGCAGCATATCATAGCATAGCATAGTCTAGCATAACATAGCGCAGCCATCATACCCCAGCATAACATAGCATAGCGCAGCATAGCGCATCATAGCGCAGCATAGCATAGCATAGCATAGCATAGCATAGCATAGCATAGCATAGCTGTGGGTGTAGATGTAGATGTTGCTTTCCTAGATGCTCCAACTCCTAGGTCGGGTCGCACTGGCATAATCTTTTGAACACACGATTTTGACGTCAATACGAAACCTCGAATTTTTGATGGATTTCGGCACGCACTTCGGCACGTTTTTTTGTAAGGGATTATTGACCTGTGTGATTGTTGTTCAACGAGTGTGCGCGCACTTTGTTTTTTCAGAGGATGGTGGGGGGGAGTCGATACCGGCCTGGCTGGGTTGGTCTGAGTTCATATTTCTGACGGACTTTGCAGAAGCAAGTGCGATTTGCAGTGCGACTAAGGGGGGCCGATCATCCCGAGGGGGGGGGGTCGAGTATTTTTTTCAATGAAAGGGAACCTATGCGGTGCAAGCTAAACTGGAGGCAGCGCCTGGCTCCCAGATGGGCGCGCACCGGGTGGGCACGAGGCCCCGGCGAGGCGCAAACCAGAAACAGGCACCAGGCGAAACCCCGCCGCACCCAGCGCACAGGGGTGCCCACGAGGCGCCCCCGGGCGGGCACGAACCGGGCACCAGGCGAAGCCCCGCCACACCCGTCGAAGTACTCTGGCAACCCACGTAAGAACCCCTAATCGCAAGCACAGTTTGTGGAGTAAGAAGGGGAACTCTCAAGCCTGGGGTTTCGCGAGAATGCTCGAGCTGATCTGGATTTTCGGTTGTCCTGGAGCTCCTGCGAAAGATATAAGAATTGCAGACCTCACGCAGTCGTTTGAAAATGACCGACTGTAGATGCTTCTGCTGGAATCCCGAGGGGCCAGAATCATCGAAGGACCATCGGTCTCCGGTCATGGCGGGGAGGAGAAGGAGCACGTGAAGGAGAAGGGGGCCAGGGTCCCAAAATGCGCCCAAAACGGGTCCCAAGATGCGCCCAAAACGGGTCCCCAGACCCACGGGATCCAGCCACTCGTTCTCCTACCCCCCTCGTCCCCCTCCTCCCTCCTCCAGTACGCTCGATTGCAACAAGTGTGTGCTGCATTTGTCCTGCCCGGAGTACGGCCCACGGGCGGCACGCTTGTTCTTGCTCTAACGCGTTATTTGACTTGCGCCATCGTCTGATTCAAGGCGGCTAACATGACTTGCCCTGACTCCAGAGCCCCTCCAGGGCCCCAGACAGAGGTCGAGGAAACACCCTCCGCGTGCTGCCGAGGCTCAGTCCTTCTCCCCGTCCGTCATTATGCAGATCGCCGCCGGCCAGGGCGTCACAGTGCCGCCTCCCGCTGGGAGGGGCGTCACAGTCGCGCCCCCGAAGAGGATCCCACCCCCCGACGCGGCGGGCCCCGCCGGCCCTGCCGTCATCGCCGCCGTCGCCGCCGCCGCCGCCGTCGCTGCCATTTCTGCCGCCGCCGCCGTCGACGCCGTCGTCGTCGTCGTCGTCGTCGTCGTCGTCGCCGTCGTCGCCGTCCTTCTACAGGCCGCACGATGCATCTGGCGACCGCCGAGGGCCTCTGGACTCCGGGCCCAGACCTCCTGCGCCACGAGCCCCTCCTGCGCCACGAGCCCCTCTCCTCCCTCGACGTCGCAACCTGTTCGCGACCTAGGGCCCCCGGGGGGTCTCGGCCCCTTCCCCGGCGCTGGCTGTTTTGTGGGGGCCCTGGGATCGGGGAGCGGCCGCCAGGGGCCGAGAACGTCCGGCCTGGCCGCTGCGCTTTGTGCTGCGCCGCCTGCCCGTCTCCGAGCCTGCCCGCCTCGGGCCTGCAAGGGCCGACCGCGGTGAGCACCGGCCAGGGACGACAAGAAGCCAGGGCCGGGAGGCCCCCAGGGGCAACGTTAGCTGGGGGGGGGGGGGATCGGCTCGGCATCGGTAGGGGCAACTGGGCCCTGCATCGATTGGCTCTGCATCGATCGGGGCATCGATTGGCTCTGCATCGATCGGCTCTGCACCGCCAGGGGGATTCGTCAGGAGGCCCTTAGGGGCAATGTAGGGGGCGCTGCATCGACCCCCACTCACGCATGCATCGCCGATACGGGCCCGGTAGCCCACCCCGCCCAGGAACGTGCGGATTCGCAATCGGGGGCTTATCGCCGATCCATCGGCGATACATCGCCAATTCCAAGTCGATGTTTCCCCCCCTTGAGCTGGTCCCACCATAGCGTTGCCTTTCAGGCCCGGGGGCCTAACGTTACGAAAACATCACAACGTCGCATGCCTGTGTCCAGCAGCGTGCTCCCCCCGGTTTGCCCTCCTCCGCGGCCGTTCCGTGCCTTTGTGTCCTGGCCTGTCTGGTGCACAGACAGCTTGGCGGCGGCCTGGCAAGTTCTCAGCCGCTTCGAAGTCGCCCTCGTCGCTGCGACAGAGAAGCTAGTTTTGCGGTCGATCCTCTCGGTGTGGATCCAGCTTCTCCACCGTGTGTGAGCTGGCCCCGCCCGTGCGCTTCCGCCTGATTTGATATGCGCCGCGCCGCCGCGCGCGTAGCCGCGCAGCCAGACAGTCCGGCCGTCAGCCGTCCCGACGCTTCCGCAGATCGCTCCCCTTGGATTCGGGAGTTTGCTGAGCCGCCCTGGGCGTTTGCTATACAACCCTGCCCTGCTCGATTTCTTCCTTCGGTGCTTTTACTAAACGGCATCGCATGTCGGTGTGGTGTGCTCGTCCGCCCTCCAAAGGGGTGCGGTGGGGGCTCAGAGAGGGTAGGAGGGTGTCGTAGAAGGGGTCGGCAGATTTTTACGAGGAGGCCTCTCAAAAGGTGGAAGAGCCCCAGGGTCGCCTCCTTCCTCCTTCTCGTCCTCCTCCTTCTCCTCCTCCTCGTGCTCCTCCTCCTCGTACTGTTTAACGCCACCTCGACATCAACCATCAATGGTCGTTGCGTCTGCCTCTGCCCCGTCATGCTCAAGATCGGCCTCCAGACTCCTCCCTGAGTTGCGCCCTGGCCAGAAACTCGAGAGGAGTCCGGCCGTGGCGACAAGGGCGGCGATCCGGGAGGCCCAAGAGAAGCTAGGAGCCTTAAGACCATATAGCCAAGAAGCCGAAACAAACCACAGCTCGGGCTCGCAATGGGCTGACTGCTCCTTGGGTCCTTCCGTGGTTGTTCCTCTGGCGTTTTTCGCGCAACCAGGCGCCCTTGGGGGGGCAAAAAGGAGATTTGTTCCTTCTTGAGCATTCCTTCTGACAGGGAGTCTTTGACGAGCCTGGCTCCCCTCCCCCGCCATCCTTCTCCCCTCTCCCCCTCCGAGTTGGTGTGCAGGGATGGACCTGCCGTGGTGTGCTTCCGTTGGCTTTGCTCCCGGCGCCGCGGCTGCAGTCTGTGGAGTTGCGCCAGGTAGTAGCTTGCTGGTATGTCCGTTTTGTTTGGCGGGGTCGTCCGTGTCGCCAGAGGTCTGGGTACCGGGCCCCGCCGTGGCAGGAGCAGCTCGGACGTGGGCGGCGCGGAGCCCACGGGGACGGAGCTGAAAAGGCAGAAGTCGGACGCCGGGCTGGAGCCGGGCACCAAGGTATCCCCGGGGGGGTCTGCGACAGCTGCGGCGCCCTGCGCTGGCAGTTGCATGCAGCATGCTGCGTGCAGCATGCTGGAGGAGAGGGAGGGAAGGGGGGCCGCCTTGTCCCCTGCCCGTGCTACCCCCCTCCGTCCACCGTCCGTCCGTCCCCTCCTTCTCCATTCGTTTTCCTTATCAGTAACCTCTCCCTGTCGCACCCCAAGGCAAGATTTTAGGGCGGGCCGGGCGTTTCGCCTGAGACTCCTCACCATTCATGATCTTGAAGCATAAAAATGGGCAACAGCTTCACGGATGGAGGGCGAGTCGTTTTCAAAATGTGGTTCTCGCCTTCAGCGCCGCGCACATTCGTTTTAACCAATTGCCAGAATTTCACGGATTGAGGGCGGGCCGTTTTCAAAATGTGTTTCTGGCCTTAGCGCTGCGTGCACTTGCTCTAAACATTAACAAGAGTTTCATGGTTTGAGGGCGGGCCGTTTTCAAAATGTGGCTCTCGCCTTAGTGCCGCTTGCATTCGTTTCAAGCATGTGCAAGAGTTCTGCGGATTGAGGGCGGCTCTTTTTCAAAATGTGGGCTTCGCCTTAGCGCCGCGTGCATTCGTTTTTGACAATTCGCAAGAGTTCCACGGATTCCCATGATCAGCGTATCAGAACTTGTGCTTTGGAAGGATTCCGGATGATGATGGTGCAACAGTTAGGTGGATTCGCGGCGCTGAAGTCCCAGGAATGGCGTTCTGGCACGATTCAAGATCGTCAAGACGCAGCAGTCATGTTGATCCATGGCGTTGGAATCCCGAGAACAATATTTTGGCATGCCTCAGGGTCTTCAAATGGTTGTCTTCCAACGAGGCAGTTTCCTCAGTGGAAATGAACCGTTGTAGGGGCCTTTGAAGAGGGAGCTTGGAGGAAGGGTTCATTCCAACATCGTCGATGGCTCTTGGATTTGCACTTGTCGTCGTCGTCCTCCTCCTCCTCCTCTTCCTCCTCCTCCCCTCGTTCCTCCTTCTCGGCCCGACGAGTTTCGTGGGCACTTCCGTGATAACAGGACTTGGCTGCGGAATGTTAAAGCGATTCGATTTCGGGCGGCCTTTTGATGAGTTGTGGTGAGGGATTGAATTAAATAAAACACGTAGGATGTTCGTAGATCTACGGGGCATTCTAGGTTTGCTTTCGTAGATGGACGAAAGCTCCATTCTGGGGTAAATCAATCATGTACTTGATCTCTTATCCGAGAAATGGGGACGGGATGGACCCTGGGAGGGGTCCGGGGACGTGCTTCGGGCGAAATGTGTGCCGAACGGGAGGGCCGCCGTTGTCTCAAGTGGCTTCCTCCGATGTTTGGCCACGGGCAGCGGGAGGGCGGCGTGGTGTGGCTGGCCGCGGGGGGTGTCGCTCTCTCGCGCTCCATCGTCTCCTGCGCGTCCCGCCTGGCTCGCACTCCGCTGCGCGCGGCTGAGACCCGCGGAGGGCTTGGCCCTCCGACTTCCGCCCCCGGCACGCCGAACAGGCGCGCGGCTGCGTTGCCAAAGGGCCTTCTCTGGCTGCGTGCAGCAAGGCACGTCGCGAGGGTCAATTTCGATCTGGTCGATCCGATTCGATATCGGCGGCGGCCGGCCCGATCCAATCCCATTCCGACGCCCCAAGCGATCTGATGCGGCCCGTTGCTTGCATGGCGCCGTTGTGCATCCTGGCGGGGCCGATCCGGCCCGATCCCGACTCCGCGCCGATGCGGCACGATCCGACGCACGTTCCGATCCGATCCGACTTATCGATTCGATGATGACCGCCCCCTGCCTCTTCCTTTCGCGCGTCAAACGTCATGAATGAGGGTGCTGAGGGCCCGCGGGGCCCGAGTGCGGCGAAATACGCCCAGGACCTTTTTTCTGCCAGGACCCGCTACAAGACATCCGTCGTCGTGTTTTTGTTCCAGTGCGCGGCCGCAGAGGTCTCCACCCCTTCCCTATTTATGCCCTGAATCCACTTTTGATGGTCCTGGGGCACGGCAACGGGCGCAAAACCGAAATTGAGGAAAACGCCAGGCTTGACAAAAGACATGTCATCGGAGATCTGGGGGACCGTCATGCTAACTTCCGCGTGGCGACCCCCTCGACGAGGGGCACCGAAAGCTCCGACCCACAACTGGGCCGTGGGACTCTTCGGCCAGGCACCAGCGCGCCTCCGGCTCGTCGATGGCGCACCTCACGCGGCCATTGCGGCGCCGCTGGCCACGCTCTGGTTGAGACTGCCCCGGACTACTTGGGAGGCCTCTTGAGGCCAGCTGGGACTGCTCGAGGGGGGCCTGTCGATGCCAGCCAGGACTACCTGGGGGGGAGCTGTCCGCGCGCAACGAGAAGTTTTGCCAGCGCGCCAGCACGAGAGCGAATCTGCGGCTTCTCAATCGAAAGATCGCCGCCAGACCTTGGCATCCTCGCGTCGCGATATGAAAATCACGACGAGAGTTTTTGTTCGCAGTTATCGGCTTTCGGGGGCCCCCATGCGGAGGCCGGAGGACCGTCAGAAAACGGCTTGGGATGAAAAGCCGGTCCCCGCGGAGAGGTCCAGACCTTTGGGGAGCCTCGTCGTTAAAAAAAAACACGGCGTCGGATGTTTTGGGGGATGTCAGGTGTTGCGCCCACCAGGAAACAAAACGAGGGCCTCGACAAATTTGTTTTTGCATTTTTTCATGTATTTATTGGTGGCGTCAAACGCGGTCGTCGCCGATCGCTTGCCCTGATTTAGCGATTTCGGTCGATCGGGCAACCCTGCCCTTGATCGGGCAGGGTTGCCGCCGCATCCCGGATGCGGCGGCAACCCTGCCCGTGCTATCGTCAGCGTCCCCGTGGCGGCTTGCTCAGCGTGCCAGAGAGCCGCGCTTCGCACGCTGTGGCCTGGGCAGGGGAGCTGCATTTTTGTCCCTTGGCGGGCGGCGCGAGGACGCAAGGATAACCACGCATCGCGCATCTAGGGGCGCGAAGCGCGAAGTTAGGCGACCCGGGAGAAGAGCTTGAGCCAAAATGACTACGGGTGGGAGGGGGGGAGGGTTCACGATGTTGCTATAGCTCATCCAGGGGCGGCTGGATATCGCCCCAGTTCGTAGCATGTCAGCATGCAGGCATGACCCACGTGCATGGGATCGGGCGCTAGGGAAAACTGGGGCGATATGTGCGGAGAGTTTCGAGAGCATTTTGGTTGCTATCGGTAACGCGAGTGGAGAAAGCAATTGTGACGGCCAGCGTGGCGAGGAGGCGAAGTGTGCGGCCCATCTGCAGAGCATGTGATCGAATCGTGTCGGGAATGCGCACGCCCTCATCGCGCAGTCGTAAACATATTCGGATGGGTGGGTAGGGTGCAAGCATGCCTTCTACTTGTGACTCGTGTTGGATGGCCCGCCACAGGCCATATGCTGCGAGCATGCCCGAACTGTCGCTACTGCAGCAACGGTATTAATTCAGGTTGCCCTTAGTGGGCCAATGAGTACGCGCGGACTTGCTCCAATTACCCCTAGCCCAGCTCTCTGTCACCATGAATGTAGAGGAGGGTAAGGCGCAGGGGCCGACAGGCGAAGCAAGACTTTGAAGGCTTCGGGCGCAAACGCTGCTTTGGAGCAGCCCCCCCATCGGGGAAATCGCAGCTTCGTGTCTCGTCTGCGCGACGTGCGTGCGAAGCGGTGCACGAGAGCTCCGCTATCTGCGTGGGCTCATCCTGCCGTAGTCGGGGCGATGGTTTGCTGTTAGTGCCCCGATGGTGTGCTAGTGGTGTCGCGTTGGTGACCCGACAGCTCGTTCATCGTGCTCGGGTGGTTTAGTGATGGTGCCTCGATGGCGACTCGATGGTATCCCGATGGCGTACGGACGGTATCCTGATGTTCCGTCGATGGCGTCCCGATGCAATCCCGCGGCTTCTGGATTACACCTTCAGCGAATGAGCCCTCGATCTGGGTGGCAAGCCGCGCTGGTCTTGTCCGCAGGCTGCGCCATGGAGGGACACATGTGTCGAGCGACCGAGCCGTGTGCGGCTAGAGTCAGGCGACAAGCTATCCGGACCCTGGAGGCCTGGAGGCTCGCCCACGGTCGATCCACCGTCGCGGGGACATCGTTCGATCGGCTTTCGCGATCGGCACGCTTCACCCCTCTCGACCGGGGTTGTGGATCTGCTTCGCGATCTCTTGTCACTTGGCTCGTCATGCGTGGCGGTACGCGCGCGGGCTACTGGGGACAGCATCGAACAATGGGGATGATGCCACGGGAAGAAATGTTGCGATCGGCACGCTTCATGCCTCACATAGTGACCTTCCGTGCTCATGATGAGCCTGTTTTCCACCACCACCACCATAAGTTTGTGGAAGTCGATTCATGAAGAGGAAGCATGCTGCCAAGTCATTTCCAGAAGCATGTTTGTTTTATATAGGTAAAACCATGTTTGAAACATGTTTAGAACATGTGTCACACCATAAGTTGAAGGGGGAAGGAGGAGGAGGAAGGCGAGGAGGAGGAGGACGAGGAGGAGGAGGAAGGCGAGGAGGAGGAGGAGGAGGAGGAGGAAGACGAGGAGGAGGAGGAGGAGGACCCCACCCCTCCAACTTATGGTGGTGGTGGTGGAAAACACGCCCATTATGCTCTCACACACACACACACACTCCTGCGTGTGAGGCTCGTATAGCTCAAAACGCTCTCTGGCCGCCCTCCTCCTCGGTCGGCCGGCTGGCCGGTGGGCCCGCAAAGGTGACCAAGCGCTGGGCCCGCAAGAGCTGAGCCGGAACTCAGCCTGGGCCTCGCTGCATCTTCGACTAGGCATAGGAGTGACCTTTCGCCGGAGTGACCTTTGGTGCGCGCACAGATTGGCCCCCAGGTGGCTGCAAGAGAAGCGGTAGCAGTAGGTTTGCGCGCTTGTTTTTGGTCCCCCCCCGTCCACAAGAGCCGCGCACCAAAGATCACTCTTACCCAGGGTCACTCTTACGTGTAGCCGATTCGTTGCATCTGTCGGGGGCAGTTCCCTTCATGCCTCCTTCACCTGCCCTTCCTCCGCCGCATCCTCGTTGCCGCTCCCCCCCTCTTCGTGCGATGGTGCGGAGGTCGATGAGGTCATCCTGCTGCCAGTCCTCTGCCTCCTCGTTACAGCTCCCCGCTCCTCCACCTCCTCATCATCCTCGTTGCTGCTCCTTGGCTTTGCTGCTCCTCCTAATTGTTGCTCCCGTTCCTCCACGCGAGCGTCCTCCTTTCGTCCTCCACCTCCTCCTCCTCCTCCTCCTCCTCTTCTTCCTCGTCCTCCTCCATCTTCCATTATGGACACGGTACGGCACGGTACGGTACGGTATTAGGAGCACGCGGTACCAGTACGGTTACCTGTGGTTACTGCCGCCGTCACCGGTATTGCCAGTACGGCAGCGGGAACCCGCGATACCGGTACCAGAACGGTATTGGGACCGCGCGGTACCGGTACTGTACCATGACCATTGCCGGCACCGGCACGGCACTTGCTGAGAACGAGGACGGCGGGAGCGGGAGGGGATTTGGGGGATGTCTTGCGGATTTCTTTTGGGCTTCGTTAGATTCTGGGGGCTATATCGGTTCTGGGGCGCTTTCGGGATTCTGTTGGTTCTGGGGGGCCCTGGGGTCACTGGGTCGTGGGGGGTTCTGGGAAACCCTCGGGGGCCCTGGGGGTCCTGCCCTCCTCCTCCTCCTCCTCCTCCTCCTCCTCCATGGAGGAGGAGCTGCCGGTTTTTAGATTTCTAGGGAGCTCTGAGGATTTCTGGAGAGCCCTGGGGTGTCTTGGGATTTCTGGGGATACGGAGCCCCAGGGGTTTGGGGGATGTCTTGCGGATTTCTTTTGGGCTTCGTTAGATTCTGGGGGCTATATCGGTTCTGGGGCGCTTTCGGGATTCTGTTGGTTCTGGGGGGCCCTGGGGTCACTGGGTCGTGGGGGGTTCTGGGAAACCCTCGGGGGCCCTGGGGGTCCTGCCCTCCTCCTCCTCCTCCTCCTCCTCCTCCTCCTAGCCCACCATGCCCAGGCGATTGCGCACCTGGGGCAGGAGGCCCCCGCACTCTGACAACCGTACTCCGCTACGGGCGGCCCCCCACGGCCAGCTCGCCACTCTCTTGCTCCATGTTCAGATGCTTACGTTTGTTCACTGGAACTGTATGAGGGCGGATGAGCTGAGGCTGAACGACATAAGCGAAGAGCTAGCGACGATCGATCTGATTGCCCTCACTAGTACGGGCGAGCGTGCTTCACAAGATCAGGCCACCACGAGATCGTCGCTGAGATATCATTATGCTATCCACTCGGGATATGTGCCGAGCCGTCACTCGAACAGATCGTGTGGCACCGTGTTGCTGATTCGCAAGGCCAAGTTTCGTATGAAGCACCTCGTGGACACACCGGCCGTCCCCAAGTATTTGAGGGGGCGGGTGGCCTTGCATCGTCTGCGTTCGGGCCGCTTCGACATTGTGATCCCGATCACGTACTTTCCCCCGAGACCGACAGTTCGGAGAGATGCGAGGGAGAGTGTGACCTCGGATGCACATCAGAAGTACCAGCAGACGATCGATGTGATGTGCAGTTGGTTGGAACAGGTGATGTGCTGGACGCCACGGAGGGCCAGTCTCCTCTGGGGTTTCGACCTGAACGACTCGTTCGGCTGGCGCCGCCGTGGCGGGGGCCAGGCCCTCGTATGCTCACCCGCGCTGGGACGACACTGCAATGCAGAACAGCACTACGCCAGCGATCGTGTGCTCGATCTCATGGAGCGCCACGCGGTGCGGGCGGTGTCGACTGATTTCCCGACGGGACCTACGTATTTTGGCGCCTCCTCGGCGTCTTGTATTGACTTTATTGCGACCTTCGCCTGGCAGACGGATGATGTTAAGAAAGTTTTACCTTTGACCCGCTCGAGTGTAAGATTGAAGTTGATACGCAAGCAGGGTGTTCAAGATCATGTTCCCTTACTTCTGAGGCTTGAGTATACGTTCGACATGTCACATTCCCGCGTGGAGCAGGCGCCATGGGACTATGACCGCTTGGCCCAAGCCCTCAGGCACGGGACTGGAGTTCAGGAGTTCGTCTGCGATCTCGAGCGGGCCTTCGGTGCTGGGCCAGATTATCACGATCTATGTCTTCAGGCCTCCTCCCCAGATGAGGCGTGGGCCAGCTGGACCACCACGGTCTACAGGGTCGCGGAGCAGCACTTCGGCAAGCACGCAGGTGTGAACCCCCGCGCCCAGGCGTTCGCTGCGGAGCGCTCCCGTCTTCTTGCCGAGCGGCGACGCATTCGGGAGGCGGACGGCGACGACGAGCAGGTGTGCATGGCCCTTGCGAGGGCCTCACGACGACTTCGAGTGCTACGACGCTCTCGTCTGCTGGAGGCCACGGAGGAGCTCGTCCACGAGATCGGAGAAGCCTGGCAGGCACGCCGTCACGCCGAGGTATGGAGGCTTGCACACTTACTGGCAGGCAAGTGCGGAGGCCCACGTCATAGGAAGTATAACGTTGCGGAGGAGTTTGTGCCGAGATGTGACGAGGTGCAGCAGTATTTCTCTCTTCCTGGCCCACAGGGCGGGCTACGAGCTGTGCCTGTCGACTTTGACGACTACAAGAGGGACCAGCTGTCCCGTCTTCCCCCACCCCCGATGCTGGGACTGGACAACTTTGCGCACGTGGAGGAGGGGAGGGACGATTTGAGGGAGGTGACGGAGCTGCTCGAGCGTGCGCCGCGCAGGAAGTCGGCGCCTGCCCACAGCGTGCCGTGTGAGGTGCTGATGCTCACGCTCGACCCCAACCGCAGGTTCGACGGCTCCCACAGGAAGCCGCGGAAGGAGCAGGAAGGGGAGGGCGACGACGACGGTGGCGGGGAGGGTGTTCCTGCTCGGCGTGCCGATTTTGCTCCTCGGCACCGACTCGCTGGCGACCGTCGAGGACTTGGTGCGGACACCCCTCCCCTCGAGAACCCTGGGGCCCTGAAAGCTATCCAGAAGATTTGTCACCATGTTCGACGAGTTGGCCGTACTCCGATTGTCTGGCATCATTCCCGCGCCACAGGTCTCTCGAAGTGTAACGGCAAGGCAGGCTTCAGTGCCAGGCGGTACATTCACGGCCTGTGCCGCATGGGCGTGATGTGGTACAAGGCCCTTCTTCGCCGTGGAGCTGCTGACTCCGAGCCCGATCGGGAGCATGGCTACTTGCCAGGCAGGAACCGCGAGGGGGCCATCATCTGCCAGGAGGCGCTGCTGTCTCGCCTGCGGGCTAGAGGCATCTCCACGATCACCTCGAAGGAGGATATGTCGAACGCTTTCGGCTGCACCCCCTTCAGTGAGCTGCGGGAGACGGTGTGTGACGCCGTCCTGCCGCAGGATCAGACCTTTTTTCACCAGCGGCACGAGCTGGCGACTTTCACGATTCAGGCGTCCGATGGTGAGCAGACGTTGCATAACCAGGTCGGGGCCTTCATGGGCGACAGCCCCGCGGCCGTGTTCTTTGCCCGCACCTTTCGACGGCCTGTCCAACGATGGCTTGATCGGCTGCGACAGGCCACCTGGTGCGATGTGCCTGCGCCACCTCGGCCAGAGACTCACGAGGAGTGGGTTTCGCAGAGGCTGGTCCCACCGGTGCCGCCTGGCGACCCTGATAGGGTGATCTGGCCCAGCGAGGCACTGTGCACGGCCTGGACGCCCTTTCTTCAGCGACCTGTGGATTTATCATGTCGAATCTATGCGGACGATACGTCTCGTACTCATATCGTCACGTCTGCGCGAAATGCTCAGTATACTTTATCTCGTGCTCACCTTTTCTTGCGCGAGGAGCTGGCTTGCAGCGGGTATGCTCACAATGCAGAGAAAAGCAGCGTGTCTCCCTCTTTCGTGGGCCCTGGGGCACATCGTCATTCGTCGGAGCTCTTCAGTGGCAGGACCCCCGTCGACGGTCGCGTGCAGTTCGACAACATCGCTCTTGGGATCTCGACCTCAGTCAACGGGGGAGTGCAGAGTGAACTGCGTAGGCGAATCGTGGCATGCCGCAGGGGATTCTATGGTATGGGTCGTTTCTGGAAGCAAAATAGGGTATGGCGGTTCACCCGCACTGTGTTTGGATCGGTTGTGCAGGGCGCTCTTCTATCTGGACTGACGGTGCTCGTGCTGACCCCCACTCAGGAACGGCGTCTCGATCGTGTCCTTGTTGGTTTCGCTAGGAAGATCTTGGGAGGTGACGCGTGCAAAAAGCTCGAGGTTGTCGATTCCGAGGGGGGCCCCATCCGTGACTCGAATGATAAGCCCATCCTAAGATACAAGGCCGACTCCGATGAGGTCGTTCTCAGGCGTGTCGGTGTGGCTCCCGCTGGCACTGAGTTGATGGTGAGACGCCTACGTATGTACAGGCGATGGCTTCTGGTTCCACGTACCCACGCCCAGGAGCTGGGATCTGTTTTCGGCCAGCTTCCCGTGGACCCTGGGCCGACGATCCTGGCGAACGGCTGTCTGTCTCTGGAGGCGAACGCTTATGCGCAGAGGTTCGTCGTCGATGTCGTGAAGTTGTTGAAGAGGTCTGAGGAGGAGGAGGGGCTCTTGGAGGACCTCTTGACGGGCTCGGAGGGGGACGAGAGGTTTCGGTTCAACGTCCGTGCGTTGTTTATGGACCACGACGTTCGGGAACGTTTTCTCCGTCTGGATCCTGGGGCGCTCAGGGCTGCTGCTCGTGCTGTGGCCATCGCGCCACCTCCTGGCCTCTACGGACCCCCTGGGATGGCTCCTGGCGCTCCTGAGGGCGCTGACGTACCTGACCCCCCTGCTCCTCTCCGGGTATGTGACCTCAAGGACTCTACGGGCGCTCCCTGCACGCGCACCTTCACGACACGTCGGGCACTACTGGCACATCAGAGATTCTCGAAGGCTGGCGGGCACAATTGCAGATCGATCGCGCACAGTATGACAATTACGAACGAGTGCATATACTGCAGGCAGAGCTTCCGCACGAGACGCATAGCACAGGAACACACGGTAACGGCTGTACTGCACAATAGATGCCCACCACGGGCTACACCGTATGCGCACGACGTGATCGAGCCAGACAGCCTCACGTGCCCTTTTTCGCTGATAACCCGTGCGTCACTGTGGAGGGATGGTCTGAATGCCCACGATGCCATGTACGCTTGCTCAAGCACCGAGATTTTCGCCAGTCGTGATCTGCTCTACGCCCACATTCGTCAGTGCTGCCAACTACGCCGCCCACGCTACTTTCGTGATGTTTCGCCTGAAGGAAGAGGACCTCGAGGCAGCAGCGACCCGCAGCCGCTCGCAAGGACGAGGCGAGAGAGCCAAAGGGCGACAAGACCGCTCTGGCTCAGCGGCTGTCTCCCGAGGTCGTGGCGGGAGACACGGACGACGTGGGGTGGCGGACCGCGGCAGTCGGCCACCTCGGCGCCAGCCCGCGGCCGCCTTGGGCGCCGCCGCGAGCGGCGCCTCTGCGGAGGCGGGGGGGAACGCCAACGACGTGAAGTGGACGGTGGGGAAAGCGTACGGCCTGCCAGACGACACGCTCGAGAGGCTGCCTGTGATGTCGCAGACCATGGTGGCGGAGCTCATGCCCGTGCTGGTCAAAGCAGTGCTGGGCAACTCGTTCATGATCAGGCAGATGCTGTCGGCCACCTATCAGACGGTGATCTTGGAGGAGTCATCGGAGATTGCAAAGGCCGCCTTTCAGGCGGGGCGCGCCTACGCCACGAAGGCGGCGGCGATGCGCGAGGCATGGAAGCTCGACAACTCCAAGCCGCTGCCGGAGGCGGAGATGGGCCCTGCTCACGTTCAGGCGTTCCTGATCACGGCCGACGCACTGGGCAAGGCGGGGGACAAGGTCGGAGCTCGGAACAAGGGATTGTGGGAGCAGCCGAAGATCAAGCTCGATCAGATCACCAGCATCACGGACATGAGCCTGCTGGTGCGCGGATTCCGTATCAGCCAGTGCTACAAGGAGGGCAATGCGAAGCTCTTGTTCGCGATCGCGGACGTGGAGTTGACAAAGATATTCGCGGATTGCATCGTCCAGCTAGGCGGCGAGATCAAAGCAGGAGTTGCCCCGAGATCCAACGTAGAGCGGATCCTGCAGCTGGCGATCGACGATTGGGAGGATTCGATGCTGTGAAGGATGTGACGAGGTCGGTGGCGGGGTTTACTACGGCTGGTGCGACGGTGTCGGCGACGTCGCCGCCTTCGTTTGGTGCGACGGCGTCGGTGGCGGGGTCCACTATGACGGGTGCGACGGCGACTTTGGCGTTGTCTCCTCCGACTGGTGCGACAGCATCGGTTGCGTCGACGGCTCCGACTGGGGCGGGGAGGGGATCACCTGCGTCAAGGGCTGCCTCTGAGGGCGTGTCCAAGGGCCAGGCACCGTCTCGACCTGCCGCCCTCCCTCCTCCCTCCGCCCCAAGACAGTACAGTTTTAAAGAGTTAGTAAGAATGGTCACTGGACCCTCCAGGTAGTCTCGCTCTCGGGCCGTGGGACTCCTGGCCGTGGAACTCCTGGCCGTGGGACTCCTGGATAGTTGGATAGTTGGCCGTCGTCCTTCCTGCTGCTGGTCTTAGTTGGCGGGTTCTGGCCCTGGTGGCTCCGTCTACTAGGTGCTCGCTGCAGGGAGTGCGGGGTGCTGGAATTCGCTTCGTGTTCAGCCTTGGTCGAGCGATTAATCAGTCGGGGCTCCCGTCGTGGGGGGCCTGCACTCGCAGTTTACTAGCGCACGGTTGGTCGCACAATTCGGAATTCATTTCCAAGCTCGTCACGGAACTCAAGAAGGGCCTCCAGGAGGCCACGCCCACGTTGTTCAAGCAGGCTCTCGAGGCGACGAGAAAGGCCAAGGAGGAGCACGAGACGCTTCTCAACATGCTGCAGATCAAGCGGAGGCGTACTGAAGGCATCACATAGGGCGAGGAGGGCGCCGAGGCTCGCCCTAAGGCCCCCGACCCTGCCCCAGCTACTCCCCAGGATGCCCCATCGCGCAGCTGAGCCAGTGGTTGCAGCGGCGGCTGGCCCATCTGTGCGAGAGCGGGCTGCAGAGATCGCTGTTGGCGGCCCAGCAGCTGCCGCACCCGCCGCTCAGTCTCAGCTTTAGCACTTTTTCGGGCAGGGTTGGACAGGCCTTGGGAAAGGCTTCGGGCGGTTTTTGGAGGGATTTAAGTTCCGTGACAGCACGTGCTAGAGCCACCATGACCTCTCCTGTCCTCCAAGGCTCTCATACAGGCCCCTGCGCACCCGTATGTTCCAGTTGTGTTTTCGTCGCCTCTTTCAGGGCTTCCCCAGAATCCCGATCAGATCCCCCTGGCCGTCACGACGGCCAATGTCATTGGTTGGGGTGTGTGGTCGAACCTTTTCACGTTCCAGCCATTATCACGTTGTTCTTCTGCAGGAACACCACCGGCGCACGCGTGAGGAAGTCGATCAAGCGTCTGCCTGGGCCCTCCGTCAGGGTTGGAAGAGCCTCTGGAGTCTTGCGCTTCCTGGCCCCAACGGCGGCACGCGAGGGGGAGTTGCCACATTCGTCAAGGCTTTCCTGGGCCCCCACCCGATTGGGCAACGCGACCTGTTCAGGGGTCGAGCCGTCGGAGGAGTTGTCCAAGTCCTTGGGGGTTCAGCTGCGCGCGTCGCCAGCGTCTACCTACTGCGCGGCATTGCTTTTTCATGAGAGAATTTGGACGCTTTAAGATCCGCGGGCGAGGTCGCGTCGGCTTCGGCATTGCCATGGCTCGCGGGTGGAGACGTCAACGTGGAGCCCCCCTCCCACCCCCTCATCCAGGAATCCGAGTTTTTAGACGTCGCGCGCGGTGAGCCCCTCGCTCATGATGTGGTGGGCGCGTGCTCGGCCACGGGGGGGATGCGGTTAAACGATTACTTCCTGGCGAGCCGCGACCATAGCACGGCCGCCAAGGCTGTCGTCGTGGTCGGGGACTCTAACCTCACGTCCGACTCCCTTGTCTGTCCGTCCCTTTTCCTTCAGCTCGCGTCGTTGCGAGCCGTGGCTGTCCGAAAGCCGCCGCGGATTGGCCTGGGTCGAGCGATTGGCCCCGCTCGAGCGCCGTCCGCTGAGTTCGGCAGACTTCGGCAAGAGCTCGATCAGGCCGTGCAGGTTGCGCGCCAGGGCCATGGCCCCGCGACTTCGGAGAACCTCGCTCGGAGTTACGGGTCCTGGGCCGATCTCGCTGACAACGAGGTGGTTATTGCCACTGGCGTTTTTCTTCCTGTCCTGGGGGCCCGCAGTAAAATCCCTTGCGTGGAGTGGGAGTCCATTACAGAGATGGACATGAAAGGTCCGAGACGCCCTGAGCTGTTTGCAGTTTGACGGTTTCGCTTTGAGTTCATTGTTTTTTTGCCACTTGTTGCAGCAGGCTTGCAATTCCAAGGAATTCGAAGCTGCGGGGTCTGCTGTCTCGGTTCTTCCTGCCCAGGTCGCGGCGAGCCAGGGCAGGCATGCCTCGCTCTTCCGCCAGGTACACGCGTTCGCCAGCAACGCTGGCCGCTCCAGGGCTACCATCCGTGCCAACAGCTAAGGACCTCTTGTCGCTTATCACTGCTGCTGTGGACGCCGAAACCTTGGTTGCCAAGACCAAAGGAAGATATTCTCAGATTCTTGGAGCCAATGGATTAAGTGTGGAATCGAGAAAGGGGCCCGAAGAATTAACCAGGTCAGGAAAGCCCCCCAGGGTTTGGCCCCCCACGGCTGTCCTTGCCGATGATCAAGTCATCGTGTCGGACCCCCTGTCTGTTTTGGCCTCTGAGGCCGCTCGTGTTCAGGCTTTGTGGAAAGCGGAGCTTTCGGGCCCTCTTCCTCCCGGTGATTTCGAGCCACCCCCTGAGGTCGATCTGCCTGACATCAGCGTTATTCGGAAGACCAGCAAGGAATATGGAGGGATCCGCTGTTAGCACCGGCGGCTTCCACATGCGGCACTTCAGCTTTCCCTCGGGCGACGCCCTGGAGTGTCTGCTCGAGATCTATCGTATATATCATGGAGACTCGCTCGATCATGCCTGCCCAACTGCGTGTCATTGTTGCGAGGCTTCTTCCCAAGCCCATAGGAGGCTACAGATCCATCGTTTTTTTACGGGACCTCATCGGCTGCGGGGCTGACTTCGAAGGCCATTGGCCCAAGCTTGGGAAGTTGAACAGTTTCGTCCTTGGTGCGCCTCTGGGAAGTGCACGCGGGCCAGTGATGCCGTCTAGCGGCAAGCCCTCCTGTCCGAGGGGGGCTGCTGGTGGACAGTATACTGCTGCGCTCTTATAGGATTTCTTAAAGTGCCACGAAAGTTTGGATACCGAGCAAGTTTTACACCGGTGTCAGACGCACGGCTTTCCCCAGCCGGTCTCTAGATTGGCCTGTTGCGCCTCGTTGGGCAAGCCATCCAGAGGCGCCTTGGCCCTGCTCTTACTGGTCCAGTTGTTTGCGCTGCCCCCGACCCCGTCGCTGACGATAGCGTTGGAAAGCCGCTCAGGCACAAGGGCCTGGGCGCCAAGGCCAAGAGGAGTCGTGCTGGGGCTCAGGCTAGGGCAGAGCGAATCAAAAGCTCAGCAGAACCCTCCAGAGGACATGTAGGAACATCTGGGTTGCTGGCCCCCTGCCTGCCGCAACTTGCGCTTCCGAAGTTCGCGGCGTCAGTGGCGGTGAGCTCTCCCGTCTCAGGCGCAGTTTCGCCTCTATTATTAAGCCTGGTGCCGGCGGCCGAAGCCTTTCCATTTTATTGTTTCTCGAAGAGGGCCCCGCGTTGATCACCCAGGTTTCCCCCGGCCTCCGTTAGATCACAGAGATTTGAAACGCTAGGATGCGAGTTCGCCCCGCCCGCCCTGAGTTTTCAACCGCTCCGAGCCTCTTTGGATTACGTTTTCGCCCAACCTTCGAAAACTTGGCGTTCTGTTGCGGGCCCAGCGTCGGCCTTGCGGCGCTCTTTTCGTCGCCTCGGTTGGGCGGCTACGAATTTCGCGACCCTCATGACGGACCAGGGGTACGAGGTATCTGTTGATTTTTTGTCTTCAGGCATGTTGAGGCTCCTGCTGAAGGACGCAGTGCTTCGCCAGCTTGAACGCCGTGCCAGAGATCGGCACGGCTTTACTTGTAGAGTTTTCTGACACTGTCGCTCGGCATTTGCTGTCCAAAAAGCACGCCCCTCTGAAGAAAGGGGCCCTTCAGGCCGTGGCTTCGGGGGCTCTCTGGATTCGGATCTACGCCACTGGCAAGGGCTACGAATCCCTTCAGGAGTGTCCTTTGGGCTGCGGGTGCCGCGACACTTCGCGCCGCAGGATATGGAATGTCAGGGTATCATTGGAAGCATCGGCGACCACGTTGCGAACCGAAATCTACTTTTCTCGGTCACTCGGAGCGGTTTGCCCCATCAAGGGGATGCATATCCAGGGCCGCTGGCGGAAGGGCCCTGGGTTGCCGAATGGTCCGTCGATCCTTTTGAAAGCGAGTTTTCGCTTGAAGGTGGCACTTTTGTGCACGGTTCGTGCACGCGGCGTCCCATTTGAGAGTGGCGCCGCGCAGCTAGGTGCTGCAACGCCTGTAAGGACGGGGTGAGCCTGTGCGAGATCTGTTGCCCCGTGCACCCTCCTCTCCGCCAATCTCCCCAGGCCGCTGAATACTCAGCGTTCACTGTGAGTGCGATGTGTTTAACGGGGCCGCCGGCCATTTTTCGGACTGCGCCAATGTTGTGAACGAGTACAATGCCGCCCAGGATGTGCGCGCACTTTCTCAGATGGCCCATGCTGGCCACATAGCGCAAACCAGAGCTGATGATGCACGCTATTTTTCAGAAGGTGTTGTCAAGATCGAGGCGCATTTAAGTTTGAACGAAGCTGGCTTGTCGGAGGCAGAGACCCACCGCAGGACTGGCAACCATCTTGCTGACCTCGGTGCGAAGGCCGCCCTTGATTTACACCTGAAGAATCATGATTTTCTCGCGGAGGCGGACCTCCGAATAAAGTCAACCAGTGCGTTTTGCAAGCTGGCGCTTATGGTTTTGCCCCGCTTCCCGTCGCTCAAGGATTGCGGCGAGGTTGAGTATGTGAAGCCTGAGAGTAACAAAGCTGCGCTGGCTGGTGCTGTCATGCGTTCGTTCGCCAGGATAGGAGGGTTCTGGCGACGCACTACTTGTCTCAGGGCCTTCAGGGCCGACTTTGCGTTCAGGCTGGGAGCTAGGCCCATTCCCCCTCCTAGAAAGTGCCCTGGCCCACCTGATGGTTGGGATTTCGCTAAAGTCAGAGCCGACAAACCTGGCATATTTTCGTGCATTGCGTGGCTATGATTGCGACGGGTTCCCCGCTCAAGTCTAACTTGTTTCTGAAACGCTGCCTTGGCCCTGGCTGTTTGAGTCTGCCCTGGCGTCTCAAGCGGAC
The DNA here is from genome assembly GCA_963575745.1 of Prorocentrum cordatum. Lineage (NCBI taxonomy): Eukaryota > Dinophyceae > Prorocentrales > Prorocentraceae > Prorocentrum > Prorocentrum cordatum. Next base: position 792,191 of record CAUYUJ010012225.1, on the reverse strand, counting down.
TCGCGCCAAAAATGAAAGTGGAAGCGCTTGTTTGCTGGCATCCACCCACAGCACAGAAAGTCATCGGTCTGCGTGCATGTAGACTGTTCCTCGCGAGCGCCCCCGATGGAGGAGAAACGTGCGGTGATGTGGTGGGCCCTGTTTCTGTTGCCGCTCCGTCGGTGGACGCTGCTTCGGACGAGCCAGTTGCCGCGCGGGCGGAGCCTGGACCACCGGCCTCGTCAGCTGCTGCCGTTGTCCCCGCGGAAGACAGCCTGGGTCCTGAGGTTGTCCCGTCTGTTTTTGAAACCCCCTTCTTAGGACTGGAGGAGGAGAAGGCTTCCAGGTTTCTTTTCGAGCCGAGATCTTTCTCTCGTGAGCATGTGGAAGGCGATGCATCCCGCGTGGGCGTGCATACCAGCGTCCAAGAGCATAGCGATAGGGACGGGGTGATGGCCCCACTCTCACCAGTGCAGAGCCATCCCGCTGCTGCCAGCAAAGCTGCTGGTTCAGCTCCTAGGTCTTCCGACGAGTTGCAGAGAGTCAGAGCGGGCCCCGCCCTTGAAGAGGATGAGGCTCCTCTGGTCTCCCCGTGAAGGCCGCCAGCACGTGCTGCTAGTTTTCAAGCCAAAGTCAACAGGCTAGTGCGCGCTGCCGGTGGTCGCCCCGTTGAGGAGCTCTCTGATTCAGGGTCGGACTCATATGTTTTTGTGGCCTCTCGCCCACGGGGCCGTGGAGGCCTCCAGGTCTCTGTCCAGGCGTCTCCCTTTCGGGCCGCCTGGCACCTGGGTTTTCGGGCTCCTTCTGCCCCTCTGTCCCCGCGACAAAACCCCCCGCGCTTTGTTGCTCGTGCAGGTCGCCCTGCACCGCAGTCCTACGGTCTCGCTGTCGCCGTGTGCCCTCTGCGCCCACCTGTTTGACAGCTGGAATTTTGCGGGCAAAAAATTGTTCCTCCTCTCTCATTCTGCTCCTCCTCTCCTCCTCCTCCTGCTAGATCCTGCTTGGGCTACAGTGTGCGGCACGGTATTGTAATTGTCCAGTACGACAGGCGCGGACAGTACGGTATCGTCCGGTACGGTAGATACGGTCGGGACGGTATCGTCCGGTACGGTGGCCGCGGCCAGTTGTGTATCGTCCAGTACGGTGAACGTGGCAGGTTGGCGCGGTACGGTATGGGCCGGTACCGGTTGGTCGGTATCCGGCACGGGAATTGCCATCATGATTTTTGTTCTTTGTAGATAAGCCTCCCCCTCGCACAACCGGGCGTATCGGTAGGGCGGGCCGGGCGTGTCGTGCGACATTTTCGGACTCTGTTTGATCGCGAAGCTTAAAAGTCCGAACAGTCAGACGGATGGAGAGCGGCTGCTGCTCAAGAAGTCGTTTTCATTTCAGCACCGCGCACATCCTTCCTAAAAGTGCACAACGGATACACGAATGGAGGGTGGGCAGTTTTCAGAAAATGGCTCTCCACCCCCAGTTGCGCGCACGTTTGTCTTGAACGGTTGCTTTTCAAAGCGAATGGCGAGCTGTTCAAAATTAATGGTTACACGGACGGATACCGTTTCTTTTCCGACGGTTGGATCTCGTTATGTGACTTCTCTAGGCTTTAAGGCCCGAGGCTGCAACATCCCCAATCGATGGAGGGCGGAACCTTTTCAACATGGGGCTCTCGCTGTAGACTTGTGGCGATGTTACGATCAAGCTTCTCGCCAAACGCAACAGTTGCACGGATGGGGGCGCCTCCTTTTCAGAGTGAACGATCCAGTCGGACATGTCTTTCGTCTTTCGGTGTGGGCTGTCCGACAAGTGTTCACTTCGAACACGTACCAGGGTGGAGGGTGGCTCCTTTTCAAGGCGGAACTATTGCCTGAAGGGCAGGTCCACGGGGCTTTCGTCTTCACGGAGATGGCCCTGGCAGTGAACATATGTATATATACACACATACATACATATACATATACATATACATATATATATATATATATATATGTACATATGTATATATATACACATATGTTTGCAGGAACTTGCGAGGAGGGAACGCGTGACGGGAGTACTCCAGCGTCGTTGACAGATCCTAGGTTCATGACGCAGCAGGTCGGGACCAGCCAGGTTGGGGCCCCGTCGCATCGGGTGGGCAGAATCAGGGGGTTGGAGCAGTTCACGGAGTGCCCCGAGATATTCATTCATACCACACTTTCGGGGCGCGGGGTGGCAGCTCAGGGCTACTCTGCGGGCCCACGTTTGGGAAACGCTCTCTGACCCCACCCCTTCTGGCCGCGCCCCCATTAATCGAGTAAGAGATCGACCACAGATTTGATTTGCTCCAAACGTCGAATTTGTTCGTTGACTGTAAGAATATGTACGTATAGCGCTCAGTCTCATTTTACGAACGGTCCACGCATTTTTCATGGATTCGGCGGAACTTCCAATTTGGGGTAATCGATTATGTAGTCGATCTCCTACCCGAAGTGTAGGGCAGCGAGATCCAGGCCTGGCCACTCTGGACCTAGGAGCGGTGCGTACGCCTCCCTGGCCACGCCAGGGAGGAGGCTCGAATCTGCACCGCTCTTGGGCCCAGGGTGGGCCTGCCCAGCGGCGGTGGACCTGTACGGGTCTCGTCGCCCCATGGCGTCCCCACGGGGCACTGGGTCGGAGGGCAGTGGGCCCGACTCGATCTTCCGTACCTCGTCACGACCTCCTCGCCCCGCTCCACCCCGCTCCGCTCGGACCTGGCCCTCGTGGCACCCCCTGCGCCGCCCTGGCGACCAGCAGCCAGACACCATGCCACCGGCCCTGGCCAGGGCCAGCACGGCCATCTCTGACAACCTGTCCGGGTGCTGCTGGAAGTGCCCCTGGCCCAGGGTGCCCCCCCAGGATTTCCCAGCAGGTCCCCCACATGGCCTCTACAGAGCCCTTCACCAGGCCCAGAGGGCCTCAGGGGCGCCCATGTGGAGCTGGGAGCACCTTGGGCCAGGGGCACCTTTTGCAACCCCCGACATGTCGTCTACGGTTGCCGGTCTCCGATGGCGCTCTGGGCCCTCGGGAGGCCCAGCAGGGAGGCCCAGAAGCATCCAGAACCGTCTTCCCCTTTGCCCTCTTGGCTTTGGACCTGCGCTGCCCGTGAGGTGGGACGGGTTGTCGTGGGAGTGCACTGGGATGCCGCCCCTCCATTTCAGGGGCTCGGGCCTCATCCCTGCAGATCCATGCTGGCTTGTTTTGCTGCCGCCCCGAAGTGTTTATCGCATCTCATCCCCTCTCTTCCCCCCCACCACCCCACCCGGGGCCCCTCACTGTCTGCCCCGCCCGCAGCGCCGCAGCCCCGTGCCCGCGCCGCCGCTTTTCTTTCCGCCCCCTGGCGTGGCCCATGGAGGAACCAAAACCACGGCGTAGGCATAAACTGTCGAAGTTCCTCACGGATTTCCTGGATCAGCGCTGGACCCCCCTCCCTGGGGCGCCAGGGGCGGCGCCGGAGGCGCCGCCAGGGGGTTGCACCGCCGACGCAAGAAGTCCGCGCGGAGCTCCGAAAGTTACTGGTTGTGCCGTGGTCTGTCCCTCGAGCCCATGTCCACGAGGGGGGCGTCCCTGCCCCTAGGAGCACACGCCTGCGCCGGAGCAGCTGCCAGGCTCTGCGGGCTATACTTACCACGGGATCGAGCGCCGCGGTCGCCCAGAGTCTCCCTGCGGGTCGGAGGGTGCCCCTGTCCTGGGGGGCCCTCCCCGAGGCCTCCATCCTCCTGGGACCCGCATTTGCTTGACGGTGCACCTTCGTCGTCGACGGCGAGAGAGGGAGGGAGGGAGGGAGGGAGGGAGGAGGAGGAGGAAGCAAGGAGGACCGAGGAGGGGCGAGGGATGGGGGAAGCGGGCCCCAGGTCCTACACCCGGGGGCTTTCCTTAGGAGCAGCTCTTCATCCTGAGCCAGTTTCGACCTGTCCTCGGTCCCGTAGTTCGTAGAGGGGGCCCAGAAAAAGCTAAGCAAGTGCAGGACCCAGTATCGACATGCTAATTTCGCCTTGTTCACCTCTCCTTCCTCTCTTCTCTCGGAGGGCAGACTTCGACCCTGGCCCTCGCGACCGAGCCACGTCAAGTTGCTTCAGAGATGGCGGCTGGTTTTGCATGGGCTGGCAGCGGGGTCTCCCCAAAGCGGGGTTGAAGCTCTTCTTTGCCATACGGTCAAGACGCGGAAAACAGGGATAGCTCGGGTTCTCGGGTTCTCGGGTTCGGAAGGGGCTCACTCTTCCGTGGGTCCTTCGATGGTTGTTCCAGCACCCCTCGTGTACCGAGGCGCTCTGGGGGCCACAAAAAGGGGGCTGCGTTCCCTGTTTAGCCTTCCTTCTGGTGGCAGCTTTGCTGTGCTCACCACCCATGCCTTCTCCTCCCCAGGACGCCCGAGACCTCCAAAGGCCCCTGGACCTTGGACGTCTCCAGAGGCCTCCAGAGGCCTCAGGATGTCTCTGGAGGCTCAAAGGAGCTCGCCAAGACGCCCAAAGATTGTGGTCCTCCCTCCGCGAGCCTCGCGAGGCTCGAGCCTCTCGTGCCTTTTGAACCGTTCGAGCCTTGAGCCTCCGCGATCCTGGGCCCTCCAGAGGCATCACGATCCTCGAATCTCCTCTTCGAGCCTCTTCGATCCCAGATTCCCCCCCCTCCTCCTGGAGCCCCCGCGGCCCATGATGCGGGGGCGAGGAGGGAGGGGAGGGGAAGGGGGGAAGAGGGAGGGGGGGGGGTCGCAGGCGGCACCATATGGACCGCAAGCGATTGCAAGCCCCCGACTGGGCGGCCCAGAGGGGGGGGAGGGCGCGGGGCCAGCTCGGGCATGCGACCGCCCGACGCGTGCGAAGGAAGTACAAGGGGCGGGGAGGGGGGAAGGGGAGGGGAGAGGGGGATCGGGGGGAAGGGGGAGGGGGTAGGGTGGGACGGAGGGGGAGGGAGGGGGGATGGAGGACTTTTGGATTGGATTGCGGATTGCGCATCTGCTTCAACAACCCGGCTCGGGCGACAAGGTAGCAGGCAAGCTTTGTTGCCTGTCGCAGTTAAGAGGCAACACGTGCAGCACAGTACGAGAACAGCACAGCCAGTGCAAAACAGGGAAGGGCACACGCAAGGAGCCAGCGAGGCGGGCGGTCCTCTGTTCATTTGTGCCGGGTCCTTGACGTGCGAATGAGAGTGCAAATCCAAGGCCACCAATCACAAGGCGGCAAGACATTTCTGGCCCCCAGGCGGTACGAGAACGAGACGGCGGCGGGACACACACACACACACTCACACACACACACACGCACGCACGCCTGCACGCACGCACGCACACACCCACCCACACGCACACACACACACACACACACACACACACACACACACACACACACACACACGCACGCACGCACGCACGCACGCACGCACGCACGCACGCACGCACGCACGCACGCACGCACGCACGCACGCACGCACGCACACACGCACGCACGCACGCACGCACGCACGCACGCACGCACACACACACACACGCACGCACGCACGCACGCACGCACGCACGCACGCACGCACGCACGCACGCACGCGCGCACGCACGCACGCACGCACGCACGCACGCACGCACGCATGCACGCATACACACACCACACACACACACACCGATCTTCGCACTGAGGCTCAAGAGAGGAGCTACTGCAGCACAGCCTCTCCTGCTAGCCATCGCGGCTTGCTTTAGCTGCGTGGCGCCAGCCGAGTCCGAGCATGCGTACTGCCGTCATTACGGCGGAACCTTGCCAGGGCCAGCTATATTCTCTCCCTCCACGACACGAGCGGCGCACGGAGGAGGACAACACCATCGGATATATACACGCCAAGCAGCCCGCACCATCCCATGCAGCGCCGGGCGGAGGCGCAGCGGCGAAAGGCCGAGAACCTGCGGGTGAGCCATCGCAGGCCGCTCGGAAAAAGGGGCCTCGCACGTGTGGTGCGCTTTCGGGTGCACCAGCACCACGGACTGTGGTCATGTGGGTCCCTGGCCGCTCCACTCATACTCTGTCCTCGTGCCGCAAGAGAGGTGGGGGTAAAGCGGCGGCGGCAAAGCAGAAAGTGGGAAGCAAGAACTGCCCACAACATTGAATTGCCGACTCGCTAGCCTGCTCAGTCGAACAGACCCTGCCCGAACGATGCATCGGCAGCCCACGGCGCCACGACGAGGTGTGCTCTCGCTGCCTGTGCTTGTTCACGGTTCTTGGCCATTCGAGGCCTGATCTCGCTTGGCAATTGCACAGATTGTCTAGGAGGGGCGTGGGTGTTGAGCCTGGGGTTCCCAACAGTGGCTCGCCCAGGAAAGATTCGGCAGCCTCAGGTGGCACTGGCGGCCTAGGCGTGGCAGCGGGGTAAGACGTCTCCACTCTGCTCCTGCTCTGTTGGGGCAGGCTCGGGTGTGCAAGAACTACTTATTTCGGGATCGGCCCGTCGGGCCCGAGACCTGGGCAACACAAAATCTGGGGCCCATTCCTCGCACTGCCCCTGAGAATGATCCCATGAGACGTAACAATTACAGAGTGCATCACAGATCCCTTGGTCCTTCTCCATATCCTCGGGAACAGTTTCGTCGCAATGTCATTCACACAACGTTAGCACATAATCGATCATGCTATCTGCCAAGCACTTACATAGTCGTCGGGGTACGTTGTTTCTTGTCGGCCCTCCATTCCCTGCGGTTTCCATCGTAGTCCAGCAATGTTTCATGACCTCTCCTTTCATGTGAACACCGTCCTCTCACCTCCGTATCCAACCGACGACAGTGTCAGCCTGAGACTCGTAACGCCACGATCCTAGTCGGTGCCCGCATCGACTGACCGTGCTCGCACTGATCAAAATCCGTCATTGGCACTGCTGGGGGGGAGATCAAGACCCGGATACGCCAATCACATGGCTGCGGGTGTTCCATCTAAGAGCTTGTGTGTATTGTGAGGTGCGCGGCGAATAGTGTGACCATCGCTTCTAGCAGCGCGTCTCCTAACCACACCCGCTCCATACGTCGCGATGTCAGTGCAACCTCCTCCAAATACTCGTCATGCGTCCGTATTGGGGATGGGCCGCTGTTTTCAGCCCACCTCGCGGCAGACCATGTCTCCCACGGTGGGCCACCTCCCGACAAAACGACCCAATTCGCCAACACGTGTTCCTTCCATATGGCGAGTGCATCAGCATTCACAATGTGACCGAGCGTCGCATGAATAGCAAAGTCGGTAAGGCAGTGTGCCCACTCAACCTGTTCCTGAATGCCCCTTCCCCGCCGTCGACCACAGTACAGGTTCAGCACACAGTATCTTACCCTCATGGTTGGGACCACGTGACGCCTCGAAGTCCGAACCCCGCCTATTATGTGGCAATTGCTGGGCGCAACTTTGTAAACCTTAATGGCTGATTGTTTGCCTTCTAGTTGTTGCTAGCTGCTGTTGGTTGCCGTTCGCTGCTGGTGCCCGCGCCCGTCTGGTTGGCGCCGTCCAAGGGCCACCCCTTGGGTGGCCCTTGGACGCCCTTCCTGCATGTCGCCCTTCCCGGGCTGCGCCTGCTTGGCAGGCGCCGCGGCTTTTCCCGCGAGCTTCCTGAGCAGACCACTCCCGCTCGGTTTCGCCCGCACGTCTTTGAACAGGTACTTGTGCGCATTGTTCGGGGTGTTCGCGGCCGCCCCAGTCAGCAGCTCGACCTTGTAGTGATTGGTCAGCACGCGCGTCGCCTCGCATTCTTCGTCGCTGAACTTGTCCTTCTGCTGGTGGGACTTCCCGATCACCGCGTCGCCGATCTTGAATGGGGCGCCGGGGGTGGCGACGGGCGCGCGCGCGCGGCGCCGACGACCTTCTGGACCCCCTGCGCCTGCCCCTCGGCGGCCCCCTGGGCACCGGCTGCCCCGACCATATTGGGCACAATGCCCTCCTTGGCCGCGGCGTCCTCCATGGCTGCGGCACCCGCCTCCTTCTGCCCCCCCTCCTCGGCTGCGACGCCTCCCTTAGCTGCGGCGTCTACCTTGTCCCCCTTGGCATCCTTGTCGGCAGACTCGCCGTGCTCCCCCTTGGCGTCGTCGTTGCCCTTCCCTGCCCCGTTCGCCTTCTCTCTGGCCTGCTTCGCCTTCTCCTCGTCGCGGTGCTTCTTCCAGACCTGCAGCCAGTCGACGGTCGCACCCTTCGGGAGGAACAACAAGAACTCCTTCGTGGCCCGGCACGCGTCCGCAGAGCGCTCGCCGCCGGAACCAACTGCCACGGGGTCGAAGGCGGCGTCGACGCCGCTCACCCTCGACAGCGAGCGGGCCTTGAAGCTCTCCTGCAAGAGGCGACTCGCCCACCCCTGGCCCGCCTCCGAGGCGTTCGGCGAGACGGCCTTCACGAACCCGACCGCCGACTTCAGCACGGGGTTTGGCACGTCGACGCCCTCCTCCGCGACGGCCCGGGCCACCTCCACGAAAGCGTCGAACGCCACGTCCTTCACGTCGGGCGTCTCCATGAGGACCAGCGCCGCGGCCCCCATCGTGCCATCGGGATCCCACTCTCTCGCGAGCTTGACGGCTGGCGGGGACAAGACGAAGTGCTTGATGCGGATGCCCAGGGGCACGCGCACGTCGAAAAGCGCAATGGCCGAGTCGATCGATCGTCTGGAGGGCGCGGGGCACGTCGGGGAGGTCGGAGCACCCGAGCAGGATGTCCAGCCGCCTCTGGCCGCCAGCGAGCCGCGCCTGGCGCACCTTGTCCTCCACGCGCGCCGCCACGAAGCTCTTGTGCATGGCACTGCTCCGGAAGGCTACGCGGGCGACAGCATCCGCCTGCGACCAGTCGAGGGCGGCGTCCGAAGAGGCGTCGATGACGGCCAATGCCTCCAGGAGCTTGCCCTCGCCGGTCTCCTGCCCGCCCAGCTCCTTCAAGCTAGTGAACGTGCCCTTGAACAGATGGAGGTGCTCGAAACCAGGGGCCGCGAGGAACGTCCGCGCCAGGAAGTTCGTAAACTTCGTCACGAGACCAGCCTCCTTCGCGTCGGCCTCCGCGCCCAACTCCTTCAGAATCGCGTGGGCATCTCTCACGTGCACGCAGACGGTGGTAGTGTGGAGGGCGTTCGTGCTCGTCCAGTGGCCCGCCTGCACGGCGCTCTTGATATTGCCCCGCAGGTCCCGCAATGTCTGCAATCGGAACCTGGCCCTTTTCGCCGCGGGCGCCTCCCCATCGGCCTCGTCCGAGGAACGCCTTTTCAAGGGGTTTCCCTTGGCACCCGCCGCAACCCCTGGACTGGGCCTCCCGGCCCAGGCGCCACTGTCCTGCTGCGGGCTTCGAACCTCACCAGGGCCCCCGGCATCGGAAGCGACGGGCGGCCCGGCAGCCGCGTCCGAAGGCATCCTGGTCGCTGACTTCACAAAGAACTCCATGGTCTTCACGCCTGGCCCGAGCTTCTTCCGCGCGCGCTGCTGGTCGACGAAGAAGTACGTCTCGTGGTCGGGGGGCCCGCCGCCCACGACGGACAACTCCTCCAACTCCTCCGCTTGCTTCTCGAACTGCTGCGCGCCCTCGGGCAAGCCGCCCGGGAAGTTCACCTTGGGCGCGCCCCGCGCGTCCTCCTTCACGCGGCAGCCGTGCTCGACAGTGGCCGTCTTCCTTTTCATGTAGTTCACAAAAGTATTTGGCTTCACGCGCTTGTGCATCTGCCGCAAAGCGATGTGCCCCTGCACGTGCTCGGGTTCGTCGCGTCCGCATCGTAGCCTGCGAAAGGGTAGCAGCGAGGGGTGGAGAAGGGTGGGGGAAGGGGCAGGAGTGAGGGGAAGGGGAGGACGGTAGCCTTGCTTCGCGTAGGCCCTCAGGGCTATCTCGGCGCCAGACCTCAACGATTGGGATGCGAGCGCCATCCGATGGCCGCCTGGCGGGAAAGGCGGGCCGCGTTGTCTCGAGCCGGCGCGCCTGCATTGCAGACCTGGTTGCCCGCAGAAATTCGCAGCAACTAACAGCAGCTAGCGGCAGCTAGCAGCAGTTAACAGCAGCTAATAGCAGCTAACAGCAGCTGACAGCGCGAATTCGCAGCTGAGCCGCGAATTCGCACTTGTTAGCTGCTGTTAGCTGCTGTTAGCTGCTGCCGCCCTTGCTCGCCGCTGCTGGCTGCAGCGTGCTGCTCATGCTAGCTGCGGGCTGCTTCAAAAGCTCTCGGGTCTCTCCTGGTGCCCGAGCGCGCGCTCGAATTTCCCACCGAAATTCGGCCGCCCCGCGAACGCGCCCGACGAAGCAAGCGAAAGCCCCACCAGGGACCCACCAGGAGGTGCCTGGAAAGACCACAAGCAGGTATCCGGAGAGGCCCAAGAGGCCGACGGCCAAGATCTGGGGGGCCCGTGAGCGCCCCCGAGAGGGCATCCCAGGGCCTCTAAAAGGGCCCCAAACTGATCCAAGCGGGGCCCGAGAGAGCCCCCCGAAAAAAAAGTAAGCCCAAAGACCGCCGCAAGGAGGCCCGGGCAGAACCAGAAAAAAATAGTGTTTTTTTGTCCTGTTCCGCCCGGACCCTGCTGGCGCCCCCTGGGCCCCCCCCCCGGCGCCCTCGGCGGCCCTCCGGCGGCGTCGGCGGAAGCCCGCAGAAATCTTGCGCGGGGGCGACGAAAGACCAGATGGCGGCCCCTGGAAGCACCCCGGGTGGCCCTGGAAGCACCCTGGGGGCACCCGAGGAGCAAGGGCAACGCAGTGAGGGCAGAGGAAGAGATGGCGTAATGGGTTGGAGCACGACGAGTGGCGCTGCTTTGGCACACAGGCTGGGCGACTTTCCCACGGTCAGAGGTTGGCCACTATGCCAGGCACCCACTGGCGGATCAGCGCGTCCGCCTTGGCATTTCCCAGCAAACCGCCGGCCTGCGGCTGCAGGTCCTGGATCTCCCGCTGCAATCGCGCAGCCTCCTCCGCGAACTCGCGGGCCCGCCCTGGGTGCGCGGCCGACCATCCGTTGGCGCCAGCGCGCCGCCGCATCCAGGACCGGAGCGTGATGATCGACCGCACAGGATTGGCGCGGCTCTCCCCGTAATGTGCGGGGGTCAATGTCTTACTTCTGTTCTTGCCCCATCCCCCCTGGCGAGGGGTGGGACCAACCTCTATGCACGACTATTTTCACGTCGTCGTTGCCCGTGTTGTCCGGGATGTAGAAGAAACCATTGTCCCGAAGCGGCGGCCTCCGGCGCCCTCTCGGGCCGTCGCCGCCGCCCCCCCGAGCGGCGGGGGCCGCGACCTCCTCGGGGCCGAGGCCCGGTAGGTCTCTGAGGTGGACCGCCAGGGGGGCGTCGCTGTTGGCGGGCTCGCCGCCAGATTCGGGCGCCGAGTCCGACTCGACGCTGCTTCCCTCGAGCGCGGAATCTGCGTCCGTGTCCACGACCCTGGATGAATCGGACAGGCCTGAGACGTCGTCCTCGGAAGAACCGCCGTCGCCGCCCAACCCTTTCTGAATCGCAGAACCCTCCGAGCCCGAGCCATCGCTCGCGTCGTCGTCGCTGGGCTCCGCAGCGCGCCGCGGGCGGGGCAATTGCTCGGTGAGGCGGCGGCCCGCCTCGGCGGCAAGGAGCAGGCCCCCGCCAGGCGCGGGGCCCCCTCGCATGCGAAACCCAAAGACCCCGCGCACCGCAGCGTCGGTGAAAACGTCCTCGAGGACAGCCAGCGGGCGGATAGCTGCTGCCACATCAAAATCCTCAAAGATATTGTACTTCAACAGGGCCCCCGTCGAAAATGGCTCCACGTCGATGGCGTACGTTCTCCCAGCCAGGGTGTACAAAAATAACATGTGCTTCCTGTCCGGGTGCACGCGGATGCCGTGCCACCCCGAACGGCGCTCCAGGATGGCCCCCCACTGCGTCGCGCAAGGCCTCCACTGGTCGCCCTCTGGCCCCAGGCGGGCGGCGGGCGCTGGCAGGCCATGCCGGGCGCGCAGGCGCTGGTTCCGGGCGCGGCGGCGGCCCGGTGCGGACTCCATCTTCTCCGCGAACTGCTCCATGTTCTCGTCCAGCCACTGGGCCCACTGCGCCCTTGTAAGTGGCACGCGGCACGCCTGCAACAGCGAGTCGTACTCCCGCTCAGCAGCGGCAACCAGGGCGACCCGCTGGGATTCGAGCTCGTCGGCGTGCTCCTCGACGTATGACGCGAGTCGCCGCACGGCCGCGTCGTCGGGGTTGGAGTCAGCGGCGCGCCCGAACGGGCGGGCGTTGGCGCTTCGAGGGTGGCCCCATGGGGGCATCGTCCTGCTCCTGTTCCTCCTCTTCCCCCTCCCCGTGCTCTCTCCCCACACTCCTTGGCACATTCCCTTCTCTCCCTCCATCGCCCCTCTTCTCCTCCTTTCGATCTCTTCCCGCAACTCCCGGTCACATATCTCCTCCCCGTCCTCCTTTTCCCTGGTCCCCGCTGCTGCCCTTCCTGCTCCCCCTGCTCGTCCTCCACCCCCCCTCCTCCGGCTCATTCTCTTGGCGGCTTCCCCCATCTCGTTCGCCCTTGTTTTTTCCTCTTCGCCCCAATTCTCTTGTGATTGTCCTTCCTCCTCGTCGTCCCCATCCCCTCGTGACCTTCATTGACCTTCTGATTGTGCCCCTCGCCGTCCGCCTTTCGCCCCTCCGCGACTCCCTTTCCTCCCCGCGTTCGTCCTCGTTATCGTATTCTTCCTCCTTCGCTTCTTTCCTTTTCTTCTTCCCTCATATGTTTCCTCGCGCCCGGGGCGCAGCAGCAAACGCCAGCTAACGACAACTAACAGCAGCTAGCAACAGCTACCAGCAGCGAATTCGCGCGCCACGATGTTACAATTTTGCGCCTGGCAGTTGCCACGTAACGCCTATGAGCGAGCCTTCCCAGGGCCCCACATCGGCATGCTCCAAATGATATGCTTGATTATGTCGCGTAGTCAGTAGGAGATACATCTCGGCGAGTCCGAAGCCAAATGCTCAATTCGATGTGCCCGATTATGAAATACTAGTAGCTAGTAGGCATCCCTGTCATCGCTCGTCTGGGTGCGCATGTGCACTTGCCAGGTCGGTATGACTGCGATGCGCGCGTGCGCGCGTGCCACATGTACCCGACATGCTGCCTGGCTGTGAAATTCCCTGGCACCCCACGGGCATGTTGTGGCTTCGGTCGTTACCCGCACCGTCGGTGCATCAGTAAGCATGTCGTCTGGCATGGAGGGGGGAGGGAGGGGGAAGGGGGGAAGGGAGGGAGGGGAGAAGGGAGTGGAAAGGCGAGGGCGCCGCCCCAGAGCGAGGCCGAATCGACAGGCCCGATCGAGCCCCCGGGGCCCCCCGGCGACCCCCCAGGGAGGGTCGGCGACCGCGGGCCGCGAGAGCGCCCTGCCCACGCCGTCGCCGCGAGGGCGCGGGGCTTCCCGCGCGCGGCCGGCGCCGGCAGCCAATTGGGGCACTTCGGACGCCAACGGGGATTTTGCGCTAGAGAAGGGCTCGCCGCGCGCGTCCTCCTCCTCCTCCTCCTCCTCCTCTCCTCCTCCTCCCTCCTCCTCCTCCCTCCTCGTCCTCCTCCTCCTCTCCTCCTCCTCCTCCTCCTCCTCCTCCTCCTCCTCCTCCTCCTCCTCCTGCTCACGGGGCCTCCTGCCCCACCCCCTCCGCTGCCTCCGCCTCCCCCGCATCCTCCTCCTCGCCCCTTTTTCCTCCCTCTCTTCCCCGATCCCCCTCCTCCTCCACCTCCTGTCCCTCTTCCACACCTCCTCCTCCACGCCCCCCTTCTTCGTAATTGTCCACTCCTTTCCCTTGTGAATAACTCCTCCCTGTCGCACCCCGAAGCCAGTCGCAAGGGCGGGCCAGGCGTTTCGCCAGAGACTTCCTATAATTTGTGATCCTGTAGCTTAAAAGCGGCAACAGTTTCACAAATGGAGGGCGGGTGGTTTTGAACATGTGGCTCACCTTTAGCGCCGCGCACACTTGGTTTAAACAAGTGTAAGAGCCTCGCGGATCGAGGGCGGGGGGTTTTCAAAATGCGGTTCTCGCCTTAGCGCCGTGCGGATTCGGTCAAAAACATTGCGTGAATGTCACGGATTGAGGGCGGGTGTTTTTCAACATGTGGTTCTCGCTTCAGCGCCGCGTGCATTCCTTATGAAACGTTGCAGGCGCTTCACGGATTGACAGCGGGTGGTTTTCAAAATGTGATTCTCGCTTCAGCGCAGCGAACACTCGTGTTACACATGTGCAAGAGGTTCACGGATTGAGGGCGGTTCTTTTTCGAAATGTTGTTCTCGCTTTGGCACCGCGCACATTCGCACAACAATTGTAAGAGTTTCACGGGTTCCCATGGTTAAGTTAACATCGTACCAGAAATTGCGTTTTTGGAGCGGTTCAGCACATTCCGGGCGCAACAGTCACGTTGATTCGCAGTTGTGAAGTGCTAGGAACGGCGTTCTGACACGATTCAGGATTGTCAAAACGCAACAGTCAGGTTGATTCGTGGCGTTGGAGTCCCGAGAATGGTGTTTTGGCACGCTGCAGGATCTTCAAACGGTTGTCTCCAAACGAGTCACTTCCCTCAGAGGAAATGAATCCTCGTAGGTGCCTACGGAGAGGGAGCTTGGAAGGAGGGTTGATTACAACATCGTTGATGCGTCTTGGGTTTACACTGGGCCTCCTCATCTTCCTCCTCCTTCTTATTTCGGCTTCGTCAATATTCTTAAGAACATGAATGTATTGTGTGTTAGTGCGTGCGTGTGTGCGTATTCTTTTTTATATTAGTACGACCCGCAATGTATATATGGTTCGCATTCATAGTTTTATTACCCCTCGCCGTCATCATCCTCTCCGCTGTCTTCCTCCCGCTGTTCCCCATCCTCCTCTACATCCTCCTCCTCTTCGGGGGGGGAGCGAGCGAGAGGGAGATAGAGGGGCACGGACAGAGAGAGAGGGAGGGAGAGAGAGAGAGAGAGAGACAGGGACAAATAGAGGGAGAAGGAGAGAGAGACGGACCGTCCGCCGCCCTCCCCGACATGCCCATTCCCGGCACTACCCCCTCCTCATCACTCTTCATCGCTTGTTTCTTAGTATTCCCCCTTCTCCCTTCTCCCCCTCCTCCTCGGCTGTGTTATCCTTTTCTTCGCCGTTGTCCTCCTTGCCCTTCGTCCTATCCTGCCATCCTACCCGCACCCCTCTCTCCTGACCATCCTCGTCCTCAGACCTGGCTTTTCCTTCCTGCCCTACTCATCCCTTACCTGCTCCCTTTTCACGGTCCTCTCCGCTATCCCACCGCCGCATCCATCATCTCCTTCATCGGGGATAAGGGGGGCAGCAACGGGGAGAAAGCTTACGCACACACATGCACGCAGACATGTTTCCGTGCACTGAACCTAGCCCGAACAACAATAAGCCTGACGGCGCTTTGAGCAACGAACGCGTTGGCGCCGTTTTGTTTCAGAGACGGCCCCTCTTCCGATATCTACGCGAGGCTCCAATGCAGCTGCAGCTTGAGCGCGCGCCGAGCGCGAGCGATGGTTCTGGTATACTATACCCACCACCTCTTTTGGGGGGAGGCCGAGGACAGCGAGGAGGGGAAGTGGGTATTGACACCTGCAGACATAATTGCTGCGTCAGGAATTCACTCTGGGCTGGGGAGCCCTGAGAATCGAGTGAGGGAGGCAGGAAGAGCGAAGCGAGAATGAGAGGGATGAGGTAGAGGCGAGGTGGGACAAGGATTGGACTCTAAGATGAGGAGGATGCGGAGGAGGATGAAGAGGATGAGGAGGAGAAGGAGGAGAAGAGAACGGGAACAATAAGGAGGATTGTGGAGGGATGGTGGAGGAGGTGGTGGAGGCGGGGCAAGGAGGGGAGGAGAGGACGAGGATCGAAACTTGAGCATGGAAGAGCGAGGACTGAGAGGAGAGTGGAAGGAGGGGAGGGGTTGTTAGAGAGGGAGGCGGAAGAAGGAAGAGGAGGAGGGGGAGGGAGAGGGGGATGGTAAGGAGGAGGAGGATGATTGAAGACTTGAAGACCGAATCGAGATTACAATGTATCGTCCGCGCAGAACTGACTGAAGCTCAGCTGCTCAGCCCATCTCTCCAGGGAGCTCGAACATCGGGGCACATCCTTGCGCCTCGTTGAGCCCCACGGCAAGGTCCGTGCCCAGGGGCTAGGGGGCTTGCCGCCGCGGAGCCCAGAAGACGGGCAGCGAGGGCTCAGCGCCCCTCTCCTCGCTGTCCCCCCCAGCGGCCTCGCCGCATCCCGGCGTCGCGCTGCCGCCTCGGTAGCGGGCACTCGCACGCCGCCGAGGGCCGCCCGGGCGCGGCCCGGGACGAGCACCCCCTGCAGACGCGGCCGAGGCCCAGCGCCCCCGCGGGCCCACCGTCCGCTTGCTGCGCGCGGCCCACGAGGGGCAACGCGGAGCCGCGCGCGGGGGCCTCGCCACCGCCGGGAGGGGCCCGCGGGCGCCCGGCGCAGGGAGCGCAAGACGCTTGCAAGCCGCAGCCTCGAGGTCGGTGCCTTGTGCTCGAGCTACCCCTCGGGTGTGGCTGGAAGTGTCCCCTGGCCCAAGGTTCCACAATTGAGCGAAAAGCTGGGGGCACCTTGAGCTAGGGACACCTTCAGAGCGACCCCCGAGCCCCAGGCGCATGAGGGATCTCGTTGGCTCAAGGGGGGAGCGGCTGAATCGTTGGGCGGAGCTTCTCGGCCGCTGACTGCCCGCCGAGCTCCCTCGGAAAACCCTCGAGCAACACACACAAGCATGGATCATGGCGCGTGGATGAGCGACGGGCCCCGCCTCCATTCAAAATCGGCGCGCTCCGTCGCCAAGTCAGGCGGCGCTGGCTGAATGCCTCATGTTTAACCCTCATCTGTGCTAGCGCGCACCCGAACCCCCTTCGGACTCGGCGGGCCCGAGTTTGGAGACGGCGGGGACGGCGGCAGCGTGAGCTGGCGATGGGGCCAGGCCTCGGCCAGCCTCGTAGGGCTGCGCCTCTGCATGTGCGCACGGCCTCCAATTGGAACTGCTCCCGTTCAGGGATCAGCATGGTCCGCCGGTTGGTGGACAGAGGTATTGCGGTATTTTAGGAGGGCCAGGCCCGTTTATGCTTCAAGCGCCGTCCTGCTTCAATCGCCGAAGGTTGTCTGTTTGTTCTCCTTCTCTGTCGTGGGCGGGCTGGAGCCCAATCTGCTTCGAACGCCTTCCTACGTACGTGCAACACCAAACCAAGCATCCGAGGTCCTAGCGAGACCCCCCAAGCGAGCGACACCCGAATCCCCAAACACTTGCTGGGTGCACATGCCAAAGACCCGAAGACGGTCTCCCCGGCCAAGGACTCATGCTCTTCGATAAAAGGCACTTGTTGAGAAGGGGCGCGCCATTTCAGCCCAATGATCGGCCCGCATATTGCTTTGCGAGGCACGCAAGGGGGAGGAGGCAGAACCAAAAAGAAGAGCAGGAGGAGGACAAGGTGGCAGAGGAGGTGGCAGCGGAGGAGGACGTGGAGGGTTCGGGGGTGGGTGGACGGGCATGGGGGATGAGGTGAAGGTGGGTTAGCAGGTCCTCGGAAGTCTCCGCAGACATCCAGAGACCTATGCAGAGCAATATGAAAGCCAAATTCGTTGAGAAACTTCGAACAACTTCTCTCGACGACGACAACAACAACGACGACGATCATTGTAAGACTGTTCGCTCTTACTTGCCCGCGTGACTTTTCATGTTGTATACCCCAACCCTCGATACCCGCCCACTTCGTCTTCGATCGCACCCCCTTTTGGGTGGAATTTTTCCTGTCGTCCACTGAGTGACATACGTGCTTGGGGCATCTGTGGGCTGTGTCAGGGGCCTCCGTGGGCAGCGTGCTGGGGCCTTTGCGGGCGCGCCTGGTGCCTGTGGGCTGTGCCGGAGGACATGCGGGCAGTGTGCTGGGGCCTGTGTGGGTTGTGTCCGATGGCCTCAGTCAGCAGCGTGCTGGGGCCTCTGTGGTTCGGGGGTTCTTTCTAGCTAGGGCGTCTAGGAGGAGCTTGCGAGGACGTATCGAGCGGGAGCCCCTGTTGTCGCAGGTGGGCCTCCGCCGCCGTTGCTGAATTTCAAGGAAGCCTCGAGCGAAGGTACCGTTCCTGAGTTTGAGGGCCTCTCTGGCCAGGGGGTCTCGAAGTATAGCTTGACGAAGTATCGAACGGGAGCCCTTGTCGTCGTGGTTGGGCCTCCACCAACCAGGTTGAATCACGAGGCAGTCTCGGGCGAGAGTGCCGTTGCTGATTTCGAGGGCCTCTTTGGCCAGGGGCTCTCGGAATTCATATTGAGAAGTATCGAGCGGGAATCCTTGTCGCCGTGTCTGGGCATCCATCAGCGTGCTTGAGTTACGAGGAAGTCTCGAGCGAGCGCGCCGTTCCTGAGTTCGGGGGCCTCTTTGGCCGGGGCCAGCCTCTGGGAGTACATTTTGAGGGAGGATCGAATCACGAGAAAGTCTAGAGCGAGAGCGACATTCTTGAGTTCGGAGGCCTTCCTGGCCAGGGGCTCTTGGAGTAAATCGTGAGGACGTATCGAGCAGGAGCCCTTGTCGTCGTGGCTGGGCCTCCACCAACTTGATTGCATTGCGAGCAAGTCTCGAGCGAGAGCGCCTTTCCTGAATT
Organism: Prorocentrum cordatum; assembly: GCA_963575745.1. Lineage (NCBI taxonomy): Eukaryota > Dinophyceae > Prorocentrales > Prorocentraceae > Prorocentrum > Prorocentrum cordatum. The sequence goes on along the minus strand of CAUYUJ010012225.1, from coordinate 773,671 downwards.
CGGGGGCCAGGGTGTCTCGGAGTAAATTGTGAGGACGTATCGAGCGGGAGCCGTTGTCGTCGTAGTACCTCCAAGGGCACATTTACAATCAAGCCCGCGCTCGAGCGGGAGCCTCGTTTTCAAAGGAATTGCAGCCTGCGTCGAGGCGAGAGCGCGCGGAACCGTTTCCCGAGATCCGCACTACTCATTCTCTAGAAACGAGTAGACGACTACGACGGCGACGACGACGACGACGACGGCGGCGACGACGACGACGTTTTCTTCCAGACCTGCTGGTGGCGCCTTCCAATAATGTCGAGGTTGGCCACGAGGGCGCCCCCGGAGGCCCCAGAGAGGAGCCAGCGAGCGAGCCCCGATCGGCCTCGGACCTCGCGCCCCGATCGGTGACGAGCCGAGCCGGGAGACGCGACGACCGGCTGCTCGTGTCCGGGGCTTGCGCCTATTCGCGGCTCGCAGGCCTCTCTCGGGCCGGACGAAAGGGGGGGATTGGGAAAGGGGGGGTTACGAAATCTGCTGCATGCAGCTGGTTTCGGCCTCACCGAGGGGCCCATTCTTCGATACATAGCCGCCTCCGGCGCCGGGAGGCGCCGGGAAAATCAGCTGCGTGAGCTGATTCTCAACCCCCCCCCTTTGCTGTCCCCCCCTTTCGCCCGACCCGACTCTCGGCGGCGGGTGGCGAAATCCGTCCAAAGTCGGTCATTGCGCTCTTTCGGCTGGGCGGGCCGTCGCCCCGGGTCGATGTGGGACGGGCCGCATGTGCCCGAAGTGGGGCCCAGGTGGCCAAGATCCATGGAACCTCTCGACATGCGAACCTCGATGCTCCTCGACGACTCGTCGACGACGACGCCGACGACGACGACGACGACGACGACGACGACGACGACGACGACGACGACGACGACGACGACGACGGCGGCGGCGCGGCAGCGTCGGCTCCGGCGGCGGCGACGCCGATGGCGGCGGCGGCAGCGGCCGCACAGAGCGAGCCGCCCGCGCGCGAAGGCCGACGCCAGCCCAGAGGCCAGGCCGCCACCGCCGACGGCGCGGTCGTCTCCGTCGCCGTCGTCGCTCCTCTTCTCAGGAGGGGAAAAAACACACAGACACAATTAATCGTCGATTTCCTAGAAAATATGGGAAAATATGGGAAGTGGTGGGGAAGACAAAAAACCCGAAAATATAGGAAAATATGGGGAATCTTTTTATTTGTGTGTATTTATTTGTGTGTCCCGGTTTCCCTTCATCTTCGTCGTCGCTCGTCGTCGTCGTCGTTGAAGGCGACGGTTTCCGAAGGCCTTGAGATCCTCTGGAGGCCTCCACAGGAATCCAGAGACCCCCAGAGACCTCCTGCTGCCTCCTCGGGAGACCGGCGTAGATGTTTTTCGCCCGGGTTGGTTTTCGCCCGGTGCGTTTCGCCCAGTTCGTTCCGTCCGGGTCTGCTTTCGCCCGGTTGGCTTTCGCCCGGGTTGGCTTTCGCCCGGGTTGGTTTTCGGCCCGGGTGGCTTTCGCCGGTATTGGCTTTCGCCCGGTTGGCTTTCGCCCGGGTTGGCTTTTGCCCGGGTTGGTTTTCGCCCGGTTGGCTTTCGCTCTGTTGGTTTTCGCCCAGGTTGGCTGTCGCCTGGGCTCGTTTTCGCCTGGGCTCGTTTTCGCCCTCCTCTTCCTCTTCTCCTCTTCCCGCTCCTGTTCTTTTGCTGCTGCTGCTGCTGCTGCTCCTCTCCCTCCCCTCTTCCTCTGGCTTCTCTTGCCCGCGGCCGGTTGGCTGGAGCCCGACCCAGCCCGCCCGTTAGGGTCCGCCCGCCCCGCCCCGCCCGTCAGGGTCCGCCCGCCCGATCGGACCCGCACGCCAGGGTTCGCGCGTGCGCACTCGAGCGCGCCCCCACACTTCAGTGTCCCGCCCATCTGACCCGTCCCGCCCGTTAGGGTCCGCCCGACCCGACCCGACCCGTCCCGCCCGTTAGGGTGCGCCCGACCCGACCCGACACGCCCGTTGAAGTTCGCGCGTGCTCGTTCCAGCGCGCCCAACCGCCCGCCCGACCCGACCCGCCCGTTAGGGTCCGCCCGGCCCGGCCCGACCTGTCCCGCCCGTTAGGGTCCGCCCGCCCGACCCGACCCGCCTGTTAGGGCTCACGCGTGCTCACTCGAGCGCGCCTCCACACTTTAGTGTCCCGCTTGCCCGACCCGACCGGCCCGTTAGGGTCCGCCCGACCCGATCCCGACCCGCCCGTTGGGGTCCGCCCGTCCCGACCCGACCCGTCCCGCCCGTCAGGGTCCGCCCGCCCGACCCGACCCGCCCGTTAGGGTCCGCCCGGCCCGACCGACCCGACCCGCCCGTTAGGGTCCGCCCGACCCGACCCGACCCATCCCGCCCGTCAGGGTCCGCCCGCCCGACCCGACCCGCCCGTTAGGGTTCACGCGTGCTCGCTCGAGCGTACCTCCACACTTTAGTGTCCCGCCTGCCCGACCCGACCCGCCCGTTGGGGTTTGCTTGACCCGACCCGATCCGCCCCGCCCGCTAGGATCTGCCCGACCGACCTGACCCGCCCGTTAGGGTTCACGCGTGCTCACTCGAGCGCGCCCCACACTTTAGTGTCCCGCCCGACCGACCCGACCGCCCGTTAGGGTCCGCCCGTCCCGACCCGACCCGCCCCGCCCGTTAGGGTCCGCTTGCCCGACCAGACCCGCGTGTTAGGGTCCGCCCGACCGCGCCCGACCCGTCCCGCCCGTTAGGGTCCGCCCGCCCGACCCGACCCTCCCTTTAGTGTCCGCTTGGCGGGTTTCTGTGCTCGGCGCTGCCCGCTGCCCGTCCGTGCGCTGCCCGCTGCCTTCCCTGCAACAAGGGTCTCGAGCCTCTTCCTTCCTCGCCGCGCCCCCGCCCCCTCACCTACTCCTGCACGGCGACCTCCGGTCCTGACCTCCGACCCCCGGATTTGTTTATGCCGGCGGCTCCCTGGGGTCCGCAGTCGTTCCCAGGGGCATACTTTATCCTGGCGCGTCCTAGGTAATGACGTCATGGCCTCCCTGAGGCCGACCCTGGCCCAAACTTATCGTTTTGTTTTTCCCGGGCGTCGGAAGTCTCGGGCCAACGCCCCCACCAGCTGCGACCGCCACCACGACCGCCAGCCGCTTCTGGAAGCGGCCCGACACAAGAAATTGCTAAGAGGGGACAGGAGACATCGATACCCCATTACCCATTCATCGCAGGCTCAGGGGCATGCCCCTGAGCCTGCCCCGCCTGCTCCCCGCCCGGCCCCGGCGAAAGCCAACCCCGGCGAAAGCCAACCCCGGCGAAAGCCAACCCCGGCGAAAGCCAAACCCGGCAAAAGCCAACCCGGCGAAAGCCAACCCGGCGAAAGCCAACCCCGGCGAAAGCCAACCCCGTGCGAAAGCCAACCCCGGCGAAAGCCAACCCCGGCGAAAGCCAACCCCAGCGAAACGAAGCCCGGCGAAACGAAGCCCGGCAAAACGAAGCCCGGCGAAAGCCAACCCCAGCGAAAGATATCCGTGCCGGGATACCTCCGCAGACAGCCAGCGTCGTCGTCGTCCAGGTTCGGGATGCGATGTCCGAAGATCGTACTGTGTTGGTAACTTCTGTCCAAAACGGCCTGGGATGACGCCGGCCAGGAAAGACCTCTCGGGGGTACCGGGGACCTATTCTGAACGGCTCTCGGGGTCCAAGGTCGTATGCGATCGTCGTCATGGTCGATCGTGATCGTGGAGGCTTGACGATCGATCATCTCCCCCCTAGCCTCGGGTCTTAAATTGCAGCTGGAGGCACTCTTGAGCTGTGCCCTTCTGCTCGGTTTCGCGGCCTGTGGTTCTCGCGGCGCAGGCGAAGGCGCTCCCTAGCCTCCCCACCCCGTCTCTCCCTCTCTTCGTCTCCTCGAATCCCCGCCTCCCCGCTCTGGAGAAAGGCCTCACGAGACGAACTGACTGACTGACTGACTGACTGACTGACTGACTGACTGACTGACTGACTGACTGACTCACTCACTCACCCTTACCGCTCCCCTTCCGTCCATCCTCTGCTCCTGCTCCTGCTACTCCTGCTCCCTCTCTCCCTCCCCCCCTCCCTCCCTCCCTCTCCCTCCTGTAACCAGCTCAGGCTAGCCTCAAGCGGCTCGCAGGCCAGCCTGGGACGATCTCAATATCCCTCGGCCGCCCCCGCCGGCGCCTCTGGGGCGTTCTGCGGCCTTGGTCTCGGGTGTTGGCACCGCTGCTCCTTCCCCAAATGGGGGTCTAGCTCGAGATTCTTCAAGTCTGAAGACTAAACATCTGAGCATATATAACAGCTGCACGGATGGAAGCCGGCTCCGTTTCAAAATGTGGTTCTCGTCTGAGACTTCTTTGAGCCCCATGATCAGACGTGCACTTTTACGTCACAGTTAGTGGGGGGCGCTTCCTTTTCAAAACATGGCTCTTGCCTACCTTTTCAGCATCGGTTATCATCCGCTAGAAGGATGCAAGGCAGGTCCTCGTCAGAACGGGGCTTTCACTTGAATGTCATGCCCGAGCGGTGCTCCTGTTTCAAAGGGGCGTTCCCTGAAGTGGAAGGAAAGCTTGTAGGGACTTCTGCAGGGGAGGTGGGACTTGGGACGGAAGTGAGTATTGTGGCATCCTTGGTGCATCATGGGTTTACCTTGGTCCTCAATTTCATCCCTCCTCCCAACCCTTTTCTTTCCCTTCATCCTCCCCCTTCTCCTGCTAACCGTGAACCATGAGCGGTTACGAAGTCAACGCTCCGTTGATGGCAGAAAACTGATCCGACTCGGGGTGCCACTGCTGAGGACGCGAAGGGAACTCTGGAACAGGCTCCTCTGAACAGAGATCGATGGCTATCTTAATGTGCCGCATGGCGTCCCTGGCTTTTGCTATGTAGGACACCCTTCGGGTAGTCTTTCCAGTCTCTGGGCAGGACTCGCTTCACGCCCTCCTCGCTGATTCGAAAAGCGGGGGCGTGCCTGTGCGAGGCTGACGCGCCTACTTAGCGCCCGTGCCCCTCACGCGGTCCAGAGCCACAGCCTGTGTATTGTTGGAGGGCGTGGCTTGTTTGGGACATTGAAGGGCACCGGATACGGATATTGCAGCCACTGCAGTATTTATCTCGCCCTGAACCAAGCAGATGCTGCGACTTGAGCCTTGCTCGTTTCAGGTTCTCTGCAGCCCGCAGTGTCGGGGTCTTGCTGGCCACAGCTCCGCACTAGGCCTTATATTACTGAGCGAGTTCCCTTGGACCTGCCAGACCTGTTTGTCGCCAAGGTTGACCTGCTTACGTCCGAACACAGGGAGCTGAGCTTGCTATAGATCTCCCACATATACGAGGTCGCCTTCCTGCTTATGAAACTGACACATGATGATGCCCTCTCTGACCGTGGACTGCTTTTGTTGGTGCGACTCCATCTTCGAAGCTTACGGAGGCCCTGGCCGGACTGCCAACCTGGCGCAAACTAGCATGGCCAGTGGTTTCCGAAGAGACTCCGAGCATGAAGCGCTGGACTACACAATCAGCGTCTGCTACAACATCCACGTCGCCTCGCCTCGCGGTACTGACTGCTTGCAGCCGTCCAGGCCTCCCCAGCATGCACCGAGCTCTTCGCCCTGGCTGGTAGCCTAAAGTATGCCTGCGCCGATTCTGCGTTTCTTGGGATCCTCAGTGTCTTCCCCTCCTGAGGCGTCCGTAGCTGGACGGGCTACGCCAGCTGGGCTGCCGATGGGGAGCTCCTCAGCGGGAGACTGGGCAAATTCCCCCATGCAATTAATCTCCGGCTTGGTTCCATGTTTTTGAGCCTCACCGAGCGCCCCCTAGATTGGCACCAGACCTCGAAGCCAGAAGCCATGGCACTCTGGGCCCCCTCGCCTGGCCAAAATCTTGGGGAGGGTTCCAAACCCCCCTGGGCCCCAGAGTCTCTGTTCACGTTTTGTTGTCGCGGACGCGGCGATCGCACGAGTCGGTCGGGCAAAGCAGGGCCATTGCAAAGCCTACCTGCGCACAGAGAAGCGAGAAAAAGGCTAGCGGCCGCCGCGGAGAAAGAGGGAAGAAGGGCGGCCCCCTCAAACGTTCTGCGGCCCAGGCTCTGGCGGTGTACTGCAAAGTTGGACGCGCCCAGGTGCGTCCAGGAAGAGGGCCGTGCAGAGGTGCAAGGCCAGGTGGCGATCCGAGCAGGCTGCAGCAAGGCCAGTACGCAACTCCAGAAGGCGGGTGGCGGGGCTAGAGTATCAGTCTCTTTGCACGTGCTTCCGCAAAGCTGATGGTGTAAGGCCTCGGGCTCCTTGTTGCACGAGGGCGCAGGTGTAACTTGTTCGCGCCTGCGGGTCAGAGATGCGTCCTCTCTATTGGACAGGGAACGGGTGTGGGACACGTCGCCAGTGCAAGACAATCTTGACCGCAACCGCAGGGATCAACTCGCCAGAGCAATATGATATTCACCGTGACCGCGGGGAACAACTCACCAAAGCAATATGAGCTTGCTATCCCATCTTGTTTTTCCCTGTTGCCTCCCCCTCCTGCCCATCCAATACTTCTGACCCCAGGGTGCACTCAAGCTGTAACTCCTTGCAGGTGCCTCTGAACCGACAGGCGTTAGGCCACACGGCAGCCCAATCGGTCGTCTCAAAGGCATTCTCAGCCCCCGAACAATTCGAGTCTTGAGTAAGTGGAGGTGTTGTTTGATCGCTGTGTGGTCCACGCTGTCCTCCAGTCGCAATCCTGCAGCTGCCCAGATGCTTCTCCGCACCGCTTTCCACCATCAGCATCGACTCCTCGAACCGTCCTAAACTACCCTCACCCTCCCGGCAAACCTTCCCTCTGGGCGTGACGCATGTCCATGGCTCGTTTGCTGTGCACCCCAAGTCACGAAGCCTGCAGAGGAGAGCGCCAATGGGAAGCCGAACTTGTACCCAAGAGTTATATGAGTCTGCGTTCTGCATCTTATCTTTCCTGAATGCCCACGCGTTGAGAATCCCATCACGGAGGGACTAAAGGGTCGGGTAGAGTTGACCCCATATGTGAATGTGTTTCATCCTCACGATATAAGTTGGGATAAGCACGGCAAACAAAGAACAAACAATCCAACACATTGATTGGGCGAATCCGATCCTGGTTGGATGCTGATCTCAGGCTGCACTACTCCCCTCCTTTCCCGTCCCGCCTTCCCCAGAGCACATTCCCAGACAGTTCCCCTGGCGCCCACTTTCTTGTACACATGCACACAGCATTTCTTTAGGTGAGCTGAGTGTTGGTGGTCCACAGGTTGGCCCCGACCCCCAGTAAGACGGACTGTGGGTGTTCCCAAAGCGGGCCCCGACGGTACCAAACGCAATTACCGTGCACTGGTAGTGAGATCGGCCTGCGGAGTCGTTATGAGACATGTTCAATTGTACAATGTTGAACCCGGTGCGACCCCAATTAGGGCTACTCGTGTCGTTCAAGGTTGTTTCAAGTTTAATTCAAGCGACCTGCAATATTTGAAAAGAACTTGTTGTTCAGAACAGGCTGAAATAAGTCTTCCAACAACAAACAACCACCGTCGCAGAGTGCGGTGTGACAATACATTTTGTTTGTTTGCAGTGTAGTGGTGTTCCCTGTTCTGGCGTGCGTCGCAAAGTGTCATCATCGCTTTGCCGATTGCAGTGGCGTTATCTGCTTGTCTCGCTGTGGTGTGCTGGGATGTGCCTTCGGTAGCTTCAGTGTGTGTGATGCATGTTGCATTATGTTATGTTGTTCAGTATCGTTGAGTTTGATGTGAAGTGAGTTGGTTCGTTTCGTTTCGCGTTCGAGCTCAGAGCAGCACAATTCACGGCGGTACATTGCAAACGTGTTTTCCGAGTTTCAGGCCGTTGAAATTGCATTGCAATGCAATGGACCAGATCTGCGCAGTAATGCACACGCAACGCAATGCAATGCGCATGGCGTGTAACGCAAAGGACATGCAATGAACCGCAGTGCGAATCAACATAACTGCATGCCATGCCATGAATATAAGCCTGTGCAAAGCAATGC
>CAUYUJ010012225.1:465678-760678 GCA_963575745.1 Prorocentrum cordatum | reverse complement strand
CTATCGTTTTCGCACCAGCGGGACACCCGGACACCGGCGGGACACCGGCGGGCCACCGCGGGCCACCGCTTGCAGGAGGAATAATGATTTGGTCCAGCCGGGACCTTGCCACAAGCGGGACACCGGCGGGACACCGGCGGGCCACCGCGGGCCACCGCTTGCCGGAGGGAGAATCATTTGGTCCGGCCGCGCCTCAGCCATGGGAGACTTTCCTCTCGCCCGCCCACGCAGCTTCGCCTCGCCCGCACGCACGGCACGCACAAACACGAAACCGAAACCGATTTCCCGGTGGGGGGCTCTCCGTTCCACTTCGATCTCACCCGCCAACCTCCGACATAATCTACAGCTTATGACGCGCTGGAACCAATCTGGATTCCCCATGCAATCTCGACATAAGACAACATCTGCGCGTGCACAGGAGGTGGAGGTAAGCCGGCTCACAGCTTGCCATCGATCCGACTCTAGTATTTCGCACGCGAGGTTGCAAATGAATCGGCCGATTCGTTCGACGAAATCATTTGTGGACTTCCAGCGGAGCCGTTTCCCTGACCACCACTGGAGTATGATTTGCCTTGTCAGGTGCACTAGCATGTGGCGCGAATACCTTTCAGCAATTATTGGTGCACCTGCATTCGGCACAAGCACTTCTGGCGCGTCCAAACTGCCATGCCCACTAGAGCTCCGTAGCCATTTTGGCTCAAGCCATTTTGGCTCAAGTTCGAAACGCTTCCCTGGCGTTTCGAGCTTGGTCGCTGCCGAAGGGACGGCTCAGGGCGACCTTCTTGCGAGGACAGGCCTCGCGGCACGCGAGCTTCAGCGCCCGCGCCTTCCATCCGAATTTTGCGGAGATCCCTCCCAGCCCACCGTGCTCTTCACCTCGCCCAGACTGCTGCCATGGGGAAGCGGCGATCTGAGCGGCGTGGCTCTGCACGATCTTCATCGCCTTCATCTGCTCCAAGAAGGAGCGCCAGCAGGACACCCGACGCCCGCCGCTCCGACGGCGAAGATCAGTCTCGGATCACCTCCCAGCTCGACTCGATCGCCTACAGCATTGCCAGCATGAACCAGGTGGTCTCGCAGAACGCAACAGAGCTGGCTGAACTTCGAGGTGCCGCGCAGGGAAGTTTCAAACGATGCGGGGAGCTCGCTGATCAGATGAAGCTACTCGCTCGCGACGTACAGTCCAAGCACCAGGTGCTCGACACTGAGCTGAAGAACGTCATCTCTGTACAGGACGCGAAGTTGAATGCCCTCCGCACCGAGCTCTTAGCTGGGAACACAGGTGACGCCGCCATGACCTGCCCCTCGCTTAGTGAGAAGTGCGAAAGCATAGAGCGACAACTGGCCGACCTGGCCGATCGTCAGCGCATCTCAGAGACTCGGCTGTGCGAGTCGCTCTCCACCCCGACCCCGACCTCCCCCCCCCTGTCCTCCAGTGCCTCGAGTGCCAGGGGCAGCTCGCGCCCGAGCCCGCCCGACCAGCCGCAGCAGGATACATGCAAATTGGTCCTGCTTGGCTTTCCTAGGCCCCTCCTTGCCAAAGATCTTCGTGAGATTGGCAACGCGTGCATCAGGCAATTCTCCCCAGAAGCACAGCAGGCAAGGATTCTTGCCCGCGGCCTTGATCTTTCGAAGAAGGTGACTCTCCTCTTTGAGACGGCGCTAGGCGCCAGCACTTTCCTGGGCAATTTCATCAGAGCAGGGGGCGCATGGAGTGTGCCTGACCCTGCCGAAGGCGCCCCGCCCCTTTCACTCCGCCTCCGTCGTGATCTCAACCCCATCTCGCGGCAGCTGTTCCTCTCCCTCGGGGGGGTCCGAGCTGCGCTCACTGCCCTCCTTGCACCGAAAGGAGTGGAGGTAGGCAGCACAGGACTCGGCGGCTCAGTTTTCTTTTTACGGCGGGCCCACGAGCCCACACAGGCAGTCCAAGTGATAGTTTCAGGAGAGTCGACTATTGAGATCCGCTGCGCCAGAGATGTTTTCCTTGAATTTGGAATCGTCGAACACATCGAGCGCGTCGAGGCTGCAGGGGCGGCGGCGCTCCGTAGGCCCTTTTAAGACGGAGGCAGACCGTTTTCCAACTCAGCCCCCCCTCTTGCGCCTCCTCCCTCTTCCCCCCCCCTCCCCCCTTTCCCTCTGTGCATGGAACACTGGCGCCTTCTTCACCACTGTGAGAACGAACTCCTGGCGTGCTCGGGACCGTTACCACCGTTACCTATCCGCTCTGCAACACCAACGACATCATTACCGTACAAGAAACACATGGACATATCGGGGATATTGCTGAGTTGGAACACAGCCTGTCTGGCTTCCGATTCGGATATTCTTTCTTTGAAGACTCCTCTCGGGAAGGAGGGGTTGTCACCGCTCTCAGTCCTGCTCTCGTGCATCTCTTCTCTTCCGGTTCTCATTCTACTTTGGTCACAGGGAGGGTGATCAAATCGACGTTGATTGGGGATTATGGGAATCTGATAGTATACAATCTTCATCTCCCGAATACTTCTGATGCATTCCCTCTGTTTGCTGGAGTGATCGGCGCGCTGCAACGCGACGTTCTGTTACACCTGGGGGAGGGCGCCGTCGTAGGCGCACGCATCCTGCTCATGGGGGACTGGAATTTTGTCTTAGACGAGGAGGGGGGGCTCAACGGGGACGGGAGTGGCATCTCTGCCGGCGACGCTGGGCGCTCACGGCACTTTCGCCGTCTTCTTCCTCACTTCGCTGAACTGTTTCAGCCCGCCGACACCCGCAGGGGGAAGAAAGGGTCCGCCGTCGCTTCGACCTCGCGGTTAGATCGGATCTACACCTCCCTTCCCGCTGCCCTTATCCGTGATCTCACCATCTCCACCGCTGTCGTTGGGAAGCTGAAAGCGGTGATGAGCAGCGACCACCTGCCCGTTCGTTCTACTATCGCAAGGTACTCTCCCGACCCCAGGAGTCCCTGCATCCCCGCATGGCTCGCCGAGACCCCTGAGTTCGGACAGGCCCTTGAGGAGGTGATTGCTACCATCCCCGCCGCCTGGGGCGAGTGGGCCCGTTTGGAGTTTGCCAAGTCTATGATGTTTGAAGCTGGCCGTTCGGCCCGTCTTGCTCTGCGGCGTCGGCTTGCCCGCACGAGGCAGGAGAAGCACTATTGGGCTCTCTCAGCGATGCGTGCGGTGATACGCGGTGACCAAGAGGGGACTCGACTCGCTCTCGAATGTTATCCTCGGCTTCGGACCCACTTCGATGAGCTCGATCGGTGCATTCACTTCGAGGGGTTATCGCAGCATACCTTCTGCATATACAGGCAAATTCTGGAGGAGGAGGAAGGCGATATTAGGAGGAGCTCAGCGGATGCATCGGTGAAAAGGTCGGCGATGGCTCGGTTGCGACGGCGGCGGCTCCTCTGGCAAAAGTTTCGGAAGCGGACGGTCCTGGGGAATATGATCTCGGTGGACGGAGTCCACGCATCGTCCGACTCGGAGGCCGCCGTTACTCTCGGGGCCTTCTGGGAGCAGCAGTTTGCCGCCCCCACCGTCGATCGCCCCCAGTGGAATTCGATTGCCACCCGTATTCGCACCGTACAGGCACCGCTTTCGGTCGACTGGTGCCTTCCCTATGCCGTATGGTCTGAGATGGTTCGGACTCGTGGGCACAGCGCCCCTGGTCCTGATGGACTACCATATGCCGTGTGGAAGCAACCGTGTGCGTCTCGTATTTTATACTCGTGCTACCTCACCCTCTTCGATGACCGCATCTCCTCTCTCCCGTCTGACATGCTCTGCAGCTTGCTTGCATGTCTTCCTAAAGGTGCCCTACAGGATGACTGCCCAGGCCACCCGCAGCACCGACAGGCGGCTGCCACCAGACCCATCTGCCTGGGCAACACGGATGTTAATATCCTAGCCGCCGCCTGCGTCATGCCCATTGCCGCGAACTCTGCTAGCCTGATAGGGGAGGAACAGAAGTGCGTCAGCGGGAGGGACATGATTGAGAACGTGGTGGGGGCGGAGGCTTGGGGGATACATGACGGCATCTTCAGACGCGGCTTTACTGTTGACTGACTTCGCGTCAGCGTTTCCTAGCCTGGCGCAGGAGTGGCTTTTCTTCGTGCTTGAGGCCATGGGCATTCCTTCCCCGCTCGTCCACTTCTTCCGAATGATGTACTCCGATAACACCGCTATCCCCTCACTTCGTGGTCGTCGTCACGGGCTCATTCGTATCGCGTCTGGGGTCAAACAAGGCTGCCCCGCCTCCATGTTCCTCTTCGTTCTCGCCGTGAACCCTCTGTTGGCATGGATTAGCGCGCCCCTCGGCTCAGCGCTGGGGCTGTCTCTTGCATATGCCGATGACTTCGGTTTTGGAGTTGAGCGAATCTCCTCATCACTCAAAGCGCTTCTTGACAGCTTGGAAGCACTGGCGGCGGTTGCCAACCTTCGGCTGAACTTTCGGAAGTGCCAGGTGGTCGTCTGCGGGACTATGGACACATCACCCATCCGCTCCCTCCTCCGCTCCTTTGGCGCGCCCTACAACCTCATTCAGGTCTCCCTCTCCGCCACCTACCTTGGCTTCCCGATCGACCCCGAGGGCGCCGCGCAGGTATGGTCCCCCATCCTCCCCAGCTTTGTTGCGAGGATTCACCAGACGCGCGCATTGGGATTGGGAATTGCTCAGTCCGCGGCTGCCTTTCAGGTCATGTGTGTTAGCAAGCTCCTGCTCAGGCTTCAGCTCTACCCGCCCTCCCAGGAGCTGGTGTCCGCCTACCGCAACGGAGTGCTCCATCTCACCTCGGGGCCCAGGAACGCCATCTCCTACAACGTCGCCACGAAACTTACCCGCGTCGGATTCGCCGCTGAATTCCTGGAGCTCGACGCGGTCGCGAAAGCCACTGCCCTTCGGTATCTCTTGAGATCTGGGTGGATCTTTGGGCTTCTGGATTCGCTGGAGGCCTCTCGTTCCGACGTCGAACACATTCCGTATAGGTGGCTTCGTGGGTGGCATGCTGAAGGCCTCTTGGGATATTTGAGGTCGGTCAAAATGTGGTATTGCGGGCTCTCCCTTGACATCCCTTCCTCTTCGAGCAAGTTACAACATCGACTCTATCGGGCGTTTCGAGAGCTAGAGACCAGTGAGAGTATCGAGTCCATCCTCCTTCGGCGTGCCCACCACTTTTGCCCTGTGGTCACCCGTGAGCATATCGTCATCCTGAAAGAGAACATAAAAAGAGTGTGCAAAGCAACGAGTATGTATGTTGGCATGGCCCCCTTTCGTTTGCTGACTGGATCTATCTGCGCGAGCTCCCGATTTCACTCAGCCCCAAGAGGGTGTCTATTCGGGTGCCAGACCGTCGACGGAGTCGACAACGATTCGCTTCGCCATTATTCTTCTTGTCCGAAGCTGGAATCACTTCTCAGGAGATGGATGGGGAGACATATTCGAGTCTATCAAGGTGAGCGCTCATTCCATTGGTTTCCCTCTTGCCTCCTCCTCGCATTTGACGATGTTGCTGGTCTCCTCCGTCGTGCTTCCTGCGTGGAAGCCTTTCTTGCGGCCCTGAACGCCCGTCGAGTTGGGCGCTCTGCCGCTGCTGAACAGGTGTTTGAAGCTCGTCTGCGCGTGCTGGCCCGCCGCCACCCAGCGCTCGCAGACGTTTGGTGCGATGCAAGTGTTTGGGTCACTCGCCGTCTGGCGAGGGAGGGGGCCCCGAGAAGGCGAGCGCTGCCGCCGCGGGTGCACGGCACCCCGCGCGGCAGGTGGGAGCTCCCCTCGGATGGTCAACCCCCCCCTTGCCGCGGCAGAGTGCGGACTGATCGACCAAGGAGTGTCGACCGCCTTGCGCAGGGACTCCAAGAAGCCTTGAGAGCCCCCCCCGACTGCGCAGCGCCCCCAGCAGCCAGTTGCCGGTTCGTCCGAGGCTGGTCTGCCCGGGGGCGCACGCGCTCGCCGGCCGTTGCTTGAGCTCTTCTGCGCCGCCCCCCTTTGCAGCCAGTTGCCGGTTCGCCCGAGGCTGGTCTGCGTGGGGGGAGCGCGCGCACGCCGGCACCGTTTTCTGATTTCTTCTGCGCATTGCCGTGGCGCTCCCAAAAAAAACTGCCATGCCCACTAGAGCAATCAATATTGGAGCAGCGGCCATGTGGTACAATCGCATTGTAGGTGCCATAGTTTGACATTGTTGAAGCGGCGTGGAAGTATTGGGGCAGTCGCTTCCGACGCAGTCACCTTGCAGCCGCAATCTCGCATGGCCATCAGGGTACCCACAACAGACACTGCTTTACTGACCATTTCGTTGGCACATATGGTACAATCACGCTTGAAATAGCTAATTGTGGCCAACGATGTGCCAGCATTGCAGATACCAATATATTTGGGGCAGCTGCGCTTGCTAAATGTGTCTCGCAGTGCTCTGTTGAGCAATCACCTCTTATTCTCATGCAGCCAGCCATCTTTGTCGTAACCCCATCAGGTTTGGCAGCTTACTGCCACCTTGAGTACATTGGCAATTAGCGCGATCAGCCCACAACCCCCGTGTGCGACGTGCTATCTAGTATCCGAGGTCAAGTATGAATTCGCTCGCCCTCAACGCTTTGGGTAAGAAGCCGATTCAAATTATTATTTTTGTTTGTCACCTTCCACGTCTAATTTGATGGATAGCGGTAGGGCTCAGTTTAGCCGACCCCCCGTAAATAAGCCCAGTGCGTTCACAGGATTGAGTTTTGGGGCCGGTGCTGCAGATACCGCCCAGGAGCCTTCCAAACCCTCCAAGTCGTTGACCAAAACCTCTTCCAGAGACGTCAAATAACTTTGTGACCACCCCAAAGCCTCCCCGTTCTCCTCCCTTCTTCTATTCCTTCCCTTATCCTTTCGCCCCCCTCCTCCCTGTTCCCCTCCTTTCCTCCTGGGTTCTCCTCCCCTCTGCTGGGGTCAGGGGACGGCCTGTTTGCACTTGCACAGAAGAGCAACGGACGCCGACACCCCTTGAGGAGGAGGAGGAAAACGAAAATAACGAGAGCAAACCCAATATGCGTCAACGATGCTGCAATACACACTCCCGTGTCTCAAAGCCCCCTTCTCCAGAAATCCCTAGCAGTGTTGCATTCTACTACAAGAGGCGCACCCCCGTACAAGCTGCCTTGCATCATTCTAAGGAGTACGAAGACGTGCGAACAAGGTATGATCGTACAGTCAATGAGGTATCCAGTGAGACCCCTGTTTTGAATCAGGGCCGCCCACCATCTGTGCAACTGCCGCACAAGTGCACACTTATGGTCAGGAACTTCGAGGGGTCACAAGCAAGAGCCACATTTAAAAATGGAGCCGTCCTCTACGTATCCGAGCAGCTCCTGCATAGATTGAAGGTTCTGGTCTTTGGACCCCAGGAAGTCGCAAGCGAGAGTCCCACTTTGAAAATGAGCTGTCTTCGATTCTGTAACTGTTGCAAACTGTCAAGACGCATGCTCGCGGCGCTGAGACGAGATCCCTACTTTGAAATGGAGCCACTTCCCATTATTTTAACCACTACAATGTTTTAAGACGAATGTGCGCGGCGTGGGGGCGACAGCATCATTTTGAAAGGGGCCCCCCCCCACACCCTCCATCCTTATAGCAGCTTCCACCTGTTAAAACAAGTGTGCGCGGTGCTATGGCGAGAGCGCCATTTTGAAAAGCATCCATCCCCCCTCCCTCTTTGCACGTGCTACAACATGCGAGGCAGAACGTGCTCCGGCTCCACGGCGAGAGTCCCATTTATTCTGGAGCCCACAAGGAAAACGGATGGAAGATGAGGAGGAGGCGACATGGCTGTGCGCCTCCAGCAGCAGTAGGACATTCCCAGGAGGTAATTCCCCATATCCTAAGATGGGGTTATTGTTATTACTTGGACGCCTCCTACTCCCTCTTCTTCTCCTCCCCTCCTCTTGGACTTACTCATACTCAGACTTATTCATACCCAGACTTACTCATACATAATCATTCCCAGACCTATTCATACCTAGACTTACTCATACCCAGATTTCCACATACACAGACTTACTCATACACAGACTTACTCATACTCATACTTACTCATATCCAGACGTATTCATACACAGACTTAGCCAAACACAGACTTACTCATAATCATACCTTCTCATAGTCAGACTTACTCATACGCAGACTTTTTCAACACACAGAAGATCCGGAGTATGTCTCAGGCGTGGCGCTGGCTTCAGCACCCCAAAGGGGAGCCGCCAGGAGTGTTTTCACGGGCCCGTTCACAGCCAGTTTGTGGGGATGTCTCAAGCAATTTGGCTGTTTTGGTGGGCAGTCCCGTCTGCGTTTAGAGCAGCTTGTGAGGATATCTCAGGCGGGGCGCTGGTTTCAGCACCCCTAAGGGCCTGGAGATTGCCAACTTGTGTGGCGCAGGCCTCTACAATAAGCTCGGCCTCGTTGAATATGGACTGGGCATCGGCCAAGCGTCTCAGACAACGTGCGACGACCTGTTGCTGATTGGCGATCCTGATTGTGGCTGGTCTGGAGTACATCATCTGGTAGAGGACCACGCTGAATTCCTCTTGGAGGCTGCTAATCTGGTCCATGTCCATGTTGAGGTCGACCGCGCACTTGTTCTGCTTCTCGATGCTCCCCAGCGTGGCTCTCCTTCCACCGACGGTGGCTGCGCGCAACCTCTGGGCTACACGGCGCGATAGGCATCACATCATCTAGTCCAGGCGCATGATGAGCAGGTTGCTGTTCCCGTGGTCGACGACTGTGCCCTCGACGAGTCGGCATGCTGGTGGAACGCTCACGCTGGCGACGCCCACCTCCCACCGGCCCCTGCTCCTGAGAAGAATCGGGTACGCACTGGGTGCATGTAGAACCTGTCCAGACGTTGTGATGAGCACGTGCGGGGCATTCCCACCACTTGCGATACTGCTTCGGCTATTGTTGCTTCTGCTTCTCCCGCCAGGTCGGCGGCGAGCGTGCTCCCTTGCGCGGACCTCGATGCTCGTGCTGTCGCTGTCGCTGTCGTGGTGGCGCCGATTGCCACGCCGCCTCTGCACGGCCTCCACCGCCCGACGCCGTCGCTGCTACTGCGCGGCAGCGCGGTCGGCACGCTGGGGCTGCTCTTGGGTGTAGGGGCACGCGGCTGCCTGGCAACCGCTCCCGGGGCCCTCGGTCCAGAACGGCGCTCGGGAAAGGGAGGGGTCAGGGGCTCTCTTGCTCCAGGACGGCTTCGCGCTGGGCGTGCTCGGTACCTGGCAGGCACGTGCAGGGGCCGCGGACGGCCTGGAATCAGGCCAGTGCGACAACGACACGGGAGGGGACGGGGGAGGGGGGAAAGGGGGGAAAGGGGGGAAAGGGCAGGCAGGAGGACGGAGGAGTTGGCGGGTGAAGGCATGGCGGCGGTCCGCGTGCCTGAGCGGCGACGCAGCTTCTCATCATCAGGAGCCGTGGTGGACGCAAGCTCTCAGACGACCGTGCCCAGAAGCCCCAGCGCAAGAGGAGGCACCCGGCCGCAAGCCTGGGGCTGCCCCAAGTCGTGGGCCTGAGGCTGCCCGAGACCGTGGGTCTGAGGGGGGACGAGTGGGGGAGGGAGGAGAGAGGAGGCAGGAGGACTTTTTTTGACTGAACTAGGCTCGTTGCAAGTTAGCTTGAGCGCAGCGGCCAACAGGACTGGCACAGGCTGCACACGAGAAGCCCGAGAGCATGGACGCTGAGCTGCTTCCGCTCTCGTCCCGAAAACTGTCGGGAGAGAGGTATTGGCGCTGCGGGAGGGGAGTAGAGGGAACATATACGAGAGAGGAGGAGTTTGCAGCGCCGTGCGAAAAGAGACATCAGCGGGGCCCTGCTTCGTTGCCCATAGCAGGGCAGCCCTCGAGGCAGAGAGCAGTGCAGGGCTAGAAAAGAAGTATCTGGCCTGGGAATGCCTACCCAAATTAAATAGACCGTGCGGAGAGAGAAGGAGCTGGACGGAGGGCCAAAATGGCCGTGGACGGTCGAACCGCCTTGTTGCTGCTGAGCAGCTCATTGGGGGAGGGAGGAGGCTAGATAGAGAGAGGGAAGAAGAAGGGCCATAATGGCATTGCCTTGCTGCAGGGCGGACGCTGCAGCTGGAAGGCCTGTACGGCCCGGCCGCGGCGGGGAGGTGGGTGTGCCTGGGCGCTAGCCGAGACCAGACAGCAGAGACCCACCTCCGTGTGGCCCCTCACAGGCACACAGGGACCAAGGGGACCCTG
Organism: Prorocentrum cordatum; assembly: GCA_963575745.1. Lineage (NCBI taxonomy): Eukaryota > Dinophyceae > Prorocentrales > Prorocentraceae > Prorocentrum > Prorocentrum cordatum. The sequence continues at coordinate 750,482 of CAUYUJ010012225.1, read as the reverse complement.
CTACACCTGGACGAGGGCCAAAGAGACAAGCCGGGGCAAAGTGCCACGGTCCTCTCACGAGGCACTTGTGGCTAGGGCTGTCTAGGTAGTGAGCTGCCAAGGCGAACCAAGAGTATTAGGCCAGCTCACCACCTAGGAGACTCAACCGTGGCGAGTCTGCGAATTGCTGTGTGAGCTTAGCCGATCGCTGTTTAGCGAGGCTGCTAAAATGTGCCGCATTGGCCGCACTCGTGCGGCAAAGTGAGAAGCCGCGCCCATGAATGGCAACTACTCTTGCACAGGCCCTCAAGGGGGGGCCGGTGGAAAAAAAAGTGACTAGGTGGGCTGCCAGTTAAGTATTAAGCTGGCTCCGCCCCTGTGTGGCGCATTGGCGGTTGCACCATGGGCGCCCATCCATGTTGACCGGAGATGGTGCCGACTGGCGCCGCAAGAGTTGCAGTGAGAGTGTGTACCTGAAGGACCCACTGCAGCGGACTGCATGTCGGCTCGGCCGACCTTAAATTGGAGACGCGGCGTCTCCTTGGTAGATTTTGACTCGTGTGATGGCTAGGGCTGTATAGGTGGTGGGCTGCAGGTAAACCGGGATCCGAGCAATGTGCTAGCCCACCACCTATGCGTGAGGACTCAGCCGTGGCGAGTCTGCGAATTGAGTTGTGTGAGCGGCGTTTAGCCGCCTCACTGTTAGCGGGGCTGCTCAAGGTTGCTGAGCCGCACTATGACGGGATAGGCTGGATGCTGCTAGGCTCGCGTGGCCTACAACTCGGCTATGCGGGACGGCTCGACCGACCTAGAATTGGAGCGGCATGGCTCCAGCTGTTTAGGTGGTGGGCTGCCGAGGTAAGGAGAGAACGCTGGAAAGAAGAATAAAGGGAAATTATTAGGCGAGCCCACCACCTAAGTGGGCGCGCTGCTAGTTGCGCCGAGGTCGCTTAGGACGACCTAGAAGGGCGCTGACTGATGCAGCACTAATGTGGCTCGCTCAGGCACCGAAGGGCGACGGGTTGAGAGCGCGGGCGGCAGCCGAGAGCGCCGAGAGCCCTGCCGCTGTCGCCGCCGCTCGCGCCTGGGCCTCTTGCGCGGCAGCCTGCTGCTGGTTGTAGTGGCCCCTCAGCATGGCCTCCACCTCTGAGATGGTCGCCAGGCCTGTGGTCTCGATCCACTCCCAGTCCCAGGTTTCGACGACCTGGCCGTCGATGACGTCCAGCGACTTGAGCTTCCAAACGAACGGGTAGAGCATGCCGTTGGGCATCTTCCACTCGCCAGGGTATGTGGAAGGCCGCCACTTTTTGAACTCACGCGTGGCGGCCGTGTATTGGGAGCCCTGCCATGCCGAACCAGCATACGTGTCTCCTGAGAGGCCGAAGAGCTCCCGCGTGTTGGGCGACGCCCTGCTGGCCTCGGCCGCGCCCGCCTCCGCCGCGGCCGCTGCGGAACCGCCCGCGGGAGGCGTGGGCACCATGGCGGCGTGGGGCGCGCTGAGAGAAGGGGGGGGGGCCAAGGGAACAAAAAGAAGTAGCCCATAAGCCAATTGCCAAATATGAGTGAAACCTAGCTGGCCTATGCTTGCATCTGTGCGAGGAGGACCCTCCTGACGGGCCGACTGATGCATGCTTGGCCTGGTGCGGAGTCTATAGGGGTGAGGATGTTACCGCTACGCATGTTGACCCGCAGCGAAAGGCCGGTGCGGTAGGGTATGCCCGTGCCAAATAGGATGGGCCGTGCATCCATCTCCTGAAGAATGGGGAGGTGAAAAAAGCGCGGCCTTTCCGCAGTGGATGGCAGCCTGGTCTCCTGCCCATGGAATTGCTCCATTAGGAGCCCTACATTGATGGGCAATGGGGACCAAAGCGGAATGTGGCCTGTCGTTATTACTACCATCCACTGCACTACTGTAGGCGGTGGTGGCACTGCCTCAGTGGGGGCGCAGCGGAAGTCGCCGTGCTCGAACTGCGGCAGGTGCTGCGCCTCTGGGGTCGGCATGGCCTGAGGGATTAGGGTTCGGGGAGACGGAGGATACGAGCGAGGTGGGACAACGGGAGGCAGAATGGCCGAACCATGATCATGGCCTGGAAATCTATAAGGATGGGGCTGCCAGCCGCTGCATCCTGCAAAAGACGATGAGGGCTGAGGGAGGACTGCTCCCAGGCCCCCGATTGGAGCAGGTCCAGAAAAAGCTGGTCCGGCACGTAAACAGAAACTAGCCCTATGGTGGGTGAGAAACGTGCATCATAGGGGCCGTCCCCCGCAGCACATTGAGGGTAAATGTGGAGTAGGTTAGGGGAGTTTGCCTCGCGCCAGCGCCCATGCCAGCGCTCGAGTGTGCGATTAACGGCCGTGGGCAAATCTAGGTGAAGCACAGGGCCCACTAAGGCGCGCGCGCGTGGCCATGCGGGCGGCCCGCTCTCGAGCTGCCATGTGGCTTGCCACTGGGGTACCGCATTATGCAGGTACACCGTGGCGGGAGACAGAATGAGTGCGTGGCGCCTCGCGCCGCCGCTGAGAAAGCGGTAGACTTGCTGGTGAGCCAAAAGAAGCCGCTCAGCCAAATGCTTCCATGAGGAAGCCAAACGAGAGGCTGGTGGCGAGATGCTGCGCGGCTCTAATTGTTGCCCCAGGTACGCCTCAGCAGCGGGCATGTCCTCGTCTGCACCGGCGTTGCCCAGGATACTGGGCTCGCTCCTCATGGCCCGAAGGGGATGAGGCGGAAAAGGGAGCTGATAAGAGGAAAGAAGGAGAGGTTAGGCTTAGGCTGAGGGTTAGCTGCCTGGCAAAGGCTAGCGCCTGGCAGCATCACCTCCTTCATGAGGTTTACGCGGCCTCCTGGGCGAAAGACGCTGACCGCAATGCGAGAGGCTTTCGCCTTCTCGCAACTGCAGCCTGAGGCGCTCCCTGTGTATCCTGTCGATACGGAGCTGGTCCTGCCTATGCTCCTCTTTGAGCTGGGCAATTCTATTCTCGTGCTCCTTGAGAAATGAGCTGCGCTGCTCGTCCGATGCTGCGGCTGACGCAGCTGCAGCTGCGACTGTAGGCGGCAGGCGCGGAGCTACCTGGGCAGTATGGTGAGACTTGCGAGCCTTATGGTGCCTTGGAGGAGGAGAGGCTGGAGGCGAGGCCGGGCCGCGGGAGTCCTGCGGGCTGCTTTGAGCCTCTACTGGTTCTTGGCGCTGTGGCGCAGGCTGCTCGTCCGAGGCTGCATCAGACGCTTTGGTAGGCGAGCGTGAGCGCTGAGCTGCATGGGCCGCGCGGTGCGCCTTGGCCTTGCGAGCCCGATGGTGCCTGGGGGGAGGAGAGGCTGGAGGTGTCGGCGGGCCGAGGGACTCCTGCGGGCTGCTTTGTGCCTCAGCAGGTTCCCTGCGTATCTGCGCTGGCTGCTTGAGCGCGCTTTTGCGCGGCTCGGTGCGCAAGCGCGAATTATAGGCCACCTTGGGGGGCTTGGCCGTGAATTCGTCCGCAAATGAGACCTGTTTGCGCTTGCGAGTTGCAGAGGCGCGGGGCGCAACGGACTGTTCCGCCGGCTCTGGAGAGTCATGCGGAGGAAATGGTGAGGAGGCAGAGGAATATGAGGCGTCGTCCACTTGATCCAGCCTTCTAGGCGATGCTGGGGGACTAGAAGCCCTGCTCGGCTGGCTCCTGTGTGGCGCAGCTTTACGAGACTGTTTGCGAGGCTCGCGCAGGGGTGGAGGCGAGGTGCACGCTGAGAGGGGTGGCGAAAAAGGAGAGGCTGCCTGGCCTATCCAGCCTTCCGGAATGGCTGCTTTGGCAGGCGCCCTGGGATGATCTGGGGGCGGCAAGGGAGGCAAGGCGGGCGGAGGTGGCGGAGGATGAAAAGTGGCCCCGTAAATGTGCCTGCCTCGACCCATGGGGGGGCCGCTGAAATCGCCAGGCGGCCGCGGGGGATCTGAGGCTGGTGGGGCGCGGGACAGAGAGCGCTGCACCGCTTTGGCTACCTGGGCGAATTGGGCAGGCGAAAGTAGGGGTGGAGGAGCTGAGGCGGACCGAAATTGGCCCGGTGGGGGATGCTTTGGCCTGGCTTCACGCGGCACCAGCACCCATGGCCGTCTGGACATGAGACGCCAGCTAAGTGTCGAAGATGTCGGCGTTGAAGTCCTGCGGGGCGGGCGAAGCAGGGTGCCACATGTGAGAGAGGGAAATGCCCGTGAGCGGGACGGGTCGCGCCGCTTGACGGGAACGCTCGGCCCTGATTTGTCTGGCCCGTTCCCTATTGCACTGGATGCGCCTTTTCTGATCCAGAGTTAGGGAGGGCGGGGGTGGCGGCGGAGGGAGGGTGGAGGGAAAAATGGGGGCTGTGCCCAAAAAGTGCATGGCCTCTTGTTCCGCTTCCGAGTCCTGATCGGCGGGATCAGGCTGCTCGTGAGCGTCTGAGGGGAGGTCGCTATGGCGCCGCGGCTCGCGGGGCCTGGAGAGAGCCAAAAGCCTGCGGAAGCGGTCCAGCTCCCCATCTACTTTGGCACGGGTGCGAGGGGCGGAGGGATCAACAAAGTCGGGGCCTAGCCAAAAGTCGCTGGTCATGGAAGCGGAGAAGCGGAGGAGGGGAGCCAGAACCGAGGGGTCCGACTGGGGAAGAGGATCCTGTGGGTCGTCAACAAATGGTAAAATGACGTCCTGGTATATAGCCTGGGCGAGACATTCGCAGAGGGCAGAAGGATAGGTCTTTTTGTCAGCAGTGAAAAAGCGGTCATTCTCGTCCTTACCTAGAAGTGTACGATGTGACCCCCGTGGGTGCGTGCACTTGGTCCCTTGGGGACGGTTAGTAAGGAGCTCTGGGGGCGAGGGAAGGCGGAGCGATAGCAAGCGCGTGGGGGCTTTGCCGATTTCGTTAGGAGGGCGGCAAGACGGCTGGAACATGCACTGGTCGATGTCCGTGGTGCGGACCGCCGGTGCAGCAGCCAGGGCCATTAAAGGCCTCCATATCCAGCAAGGCTGCGCCCTGGGTTCCCAGTGGGCAGGGCATGGATGTTCCATCCATGCCGAGGTACGAATTTCCAAATGAGCGGCGAAGAGGAGAACCAATGAAGCGAGTAGCAAGTTGGCTATCTGCAATTGGCGGGATTGCTTGGGCGTTGCGTTGGGGATGCCCCAATAGTGCTCGGTAGTGCGCAGCGGCGGTGGTCCGTTGGGCTTCCAGCGGGCCGCGCAAAAGGTTTCGCACGGCGGGCCCCCACCTGAAACAACCACTCTGTCGGCATAAATATGTTGTTGCCAGAGCTTAATGGTCTCCGACTTGGTGAGATCGCCTGAGTCGGGGTCGATAGCAATATCGACCGACAGTATATGTACCTCTATCGAGGGGTCAGGCGTGAATGATTCCAGGTGATGCTGGATATCCCCTTCGCGCCTGCGGCCAGAGAAAAGATTGAGGATGAAAATTTCCTTGCGCCTTATGCGGGCTGGAATTTCTCTGGTCGCTAGGCCAGAAAAATCCTTCGGTTGAAATGGCCATTCAGGCAGCGCAGGAAGAGGAGGAGGAAGTGGCGGGGGAACATCGGCGGGAAAAAGTAAAGAGACGGCATCAGAGTCCAGCGCGTAATCTGTAACCGCCATTATGGCGCGAGCGTCCGCTTGCGACAAGTGTTTGGCAAAGTCACGAAAGTGCTGTGTGGTGGCACGCTTGGCACGATGTGCCGGTAATGCCACACGCCAGCGACCTACGCCTGACTTTACTTGTAGCTTGGCATTTTCGCAGCGTTGCATAGCAAGCGCTGCGATTTGCTCTTGGGGAAGGCGTTGGGAATGGCAAAGGAGGTAGAGAGCACATACGAAGGAGTCGAAACAGAGGTGCTGCAAGAGACTGGCGCGTGAGCCAAAGGGGGGACTGCAGGCCGGGCACGCCTGGGTGTCCGGTACGAGGCCTTGGACCCTGTGGGACAAGGTCCAGTGCACCTGGGCAGCGTGTTGTTTTAGCCCCCGAAATTTTAGAAATGTGCGCGAGCACCATGGGCAAGTGAGCACCGCTGGGTAGTGCGCTGCCAGGCGTTGCTGCTCGATCGGGTGCTGTACATGGTCCGTCGGCAGGGGGATCCCACATGGGACAGTAATGGCAAACAAGTGCTTGGCAGCTGCCTCGGCGAGTGCTGCGCGAGCGAAATGCTGTGCTCCCGCTGTGAGGGCATTGCGAATTCGGCGCTTCCATCCTGTGTGGGATTGGAGAGCGAGGGCCTCCCACTGGTCCAGGTGCAACATTGGCGAGGGCATGTGTGCTAGATTGGCAGAAAATTCGCCCAGCCACTGTAGGTCCTTCTGCACCAGGGCAAGCCATGAGTCTGGAAGTCTGTGGCTAATTTGGCCAGCAGGGAGGTGAGGTGCGGAGGTCCCGTGCGGAGGAGCCTGCCAAAGAGGCGCAGACGCATTGCACTAAAGATATGCGGCAGAGGGGGTCTGCAGACCTTGGCCAGGACGAATGAGTCCCGCTCTGCCGTGCTGTCGCACCTTGGTAGGTGGAGCAAGCGCCTGTGCATTCTCATGAACTCTCCTTGTAATGAGACTATTTGCGGTCCAGTGAGCAATGGCCAAACCGCGGCATTAAAAAGGCGGGAGGAGAGGATGAGGGAGTCCAGTAAATGCAGGTGCTCATGAAGCCAGGTACTAGAAGAGTGGCGCAAGAATTGACGGGCAAGATTGTGCCAGCTGGGGGCCGCCTCCGATCGCCTGTGGGCGGGTTCGGGGCCTATACTGCCCTTCTCGTCCAGGTGCGTACCTAGATATGTGTATATTCTGGCGAAGTTGAGGGAAAAAGGCGAATGCCCTAGAGTAGGTGAGACTAGCATTTGCCCGTTGAGCCCTTGGGGGTCCCAGAGCTTGCGACGAAGGGATATGGAAGCTCCCCCTCTAAACTGAAAAAGGCACATGGTTTTGTTGACTTGAAAATTTAGCTTGATGCCTGAGAGCGCGCAGGCTTCGACTATGATGGCCATTAGCACGGGCATGGCGTCAAATAGCTCCTTAGTGGGGCCAAGGAAGGCATAGGCACCATCATCGAAAAAGCATGAGTCCAGATATTGGTGCACTTCTGTCTCTGCGGAGGCTATGTTGTCCTTGTTGTGAGCGAAAAATGAGCGCGGGGCATCCTTGTCCACCTGGACATTGAGAATAAGGTGTGCAAGCGGTGATTCAGTGAGCTGCTTGACAGCTTCGTTATTGGCACGGGCCATGAGGAAGTTGAAAAGAACGTCTCCGAGCTGCTGTCCTGGGATGGTGCCACGTAATGTGAGCGCTACCCCTGAGGCTCCTGGGTAGAAGGCCCAGGTATGCTCGTATGCAGCCGAGATTTGTGCATGGAGATGCGGGGGGAGACCAGCCTCCTGCAGTATAGGAGGGGCAGAGAGCAAATGTCTTATTAGTTCTTCACCTGTCTCCTGGGGGAGATCAAGGGAAGCAACTAAGTAGTAAAGGTCAGCTTGTTGCGAGTCACAGTAAAATATGAGCTGTCGGAGGGCCCTGTAAAAGGCTGAGACAGCATCTATAAATATGCATGCTGAGGAAATGCGCTGGCTATTTGCGTAGGCTTGGTGCGCTAAGACCGCGAGCGTGGCGAAATCTGTGCCCCGTCCAGCGATGCCGCCAGACTGTGAGGCGCCTGCCATGGGAGGAAGATATTCCACCAGTTCTTTGCGCAATAGGGCACGATGCCGCTTGGAGAAGTGGGGGGGGCCATTACCGAGCGGGAGTTGGCCATTATGGCCGGATTGCCTTTACCTTTAAAAATGTCGAAGTTGTACCCTCCCCGCCAAGCCAGCGGTTCCTCAAGGCGCACCTGCGCCTTGAGGTGGACCGGGTAGTACTGCTTCGCAAGTAGACGGTGAAACGACTTGACAAAGGCTCCTTTGAAGCCATCCACGCTGGCTGCCGAGTCTGGGGTCCTGGCATAGGCGCGCTCGATTTGCGCTAGGGAGAAGAGGGAGTATGGAGGGGGAACATCCACAGTAAGGTCAGCGGGCAAATGCGATGCACTAGCGTCGTAGGCCTTGGCATGTTTGAGCGGGATAACTGCACCATGCTCCTGTCGAGCAAAATGGGATAGCCACGTGTCGGCCGCTTGGGTGGCGTCTACCACGAAGGTGCCCGCTGCCGTGGAGAGGATAGGTAGGGGAGAGGAGCGTAGCTTCTTTTTGGAACCCACGCCCAACGTGCGTAAGCGCGCAAAGGCAGTGCGTTGTTGTGAGGTCTGCCATGCCTCGTGAACTTCGGCGGCAATGCCTTGTAGGTGAAAAAAGGCATCCAGGTCGACGGAGCAACGTACTGCCTGTGTAAATTGAGCTAGGACGATGGCCCTGATGGCGCTTGCGCGTGCGCGTAATTGAATGGCAGCCGCTTGTGCGGTACCTATGGTAGGCGCAGAGCAAGCATGAGGGAAGCGTGTTTTAGCAACGCGTGTAGGCGAGGATGCTAAAAACTGATGCAAGCAGGCCATGCGAATTCTGGGCTTCCATTTAATGGAGGCATTAGGGTCAGCCATGCTGGCACGCATGCTGCGGAGAGCAGCGCCGAGCTCCGCGAGTTTGGCAAAAGCATTATTAATTGCGGGCATCAGCGAGAGCTCTTCGTGATGTCGCAAGGCCGCTTTAGGACGTGTAAATGCTTGCCTGGATCGCACATATCGCTTCCAAGCCGCGATAGCTGCCAGCAGGAAAAGGTTGCTTGCTTCCTGTTGAAGCGTGTTGGCTTGGCTGATAATAAAAGCTCTGGCATCCATGAGCCTCAAGGTGGCCATGGAGACGCGGGAATTGGAAGGTGCGCGACCTGTAGACGTGCGGGGTTGGGGAAATGCCTGTAGCATGGCACTGCGCGCTTCCCTGTCCAGGATGAGCGCGTGGTCGGAGGCGTGCAGGTCGAAAGTTAAAGCTTCAGGGGGAGGCGAGAAAGTGTCTTCAAAAAGCTGTCTGGCCGACGGGTCGAGGTATGCTGTAGGATCGTGCGGAATACGCATGACCTGGCGTCCCTGGTCTTCATTAGGTCGGAGATGTAACTTGAAACGGCATAATAAGCACGGGGCAGCGTGGTCTAGCACTGCGAGTGCTAAAGTAAGAGAATACTTGACTTCGCATTCATTGGCAGAGGCGCCTATGGGTATAGCTATGTAGTCCCTGCGCTTCCAGTGCTGTTTGAAGGCGGGGTCACGTGCTGGCGCGATCCATGTGCCCGCTCCCATAGGGTGTGGCACAAAGGTGGCCGGCAGCCAAAGTTTAGATGCATGTAGGAATCGATGGAAAAAGAAGCCAGCCGTGTTCACTTGCTCAGCGTGTTGTGGGCCAATGGCCGCTGATGTTTGCGTGCCCACTGCAGCATTGGAGTCCATAAGGACAAGAGTAGGCGTGGGCTGCGGTAAAATATGGTCGTGCACGTGTCTAAGGTGCTGCCACCATGCGGCCTGCTCGCGGAGAGGACGCCCGGAATGATGAGCATGTGCCACGAGGATGCTGAAACGTAGGCCGTTCTGACTGATGACGGCCGCGATAATGCGCGGGTCTTGGTGTACAATACGCACGCTGTGAGACTTAATAGGGAAAGTGGGAATGCCTTTGGCATTGGGAAAAACGGGCGTGGTAAGGTTGACCCATAGCGCGCAGCCGCAAGCATGAGTTCCAGCTTGAGACTTTGACAAAAAGACTACGTACGGGGGAACCTGGCGTTTGCCAGAGCCCGTGGCTGTGACTCGCGTCTCTTGCATACCGATAACGTCGAGCCCATTGCGTTGAAAAGCGGCGGCCAGTTGGTGGAGGCGTCCTTTGACGGCCACGCCTGTAAGCCTGGCTCTTTGGGAGATGCGCGAAGCAGGCGTGAGAGAGAGAATGTTGGCTGAGGCTAGCCTGAGACAGCATGATGCCGTGGCGTCTGCGATCGGGGCTGCCTCTTTGGAGAGACCTGGAAAAACATCAGCAAGCGAGGTGCGCGGGGGGAGAGGAGGATTGAGACTAACTTGATGGTTCGGCGGGTAAAGCGCACGCTGTTGCTGAGGAAGGCACTCAAGCCAGAGCCACTCCAAAATGTGCGCATTGTCTTGGAGAAAGCTCATGAGGGGCGGGAGCACTGGAGGAGGTAGCAGTGCGAGGGAGTATAGTCTGGCGACCGTGTCAACCATTTCGTTGAGCGGGTCCGCTTGGCGACCGTGCACGTGCTGCCATGTAAAGCGACGCTTCAGGCCAAGTACCTTGCACAGACTGTCGAGGCGGCTTCTATGTTCCATTAGTGGCTCAGCCACGGTACCGCCTTGGGCGGTGGCGACAACGCCCATGTTGTCTGAGTGAAAGGTGAGAGGAACGTCGGGAGGGAAGGGGGACTGTAAAGCCCATAACGCCGCCCAGGTGGCGGCATCGAATTCCGCTTTAGCGGAGACTCTAGTTGCTCCCATTGTCTCCGGGGTGGGACACCCTAGGAAGCCTAGAAAGTGTCGAGTGCCGTTAAGCCAAGCAAAGACCAGAAAAGCCCACGCTGGTGGGCCAGCGAGATCTCCTTTGGAGGCCCCTCCGCTGGCGTCAGTATATATATCCGCGGAGTCAAAAGCCGCGTAGGGAGTGTCGAAGACAAAGCTGTGCCAGGTGGGGATGGAGGAGGAGTGGAGGGCTGGAAAAATGACATCGAAGTCCCTGACCAACTGTATGGAGGTAGCCGTAAGCACCGGTAGCATCCACCCCATGGGCGGAAGCGGGCTGCGGCGTATGCCTTGTCGCCCCCCCAGGTTCACCCGTGGGCAGTGTCCGGGGGAGCGACCTGAAAAACCGTGCCGTCGCGCGCTGCCTGGGCTAAATCGTCCTGAGCAGCTTGTGCCGCGTGGGCCTCGGCTTCAGCGCGAAGGTCCGCAGCCTCTGCTTCTGCCATTGCATCTGCAGGACTGCGTGGGGTAGACGTGGCGGATGTCCCTGCACGTGCCTTTGGCTCAGCCTCGGCTGTCTCGGGCCTGGGGCGACGTGAACCACGAGGGCTCTTGCTGCGTGCTGCCTGCCTAGCTACAAAATCTTCCTCGCTAATGCCTGAAAGCGCGCGCTCTTCGGCCTGACCCGCGCGTGCGGATCTGCCCCTGGCCTGCGCGCTTGCGCTGCGGCGGGGGGATGCCATGGAGACTGGCTCCCCTTTTTCATCGGAGAGGTCCCACCCAATCTGGCTGGCAGAGCGGGTAGGCGGGGGCATGCCGTTGGGATCCTCTACGGAAGCTGCTGCCGGGCTTTGCTGGTTGATAGCCTTCTCCCTAACCGAGCTATCTTGAAACGAGGGCGCAGTGGTGATCGCCTCCCCTGTCGGCGACTTGGGCACTGGCGCTGGCCCGGGTTTGGGCACGAAACCTAGGCGGAATAGCGGGCCTGCTTTGGGGGAAGCGCAGGCCTGTACACATCCTGACGGCGCTGTGGCCCCCCCCCGGACCGTGGCGCCGTGGCTAGAAGTGGCGGCTGGCACTAGTTGCCCGGCCTTGATCTGTGAGACTAGGGTGTCTACTGAGTTGCGCATGGCTTGGGCCTGGGAGTCAAAACTTGCTTTTATGGTGGCAACCTCCCTGGCCATGGCCTCGGCGTTGCTTTGCATGGCCGCGGAGAGCGATGCGATGTAAGGCTGTTCCAACCCTTGGATGCCTGGGAGGGGCGCAGGGCAGTGGAGGAGTGGAGGAGAGGTCGGCGCTGCCGTGAGGGGCGTGGCCGTTCCCAGGTCGTGTGGGTCGGCTTGCTCCTCGCCTGTATGCGTTGCAGAGAGTGCCGCAGTGCGCTGTACTGCACCTGGCTCCTCCGCCGCGTCCCCCATCATGAGCGAGTCAGTGATGGCGGCGGCTGGCGGTGCTTGCGACTTGAAATAAGCTAGAAGCATGGAAGCCTGGCTGAGGTCCGTTTGTGCGGTCTGAATGGCCAGGGCAATGTTGCGCACGTGCTCCTCCGCCTGCGCTTGTTTGGCTGCCAATTGCTCACAATCGGCCTGCTGGGAGGCCACCACGTGCTCTTGCTCACTAATCTTGGCCAGCGGGTCCCTCGCGTTGGCCAATTGAAAGTTAACTAGTGAAATCTCCTTTCGGATCTCGGTGATACGCATATCGGAGTGTCCTGGGAGAGTTGAGGCCCTAAGCTGCAGGATTAGTGCCTCCTTGCTCATTGCAAGGGCCTTGCGGTGCTCCAACAGGCGGTCGGGCTCGAGCGGGGGGTAAAGCCAGGCTGAGTGAGAGTGCGCCTCGTCTGGGGTAAGGGTAGGGCACTGCGCTGTGAGCTCCGCCTCTGAGAGCTCAGTGACAGGATCCAGCGCGCCGAGCGAGGCGGAGGCCTGTTCGGCCGCGAGGAAAGGAGAGTGCTGTACAGATGTTGGGCCGAAGAGTGTAGGGGGAGTGGCCGCACCGTCGTGAGGAGGCGCAAAAGGGGAAGGCTGTGTCTGGGGAGACTGTCCTATGATGCCTGTGTCCCTAGCCCCGTGTGGGGTGCCAGGAGCCTTCGATGGAGGCTGCTCCCCATCTCTGCGCTGGTACTCGCGATCTCTACGAGCATCGTCCTTCTCGCGCTTCTTGCGCTCCTTGCTGGAGATCCCAGCCTCTTGGACCGCATGATCTCCTGGGGGTGCAGGGAGCAGGCCGTATTCCGCTGCCCATGCAGCCACCTGATCGAAGGACGGCGCCCCTGTCGGTGCGTGGCCCTTGCCTAAGCGCACCCCCCCCGTGCTTCCGGAAAAGGAGCGAGGGCCCTTGTGGCCCGGCCCCGCGCCCCCATCATGCAGGGGCCTGTGCTGCCCCTGACCTTTGGCTGGGCCGACCTTCGCATGTTGGTGACCTGCTGCCCGAGTCGGAAAACAGTTGGGGCATGAGACGTCCATAGTGGTATTGGCCCGGCCACATTGCAGGCAATACCAGAACTCGGGAGGGGCGCTGCCTTTCTGGTGCACTGGCTGCTGGGGTGGAGGAAAAAAGTCCATGGGAAGGCGCGTGGCATAAAGAGACGGTGAGGGAGGAGCAGCCAAACGCTGGGTGGGAGAAGTAGCCATACCGTGCTGCTGCAGCCCAGCTGTTGGCGAGAGAGGTGGCGCGTGCGGGGGGGGAAGGGTAGGAGGAACAGCGCCTTGCTGGGGGATACCCTGGAAGGAGTGGTGCTGCGAAAGCATCATCGCAGCTTTGTGCACCCTTAAAAGAGTGCGGGCGTTAGCGCGCTGCTTGCGCGCTCTGCGATGAGGAGCGGGCTCGTCGCGAGGCCGCTGGGGATAGGAAGGAGGAGAGTAGGCAGGCGTCGCGCCTGGCAGATGGCGGCCCGATAGGGCGTCGCGGCGGGGATCGGCGCGGAACCGGTTGTGCAACCGCTCGAGCCAAACCTGAGGCAGGAGGAGGGAAGGAGGGGGAGAGGGAGGAAGGGGGGGGAGGGAGTGAGGGAGGGAGAGGACATGGGGAGGAAGGGAGGGAGCCAGAGGGAGGGAGGGAAGGAGGGAGGGAGATGAAGAACCAGGAGAGCGAGAGACCGCGCCCATCCCCCCTCCTGGCGCCAGAACAGCGTGGGCTCCGGCAAGGGCGATGCGGCGGCGGTGCGCGGCTGTTGTGCAAATCGCGTTTCTCAATGCTTCCTTCTCCTCCTCGGTTTCTTCCTCCTCAGGGGACGTCTTGCATCCTCCTCATGCCAGTTGCGTACGCTCCTCCTCTTCTTCGTCGTCTCTTTCCTCACTCCGATCCCGCTCCCCCCTTTGTTGCTGCTCTCGTGCGGTCGTGCCCAGCATACCACTGTTGTATCCAAGGGCCTGTGGAAGGGGCCAACCAAGAGTGGGAAGAGGTGCATTGCCAGACAGAGGCTTGGAAACGGCGGTCACCACGCTGTTGACAGTGCGCCGTTGTCTGCCGTTGAGCACCTCAAGGCCCTCAATTATTCAGGGCCCCTCAGCTTTAGAGGCTGAGGGCTATCGCGCCCGCTGGTCAGCACAGCGCTCTAGTCTTTCAGCTCTCGCTCCCCCCCCAGAGGTTCTACTTCGATCCGATCTCGATCCAATTCGATATCGGTTTCGGCTTGCTCGATCCGGCTCGATTCCAATGTTCCGGCCATCCGATTCGGCCCGACGTTTGCATGGCGTTGTTGTGCATTTTGGCGTGGCCGATTCGATTCGACTGTGACTCCATGCCGATGTAGTCCGATCCGACGCACATTTTGATTCGACCCGAGTTCCCGATGCGGGGCTAAGAGGGGCCCCGTCGGTTGGCTCATGATCGAGACAGCGATCACAGTTGTCGCCCGCTGCCTGTTCCTGCTGCTCCCCAGTCGGAATCCGGTCGACTGGGCTCGAGATCCCAAATGACTCATTATCGAGACAGCGATCACAATTGTCGCACGCTGCCTGTTCCTGCTGCTCCCCAGTCGGAATCCGGTCGACCGGGCTCGAGCTCCCAAGTCATGCGGCGCATCCAGCCACCGGGTGGCAGGGGCAGGCTCCGGCGGCAGTCAGGGCCGATGGGGCTGGGCGGAGGAGCCGAGGGGTGGCGACCGATGCTGGCGCGGAGCACGAGCTGCCTGGCGGCCCAGGCGGGCAAGTCGCGCACCAGGCCGAGACTGGCAGGGGCTTGCGGCGGATACAGCGAGCGTCGTGACACATTCTCGTTCGGGAGACTGCTGCCACGGAGTGCAAGGACAACCAGCCCTGTTTTGGAAGGGGTACCCTCCTGCTCTTCATGGTGGGGCCCTCCCCCCCTGAAGGTTCTGCTCTGGGGTATCTTCGTGGTGCCCTGCTCCTTCGGCGAGGGGGCTCCGGGTCCTGACTCACGCTGTCGTGGCCATGCCTCGACTGTGACAGCCGGGGGCAGCCACGGGCTGGCAGCGACTGCCAGTTGCAGCCAGCGTTGGCGGCGGCCAGGGTCACAAGGGCCACGTCAGAGGCGCGCCGCGTCGACGCGGCGGCGACGCCGGCGCGACCGCTCCAGGTCGAGGGCCACCAGACACCTGAATCACGCCAATGTTGAACACTCTCCACTGCCGGATAGCTCAGGAGGGGAAACTAGACACAGACACAAACAAACGTCGATTCCCAGGAACATATGGGGGCGGAGGGAGAAGACGAACATCCAGAAAGTATGGAAAATATGCGGAATCCTGGGATTTGTGACTACTTGGTTGTGTGTGTGTGTGCCTGGGCCCCTTCAACCGAACAGTCTCTGCTGTCGGATAGCAGAGCATGCACGTCGGCATGACAGGATCCAGCCGTAGGCGGGGACTGCATGGGGCAAGCGGCGGCATTTGCCAGCGGCCAGGGCTGTGGGGGATCTTGCGTAGGGTTTGCCATGGGCTAGCGGATGCAGGGGGCGCAAGCGGCAGCTAGGGCTGGCGCCAGGAGACGAGATGCACGCAGTGAGATGTCCACGTCGGATCATCATTCTGCCGGAATGAGAGCTCAAGAATAACAATCATTCCCCGAATTGGCTTGCTGAAGGGTTCTTACTTCTTTGTGGCAGAAACCAGTGGATGCGACGTTGCCTGGTTGCCGAGCGTTCTTCGGAGTTGCCTGGAGTGCAACGCCAAGCAGTGCCAATCCAAGAAATTCCAAGCAACGGCAAGCAATGCCAAGCAACGATTCCAAGCAATGCCAATCAAGACAAAGCAATGCCAAGCAACATATTGCATTGCTCAGCGCTGCTCTGCACTGCCTAGAGCTGTTTTGACATGCTTTGGAAGAAGGACGGCCCTTAATTGGGGTCGCGCCGGGGTCGTTTTAAGACTGGTCGCATGCTTGTACCCCCTGTGGGTCGTATGTGTATTTCTTGCCTGCCACGTGCGGTTGACGCCGCTCCTGAAATTGGAATGTCAAAGAGAGAGAGAGAGAGAGAGAGAGAGAGAGAGAGTCAAAGAACACAAATTTTAGAAAGAGAGAGCGAGGAAGGGAGGAGGCACGAAGAGGGGAGGGGGCGGGGCAAGAGGGAGACAGGAGAGGATTCAGATCGAGAAAGACTTAGTAGCAGGAGATGGGGAGAAAGAGAGAAACATGAGGACTGGCAGGCGGACCCTGACAGGCGGGGCAGGCGGGCGGAAGCAAAAGGGTCGAGTGGAGCGGGCGGACCCTGATGGGCGGGGCGGGGCGGGCGGGGCGGGCGGGGCACCAAAGCGATCGGGCGGGCTGCAAATAAGCAAGCGAAGGGGCCGACCCTCATCGGCAGGGCGAGTGGGCCTCTTACCTCCGCGGGCGGGTCGGGTCGGCGGGAGACTGAAGCGAACTCTTAGCCACTTGCGAGGGAGGCGCCAAGGCGAGAGCAGGATTCCTGTGCAAAGGATGAAGAGCTCTCGCTCGAGAGCGTGATTCCTGGACTCAAGGGCATAAAAAAACGCCCCTACCCTGGTTTACGAGGCCTTGTGCGCTGAAACTCCCGTGGGTCGACAGTGGAATCCCTGCGTGATGTGCCGCGTCCTGGCGGTTCTAGGCTTTGGGGGTTCCCAGGAGGTTTACAGACCACGCACTTGTAACCCAGGGTAGGGTCGTTTTTTCATCCCTCAATGGACGTCGAAAGCGCTGCGCCACAGTAAATTGCGAGGGCGTTCCCTGCGAGAGCGCGATGCCTGAGCGAATTGCAAGAACATCTCGGGCGCGAGCGCGTTCCTTGAATGAGCTGTGAAGAAGTCTCAGGCGGGAGCCGTTGTTGTGGAAGTCTGGGGGCCAGGGGCGCAGTTTGAGCAGGAAGACCTTCCCTGATAAAGACAGGGTGCGAGCCCCCCTCCGAAGCCATTTTGGCCCAAGCGAGCAGCAAAGCTCTCGCGGGTCAGGGCAGGCCGCTCTTCCCTTCTTCAGGCCTGAGCGTCATCGGAAGCCATGAGGCTGTCTCTGCCGCTGCTGGGCGTGCCCGTGCCCAAGAAGAGGGTGTCCCGGTTTATGACCCGGCGCCGCCATCTCTTGCAGTTCATTGATCATTACAGGTTCCTGTTCAGGGCTCGTCGGGAACACCTTGATCGCAGGCGATTGCAGGAGCCGATGTACGTGGAGGACTACGTGTCTCCTACCTTCCGGTTTCCCGGGTTCTGGCCAGAGTCGTTCGGATACCAGAAGGGCCGGTCACTGTCGGACAAGATGCTGGACCCCCCTGCGCCTGGTGCTGGTGGCCGCAAGTCTGACTGATTGGTGGGCGCATCGTGCGCTTTCTAGTGAGCCTGTCTAGCACACCACTGCGCCATTTCCGAAATTGGCCTCTCATCAATCGCATCATGCCACCATTCTCGTCCCGTCTCTGCTGACCCCCCCCCTCCCTCGGCGCGTACCCGTGCCGGCGTGCACGCCGCAGGCCTCCCCCGCGCGCGCGCGACTCGAGCGGCTGCTGCTGGGCGTTCACGGGGTACAGTCGGGGCCCTGAAGAAGGAACCCTTTTGGTTGGGGAGGGGTTTCGCGTTCCTTAAGTGTTTCACAGCTTGCCTCAGGTTTCCCTTATGTTTTCGATAGAAAATCGAAGTTTAACTTATTGAAAAAAGGGGCCTCGTTCCTTATTTAGGGTTCCTTAGGTCAACGCCCCGACTGTAGGCGATGCAGGGGAGGCCGAGGAGAGGAAGAAGCAGTCGGAGGATGCCCAGGAGCTGCACGCCATGATCAGACAAACGCAGCGCGTGGCACGCGAAGACGAACAAAAAGCAGGGTGCGAGCCCAAGGGAGAGGGGAGGGCATTTCAGTTCACCGAAGAGAGGGGCGCCCGACGGGGGATCAACGGATACTTTTTCGCCAACGCGGACCCGAAACAGTAAGTCAAATCAATGTGGGTGTCGAAGACACGTGGTGCAAGCTTATGTGGTGTAAGCTGCGTGGTGCAGCACACGTGGTGCGTCACACGAGGCGGCCACGGGCGACAATGTGGCGAAGCTTCGCCAGACCCACCCAGCACACCAGGCGGCCACGAGGCGGCCACAGGCGGCAACGTTGCGAAACCTCCTCGCCGGACCCACCCAGCGCACGAGGCGGCCACGAGGCGGCCACGGGCGGGAACGTGGGGAAACCTTGCCGCACCCACCCGGCGCACGAAGCGCCCACGGGCGGGCATGTGGCGAAACCTCGCCAGGCCCACCCAGCGCACGAGGCGGCCGCGAGGCGGCCACAGGCGGGAACGTGCGAAACCTTGCCGCACTCACCCAGCGCACGAGGCGGCGACGAGGCCGCCACGGGCGGGATCGTGGCGAAATGTCGCAGGTCTTGTCCAATTCCTCAGCTAGTCAAGCCAGAACCCCCAAGTACAAGAACTGTTTGGGGAAAGCAGATTTCCCAGCGTGGACCTCAAGCCGTGATTCAGTGCACTTTGGAGGTGACGGCTAATCGTGCGGGGTAAGCTATATAGTGTGAGCTGTGTGTGTGAGAAAGTGTGTGGTGTGGGCTATGTGGTGTAACCTACGTAGCACCCCGCAGATGCGGATGAGAGTGAGGGGGCGGTGGGGACGTCGGAAGTTCGCAAGACGCTGGAGAAGCCCGCCGCAGGCGCCAAAGTTTTACACATTATACAACGAGCCCGCCGCAGGCGCCGATTTTTCCGTTAAACCAATGTGGGTGGGTCGCGGGAGGTTCGCGGATGGGTCGCGGGTGGTTCGCAAATGGGTCGCGGGTGGGTCGAGGGTCGGTCGCGGGTGAGTCGTTGTTGGGTCGCGGGTGGGTCGCGGGTGGGTTGCGGGTGTAGAGGGCAGAAAATTCACCCCATAATTATCACCCCGACAAGCGAAGCCGTGTAGTAAACGCACAAGGAAAGAATCAAACAGGGCAGGGCTGTTTAGTAAACGCCCAGGGCCGCTTAGTAAACGTCAATCGTCGGGTCCGGTTGGTTTTTCCTCCCTTGAGGGTGGGTCGCGGGGTGGGTCGCGGGGTGGGTCGCGGGGTGGGTCGCGGATTGGTCGTGGGTGGGTCGGGGGTGGGTCGCGGGTTGGGTCGCGGGTTGGGTCGCGGGGTGGGTCGCGGGGTGTGTCGCGGGGTGGGTCGCGGGTGGGTCGCGGGTGGGACGACGACAAGAAACCACATCAACAACAACAACAACAACAACAACAGCAACAGCAACAGCAACAGCAACAGCAGCAAAAACAACAACGCAACAAGCAGAGTATCCAACACGAATTCCCTATTCAGCCACGCACCAAGGGACAATGAATGACCGTTCGGCCCCCTCACTCTGATGGTGTGTAAGCTTTGTGGTGTAGGCTATGCGGTGTGATCCATGCGGGTTGACATACGTTGTGTAATCTATGCGGTGGGCGCCCGCAATGCGGCCTAGTGTGGCAACATGCCATGCATGGCACAACCTCGACCAGGCCCACCCTGGGCACGAGGCGCCCACAAGCGCTTGCGGGTGGGAGCGTGACGGCATTTCGGCGGACTCACTCAGGGCACTAGACCTTCCCGGGCGGGAGCGTGGCGAAACCTCGGTGTACCCACCCAAATGCTTTGAAATAGAAGTTGGAACCTCTAAGTCCAAGCACTGTTTGGGGGAAGCGCGCGACGCCTGTCGCGCGCCGGCGTCCTTCCCGCCGCCCTGACGCACCCCTCCGACCCCCCAGACATCCGACGTCGCGATTTTGTTCGCAGCGTGGCCCCCAGAGGCCCGTTGCCCCTTCCAAGGGACCTGCTCTTCATCCTGAGTTGTTGGTTCATTCGGGGGGGTCCAAGAGGGGGGTGGTGCAGACTATGGGGGGAGGATATCATCATAGCTGGGGCCATGATATCTCCCTAGATGTCATGGCCCCCTCTTCTTGTTTCAAACGCGTCCCGTGGCCCCTCTGTGCCGCGCACGTGCCTCCAGGCCATGACTTGCGAACCCCTCTCTTGGACGCCCCCCTTCGGGACGCCCCCGCTGGACGGCCCCGGGGCCCGGCGAGGATCCCCAGAGGCCGAACAGAAACTGCCCGATAAGATCCACCGTGCTCTTGTTCGCGCGGCGCCCGCCGGGCTTCCGAGGCTCGTCCTCCGCCGCGGCCGCGCGCGCCGCGCCCGCCGCGGCCGCGCTCTGCGAGGCCTGACGAGGGACGCGCCCGCCGCCTGCGGTCCGCCAGCGGACGGCGTCCGCTTGAGCTGCCCGCGGCTGCGTGCGTTTCCTCCTCGCGGTGCTCCTCCTCCTCCGCCTCCCGTTCCCCACCTAGTCCCCGTGCTCCTGCTTTTCCTCCTCTCCTGCTCATCTCTCTCCCTTCCCCTCTCCTCTCCCCGCAGTGGAGACCTATGAATACCACCCCTCTCTCTCCCCTGACGGCGTGCCGGGGTGCTTCTTCGCATCCAGGGTTTCCACAGCCGGTGTAGTTTCTGCTCGCGGGCCCCAGACCCAGAGCGTAGCCATGACTCGAAACCTTCCGCGCCCTTCAGCCCAGTGAGACCGCAACCGTGCCATTCACTCACACGGGCCCGGATCGTGTCACATCACCGTCAGTACACACGCGCGCGCCATGGTTCCCAAGGGTTCTCGCTGCACGCGTTCAGTTCCAGAACAGCCCAAGCCGCCAGGTAAGGGCCGCCAAAAGGGAATTGTCATCGGATGGCAGCCTGTCCCGACATCGCCGCGTCCCAGAGCATTGGTGACGTCAGCAGTCGATGCATACAACGAGTTGGCTCACAAGCATTTTACCGAAATCGACATCGTATACCAGCAACACCGCTTCGACCAGCACAAGCTGAGGGGCGAGCTGATGAACCCGCGTGGGAAAGCAAAGGCCGGCTACACCATGTTGAGATATCCCCCGGCGAACAAAAGCGGCCTCCACCCGTGACTCACCAGGGTCCACGGCCCTGGGCCGTGCCCGCCGGGGCAGCGGCACCGCCCCACTCATCAGCCTCGGCGCGCAAAACTGGTAGGGGCCCATCGCCACTGCGCCCACCAGGGTGGCGGACGGCGGGCGCATGATACACCAACGGCATCTCATTACACACGCTAGATCTCGAGGAGGGATCCCGCCTCCTGCAGCAAATCCGCATGCAGGACAAGCCCCTCACCATGGTTGTGTTGGGACCCATCAGCACCGACCACCCAGGCAAAGAAATTCTCATCCTCGTCTCGGTTTGCGCAGGACCGCAAGGGCGACCAAACTCACTCCAGCATTGCGGGAACGGTTTACCAATTGGGCCGCAGCGAAGCCAAATGCGTCCATAACGTGGTCCAAAGTTGCATTGGACCCTGCGGGCAATGTCATTTGGATCTTCGGAGCTATCTGCGAATCAGCTGTCATCCAGGGAGCCCCCGGGACTGGCTCGAGTCCGGCTGGCTATCGGGGAGGGGAGACGACGGGTGCGAGAGATCGCGGCGCTGCCGCGGCAGACGGCCCGTCCGCCCGCGACGAACGTACAGGCCGCGCGCGGCAGGAGTCGCGCGCGCGTCACGGCCACCGCGGCAGGGACGAAGCTGCCGACAGTGACCGCAGTCACGGAGCAGATTCGGCGACGGGAACCAGAAGGGGGCGCGCGCATCGCTCGGATGATGCCCCTGCTGGCAAACTCCGTTCCCCGGGCAGAGGAAAAGGCAGAGCAAGGCCAATGCAGGTGGCCGTGGTCGCAGATATGTGCGGGACGACTCGAGCGTATGGTGGACCGACTTTCGGGCCGACAATCGGAGCGACAATCGGTGGCATAAACGAACTGATCGCGACGAGGGAACGTGGACCTATGAAGGCTCCTGGCATGCGAGTTCGAGCGGAGCCAGAGATGACAACTCATGGCATGCGGGTTCGAGTCGAGGCTGGGAAGGCAGCCCGCGGTGAACTGGGTCGAAGCGTGACCCTGGGGGGCCGGTGGCACCCGCGGGCTCTGTCTGATGAAATTCGGGGCCACGTCGAGCGACTGCGCCTTCACCTCTGCAGCAAGGTGCCGGCGCCCCTTGACGAGGTGCACTGAAAGCCGGCCCGTGGGGTGAAGTTGCTCCGGGACCGCCGCAGGGGGATTCGTTACCTTCGCTCCCTCCGCCTCTCTTCAGAGCTAATGTGCACGTGCCGCTGCATGCGTTTGGCTCGAGGAAAGACTGAGGATAGGACGCAGCTGGCGTCTTGGCAGGAAAGGGTGCGCGCTTCTATTTCTCCTTGCGCGCGTCTCACTTTCCGTGCTCACATCTACTGAGAGGAGCATGCAGCTATGTCGGACGTCGTCGTTACAGGGCCCATCCGTCTACATGATCCACATGACGGGATTCCCAAAATTGGGAGATCGGAACCAGAGAGACGCGCATTCGTCAGGGGATGTCGATTGTCTGGCATCCTCGTCCTCAACTTCCTCTTTTCCTCCATCCCCTGATTTTGTCCTCCTCCCTCTTCTCTTCTTCGTGCCTCCGACCTACTCCTTCGCACCCCCTCGTGATTGCTTTTTGCACGGAATCGTTTGATCGTGCCCACCAGTGTTTTCTTCCTCCCCATCCCTCCTCTTCCCTCCTCCTCCTCCTCCTCTTCCCCTTCCTCCCCCTCCCTCCCCTTCCTTCTCCCTCTCCTCCCCCTCCTCTTCCTCCTCCCATCATTCCTCCTCCTCATCCTCCCCCTCCTCTTCCTTTTTTTTACGCTCGACCAACCTAAAGGTTCCCCTGCGGCGTTCATGATGTGGACAAACAAGCGCACGCGACTCGGCCCAGAAAAAATGGCCAGGCGGGCGCAAATCATAGAAAGCTGAGCAGGCGCCCGCCAGGTCCGAGACGACGGCACTGACTTTAGTAAGATACGCCCAAGGAAACCTGAGAGTAAAGACCTTAGAGTCAGCCCGAAAGGTTCACCTGGTAGTGCCGTCTTGGTCGGCAAAAGGGCAGCTGTGGTATCTTGGTAAGCGCTCGCCACCAACCCCGATACTTCTCCCCCCTAACCCGAGGTACTCTGGTTCTGGCTGCCTCAGGTACAGGTGCACGTGCTATGCGATGTGACAGGAGCTGATTTGTTTTTACAACAAAAAGAAGAAAACAAACAGGACGTCTGGCGCCCGCCAAAGGTGTGCGGCCGAGCACAGTGTGGTTGAGCAAAGCGAGCGCATTGCGACCAGAAGCCCACCGTAGGGCTGGCGTCCCTCCGCTGAGGGTCAGAAGGCTTACGTGATCAGTAGCGCTTCCCGCCCTTCCATGACCCACACCGCCACCCCGCCAAGCATAGTCGTGGACATGCTGCAATAGGCAAGGGTATACAATGTCTTTATCCTCCTCCTCCTCCTCCTCCTCCTCCTCCCTCTGCTGCTCCTCCTTCCCCCTGGGCTCCCTCCCCTGTCCGCCGGCCCGCGCGCGCGCGGAGGCTGGCCCCCGGCCCGCCGGAGAACCCAGTGGCGCTAGAGCGCCGTGGCGGCAGAAGCGAAGCGCGGGTGCCGCCTTCCCTGCCCAGACTTCTGTTGCCCAAACACGCCCGTGTCGAAACGCAACACGTGCCGTGTTCAAAAGCTCCGTGCTAACACGTTGCGTGTTGGCTCGGCACGTGTTGGCCCACGTTGTGGCGAGCGTATCGCGTCAGACCCACGTTGTCAGTCTGCGCGTGGAGCTCCGTCTCCATACGATACGTGTTGCGTGGTGCGTACCGGGGCTGCTCAGCCCTGCCCAGATCATTGGATACCAGGTTTTTTCGGTCTCGATCGGTCGCGACCGATCGGCATTCCAAATCGGTCGCGGCCGAGCGCAATCGATTTCAGAATCGGTCGAGACCGATCGCGACAGGTCGGCCGCGACCGATCGGTCGCGACCGATTTTGAAGCAAATCTCTCGCGACCGATCCCCGGGATTTGGAGCAACATCGGCAGCGACCGATCTCATCGGTCGCGATTGGAAAGTTCCAGTTTCCCATGATCAGTGTGCCGGATCCATCTTGGAGTTTTGTGGTCGCCGTGAAGCTAAATGCAGCCAAGTTGTGCCGCATGTTGAGCGGTCTTGGGGGCCAGCTCGGCCTGTCATTGCAGATATTGTGGCAGTGTTGGGCCACATTCTAGGTTTGTGGTCTCGTTTGCGTTCCCAGGAATTTCCCGCTGCTGCCCTGAGCCGGAGGGGGCCCTGCGGCTCATTTCGTCTTCTCTAGCTGCGACGACTCCCAGCACAGAAGCAGCAAATGCACATCTTCGTGTGCTCCGCATCGCTCCCAGGGGCACCGCGTCACTGCCCCCTGGCCCCAGGAACAGGACCCACCAGGGGCCACGTCGACTCTTCGAGTGGACAGCGGAGGGGAAGCCCCTGGGACGAAGGGCCTTGGGCTCTCGCCCGCGGAGGCGAGCAGGTCCCGAACATCGGGTAGTTCTTGCATCCCATGTCTCAAACACGCTTTGACGGCAACGCGTTTCGGCCTCCAGGCTTTCATCTGGGCCAGAAAAGGCTGCGGCATTCACGCGCACGCGTGCCGTGCAGCGTGCGAGCAAGGCAGCAAGAGCTCAATATAGCAGGGGGCCTTCTGGCTGCAGCGGCTGTCCCCTTACACATCCCGCGTTGCAGTTGTTGTTCGCAACGTGGCTCTCCAGATGTCTGGACCCCTTTTCGGGGACTTGGTTTTCATGTTGGCCGATGTTTGACGGTCCCAGGGCTGGGCAAGGGCGCCCAGAGGTCGAAATCTGGCAAACAGCATCGCCCGTCGTGTTTTTCGCTGCGCATGGATGTCAGGGTCGCAAGAGGCCCTGTCGCCAGCGCGCGGACTTCCGAAATGTTGTGCTTATGTAGCTTACGACCCCTCTATCCCAGGAGTTGCCCCCCTTCTCCGCATGTTCTCCTCTCGGAGTGATGAGGAGAAGAAGGTGGAGTGATGAGGAGTGGCGAGGAGGAGTGATGAGGAGGAGGATGAGGCACTGGCAGGCACACTCGAATAACTCAGTGGAAGAAACATTCACGAGGGTGTGCGCGGGAGGAGGAGGAGGAGCAGGGGCACGAGGAAGAGGAGGAGGAGGAGGAGGGGGAGGAGGAGGAGGAGGAGGAGGAGGGAGGAGGAGGAGAGAGGAGGAGGAGTAGGAGGAGGGACGAGGAGGAGTGAAGACGAGGAGGAAGAAGAGGGAGGGGAGGAGGAGGAGGATGAGGAGGAGGGACGAGGAGGAGTGAAGATGAGGCGGAAGAAGAGGAAGGGGAGAGGGAGGAGGAGGAGGAGGAGGAGGAGGAGGAGGAGGAGGAGGAGGAGGAGGAGGAGGACCAGTGTAAACCCAATGTTCATCAACGATGCTGCAATACACCCTCCTTCCAAGCTCCCTCTTCACAGGCCTCTTCAAGGGTTCATTTCCACTGAGGAACTGCCTCGTTGGGAGACAACCGTTTGAAGACCCTGAAGTATGTGAAAACACGATTCTCGGGATTCCTAACGCCGCGGATCAACCATACTGTTACGTCTTGACGATCCTGAATCGTGCCAGATCGCCGTTTCTGGGACTTCAACTGCGCGAATCAACGCAACTGTTGCACCCTCACAATCTGGAATCCTGCCAAAACGCAGTTCCTGTTACTTTGACAATGGGAGCCAGTGAAACTCTTGCAATGTTTGAAAACGAATGTGCGCGGCGCTAAGGCAAGAGCCACATTTTGAAAACAAGCCGCCCTCAATCCGTTAAACGCCTGCAATTTGTTACGACGAATGTGCGCGGCGCTAAGGCGAGAGCCACTGTGGAGCCACTTCATGAAAGCGAGCCGCCCTCAATCCGTGAATTTCTTGCAATTTGTGAAAACGAATGAGCGCGGCGCCAAGGCGAAAGCCGCATGTTGAAAACGAGCCGCCCTCAATCCGTTAAACGCTTGCAACTTGTACGACGAATGTGCGCGGTGCTAAGGCGAGCGCCATCTGTTGAAAACGAATCGCGCAATTTTGAGAACATATGCGCGCGGCACTGAGGCGAGATCCTCATTTTGGAAACCACCCGCCCTCCATGCTTGAAGCTGTTGTCAGTTTTGAAGCTTCAGGGGCATTAGTGGTGAGGAAGTCTCAGGCGGAACGCCCGGCCCGCACTTTCGACCGGCCTCGGGGTGCGACAGGGAGGAGTTATTGACAAGGACAAGGAACGGAGGAGGAGGAGGAGGAGGAGGAGGAGGAGGAGGAGGAGGAGAAGCCATCTGGTCGGCTCTCCCCCTCGCCCCGCAGCGACTCGCCGCCTCCGCCTCCGCCCCGGCCCCGGCCTCGCCGCCGCTCCCGCGGCCCCCCACCCGGCTCCGGAGTGCGGCTGCGCCCGCCGCTCCCGAGGGGGGCGCGCCTATAGGTCGGAGGTCCGACGGGCGGCCGGGCCGCGAGCCCGCCGCCCGGGGCCGCCGCGGGGCCGCCGAGCGCCCGAGCGCGCTCCTCCCGCGCCAGCCCGCCTCCCCGGGCGGCAGCTGCGTTACGAGGCGCTCCGCGGGGTGTCGCCACGCGGGGAGGAGGAGGAGGAGGAGGAGGAGGAGGAGGAGGAGGAGGAGGAGGAGGAGGAGGAGGAGGAGGAGGAGGAGAGGAGGAGGAGAGGAGGAGGAGGAGAGAGGAGGAGGGAGGAGGAGAGGAGAGGAGGAGGAGGAGAGGAGGAGGAGAGGAGGAGGAGAGGAGGAGGGGGGGGGAGGGGAGGGAGGGGAGGGGGGAGGGGGAGGGGGAGGAGGAGGAGGCGGAGGAGGAGGAGGAGGAGGAGGAGGAGGAGGAGGAGCATGAACAGGATGCAGGAGGGGCAGCGATGAGGGGGGACAGGCTCAGGGAGGGACGCACCGACCCCAAATTGCCCATTGATCGCCGATGGGGCTCTGATAGCCCCACCCTGCCCAGGAACGTGCGGGTCCGCTATCGGGGGCCTATCGCCGATCTATCGGCGATGTATCGCCGATTCCAAGTCGATGTTTTCACCCCTGTGTCAATCCCCCCCCTATCGCTGCCCCTCAATGCAGGAGGGAGGGATTTTTCCTTAGGGCTAAATGCCGCGGGGAGGCAGGCGGAGCGCTCGTACTCGCGCAGGCCGCCCCAGCCAGCAGGAAGGAGAGGAGGGGAAAGGAGTGGCTCACTCTTTCTCAGCATCAGCTGCCACGAGCGCCAATGCTTCAGACCACACCTTCTCGCCACAGCACCCTGCCGCGGGGCGTGCTCCCCCCGCTGCAGGGAGGGGCCGCAAAAGTGTCCCTACCAGCCCTACCCCTGCAGCCCGTGCTCACAGGAGTGGGTGCGCGGGACCCTGGAAGCCCCCGAGAGGCCAAAAGGGCTTGAGCTCAAAACAGCTGCGGAGACGAGCAGCGAGGCTCCAGCCTACTGGCCAAACCCCGACGTTATCACTGATGATTAAGTTTTGCCCTTAGGGCCAAACGCCGCGGGGGGCGGAGCGCTCGTACTTGCGCAGGCCGCCCCAGCCGGCAGGGAGGAGAGGAGGGGAAAGGAGTGGCTTACCTTTTCTCAGCATCAACTGCCACGAGTGCCGGTGCTTCGGCGCAGAGCTCCTCGCCACAGTGCCCTGCCGCGGCGGCGTGCTCCCCCCTGCGTGCTTCGGGGGAACGCGCGGACGCTTGTGCGCCACTGCGCCTCAGCGGACTGCCACATGCGGCCGATCTGCACGCCGAAGACCCGCCTCGCCAGCAGCCCTCCTTGGCGCCTCATGCGATGTTAACCCACCGTGTCGTCGGGAGCCACGGCCCTCGCCTGCTCCCACTGCGGCGCCGCACTGGTGGCACTTCCGCAGCACTCCTGAGAGTGCCCTGCCACCACCCGTGGTGGAGGACGGGCGCCCTTGCGTCCCGTCGAGACCGCCGCCACGGCGTCTCCGCACCTCCGCATGGGGGACGGGTAACCCACTGCACCCCGCGAAGGTGGTCGCCACTGCAATCCGTTGCTCCGCGGGGGACGGGCACCCCACTGCACCCCGTCAGGGCCGCCACCGCGGCACCTCCTTCTCCTCCTCCTCCTCCTCCTCCTCCTCCTCCTCCTCCTCCTCCTCCTCTTCGCCTCTGGAACCCTTCATGCTAACATGCGGTGGGGGACGGGTACCCGTCCGAACCTCTTGGCCGCCGCCACGACACCTCCTCTCTACCTCCTCTGCCTCTCCTCCTCTCACCGCCGTCCCTCTCCTCGCCATCCTCATTCACACCATCGTGATGTCGACGACCTCCATCCTGCTGGCGACCCCATCCACCACATCTCTCGCCTCCCAGGTGCAATGCTGGAAGGCGTCGCTCTTTCAGCGGCCCCAGCGCTGCACTAGGGCCGTGTCTCTGATGGCTGCGTAGAGCGCGGATGCCCCTCCAATACGCAGGCTGTGCGATCCCAGGTCATCTGGGTTTCACTCCCTCTGCTACGGCCGCCTGCATCACGATCCTCTGAACGTCCGCCCGGGTGACCAAGTGATAGTCGGAGGTCGCGAGGGGAGGGTTGTACTTCCTGCACCCCGAGAACCTCCTCTCAGCCCAGGTCTCGTAGAAGGGCCAGCGCCTCGACCATACACAGACGAACCTCGTCCTGCACGCTCCCTCCGTCTCCTCCCTCCGTCTTTGCGCCCTTCGTCTCCGTCTCGCCGAGTTGGCCCACTCGGAAGTGGCTCCTCCATCCCCCACGAATTTCTAGCACGTGTCTTCATGACCACCTCGTTCGCCTCCGCCACGTTCTTGCACAGCTCGCCGTGACTCTTCGCGGTGACATCAGCTCCGCGCAAGCCTTCATTGCCCGTATAGCCGTTCTGGTCACTCGCAACATAGCCGCTCGCCCGTAGGAGGAAGAAATGTCATGCAGCAACTGCGGCCAACAGCGCGTTTCCCTCCCGGTACTTCTATCGCTCCAGGTTCAGTTTGCTCCACCGCAGCGTCCTCGGCGTGATCGAGTTTTTCTTCTGTGGCTCCTGGGTGCGTCGCCTCAGGCCATCTATCGCTATCCACAGCCTCGAGGCTCACGCTGTCTGTCAGATCTGGAAGCCCCAAGGCGATATGCTGCGCTCTCGCGGCTCTAAGATACCGCTTGATGATTCCGCCTCCTTGCCCGCCCTCCGTTCCAGGTGAATGACGACCTCCAGCAGAAACGCCTCCTCGTACCTCCATGTATGCGGCTCTATCCCCCTCAGGGGACTCAGCCCTGGGGCTCGACAGAACAAGGCCCACCACCGCCAGCCCAAACTGGACGACTTGACCGTGGAGCCCGCCAACTTGTCCAGCACCAGTTCCAACTTGGCTCTCTCACAGTCTCCCTTGATCTTCAGATCGGTAAGTATACACATGGTTCGTTTCTCATTATTCGAAAGTTGTTTGATTTTCTGGGGGGCCAAGGTCCTTTCATCTCTAAGTGTTCTATCCTGGGCCTCTTTCTGGCTACCAGGCGGTCAGGAACAATCAGAAACGAGCACACTTAGAAATGAGCACGATCAGACAGGAACGACGTGTGCCCTGCCGTCGGCCTTCTCCGCTGGCGTGGCGGCCTCTGGCCCCAGCAGGTTTGGCAGGCGCAGGCAGCCCCGGCACCACCCGCGGGGGGGGGGCCCAGCGCCCGCCCGCCGTGCCGCGCGCAGAGCCCCGGGCCCAGCCGTCCTGCACGCCGGTCTGGGCAGCCCCGCGTCTCCACGGAGCGCTCCAGCGCAGTGCAGGCCTCGAGCTCCTCCAGTGAGCCGCTCCTCCTGCCCGACGCGTCTCCACTCCACCGACGCCCTCGTCGGTGCTGGTCCGACGCCAGGTGGTGTGATGTCGAGGTGCAGTTCCATGCTCTGTCGTAGGCCGTGATCCGCTGCTTCGGCCAGCAGCAGCCGCCATACGCACGTGCGGCAGGATGCCAGACGACACGTCCGTTCTCCTCACCGCTCCAAGATACTCGGGGACAACCTGGGGGTCGATGGCGCTTCCCTCAACTCGGTTTCGGTCTCTAGCCGCCGGAGTGATGACCGCTCTCCTCTCACCTTCTCCGCGGCCGTCTCATTCATCACCAGGGCCTTCCTCCGCGCGCTCAAATACCTCCTCGCTGGCCTCCCGCTCAGCGGGCTTCAGTGCTTCCAGATACCCCTCCGCTTCGTCAGAGTCGTAGTCTGGCGGAGTCGGTTTCCTCGGTGATGACGGAGGCTTCCTAAGAGGCGGCGCCAGTACTTCGCGGATCCCTCGGCGACTATGCTGGCTTCCTTGGTGACGGCGGCAGCTCGCCTTCACCAAGTCCCGGCACGAGAGGCGCCGAGCCGGCGTCCTCCAGGGCCAGCGGGGATCCCAGCACCCTGGGCGGTCACTCCTCCTCCTCCTCCTCCTCCTCCTCCTCCTCCTCCTCCTCCTCCTCCTTCTCCTTCTCCTCCTCGGGCATTGGCAGCGGTAGGTACTCGCGCCAACCTCGTCGAAGCTGATGTTCCTCTGGCACTCTAAGCGACCGCATAGCCGCCTCAACCACCGTGGTCGGGCGGCTCCTGGGGTTGCTGCGGAGCCTGATCGGCGCAGGGAGGGAGTTCGCCTCCTCCACCCGCCTTTGCTGACCCGAGGGGGCTCGCTCAGAGCCCGGGCCTCGGGACCGGGCCTGTTGCCGCGTCCTCGTCCGAGATCTTCTCCACCTTGGGTTGGACTGGCCCACCCGAACCTTGATGTAGTTCCCCGGGTGCCTCCTCATTTTCTCCCACACAGGGCACACAGAAGTCCGTCTTGCACGGCTGGCAATGCCATCGGAGCAGTAGTGCATTGCCTCCTGCCGTCACTGACCCTTCTCCTCCGCACCATCGGTGCCGATTGCACCTCCACCCCTTAGAGTAAGCGCCCTCAGGTGGTCCGTCCACTCCAGGTGAAGCTCGCACGTGCATTCGGGAGCCTTAGACGTTGACGCCCGGGCCAGCCTCCTGAGCTCCGCATCCTTGATCTTCTTCCTGGCGGGGGACCGCGGATGGCAAGTAGGGGACCTGGAGCGTTTGCCAGCCTCTTCCGTCCCCGCCTCCTCCTCCTCCTCCGCCAGAATCATCTTGGCTGCCCTGCTCTCCCCCGCCGATTCGGGAGGCCCTGCGCAGCTCAGGCTGCACTCCTCCCGCGGGGGTGGCCTCCCCTCGCAATGCCTGTAGTGACCCTTCTTGGCCACCCCTCCAGCTACGTCGGGGCCCACATCCCTTGCCCAGCACTTCTTGCATCAGTACCGCTCGGCCACGTTGTCTTCTGTGAGGGGCCCAGGGCGCGAATGTGCCAGAAGGTCGCACAAGGAATTCCCACATCTGGGCAAGCGAGCTCCTCCTGCGTTTAGCCTCGCTTCCTCCTCGAGCTGCATGACGATGCGCCTCTTCTCTGGCCCCTGGTCATCGGACAGCCGCGTTCCTGTGCAGGTCGCGTTGTCCAGTATGGACTTGCAGGGCCCCTTGGCTGGCTCGTGCGCCTCTCCAGCCTCGCTCTCCGCCGCCTGCGGTCCTCCGTCAGACACCTCGCACTTCTCGTCCTTCCTGGCTGATCCGCGAGGCGCACCGTCGCGCCCGTACAGTCCCTCCTCGTCCATTGCTCCGCACTTGCCGCTCGTCCTTGGGGATCCTGGGCCCCCCTTCCGAGCCGCTCATTCCTCAGGACGCTCTCTCGCGCCGCCCTTCCGTGCGGTCTGCCTCGGACTTCCTCCACACCTCCGCCGTTGGCCTCCCCATCACCTCCTGCACGAAACGATGCTGGGGGGGGATGAGGAGGAGGAGGAGGAGGAGGAGGAGGACGAGGAGGAGGAAGAGGAGGAGGAGGAGGAGGAGGAGGAAGAGGAGGAAGAGGAAGAGGAGGAGGAGGAGGAGGAGGAGCAGGAGGAGGGTGAGGAGGAGGAGGAGGAGGAGGAGGAGGAGGCGGAGGAGGAGGAGGAGGAGGAGGAGGAGGAGGAGGAGCAAGATGAGGAGGAGGAGGAGGAGGAGGAGGAGGAGGAGGAGGAGCCCCCCCCGCCCCGTGCTCATGCGTGGCTCCTGAGGTCTTCGCGCCGCCATGGGAAGGCTCCAGGTGCTCGGCACTCTCGCCTCCCATCTTCTCGCTCCTCCCCGGTCGAGCCTCCGTAAGTACTCGAAGCACTGGGCGGAGAGCTCCAGGAGATACCAGCCCGCTGCCACTCCACGCACCTGGGGCACGCCGGCTCCTCAGTGCGCTGCCTTTCGTCCGCAGAGCCCTGAGCCACTTCCAGGGCGGCCTTCCACCCCTCCGCCTGGATCTTCTGCACCGGCACTCCTGTTCCCCACGATCATTGCTCCGGATCGCTTCACGTCCCAGAACCACCAACGCCCGCATGTGCCACTTGTACACCCGCACCCACGCGATGTCCAGCTCAGCATGACTGAAGGCTGGTCCCATGATGAGTTCGACGGTGGGGGGAGGCCTGGACGAGCGCACGCGCATCACTCCTAGCGCCTTGGTCTGCATGGCCGTTGGCGGGAAGATGACGTACATGCGGTAGTCCTTGGCGGGATCTCGGTGGGCAATTTCGTAACACAGTGCGCGCAGATCCGTTTCAGCTTAAGTGGGGACCGGGGCTGCCGCCCCCATGGCTTCCTCGGCCGCCCGAGCCGCCCCCAGCAGCTCCTTCCTCAGCCTCAGGCTCTCTTTCTGTACCTCGCCACTCGAAGGGGCGCTTCTGCTCGAAGAGTCCCGAGTGTCCATGAAGCCCGCCATCTTGTTGATCACCGCGCATTCCCTCGTGCTCACGCCAGGCGAGCCCAACCAGGGAGCAAGCGGTCTCCAGATGCAGCACCAGCTCGTCTTGGCAGCCCACATCGTCACAGCTCGCTGCCTGGGGTTAGTGTTCGTGTCCTCGGCCCATACCATCTTCCCAATCGACGTGCCCGACTTCTGGACCTCTGCGAGTGCCCGACCAGCTGGGTCCTCACCTTCCCCGCCGTGGCATATGGAAAGAGGGGCCACCCGATCCTCGCCGCGCATCGCCTCTGTGCCTCGAGCCTCGTCTGGCATCGCGCCCATCTTCTCGCCCGCCTTGGTGCGCTTCGCCGCCGCCTTTTCTTCGTTTTCTCGCCGAAGGGCCTCAATCTTCTGGTTCGCCTCGTCGTCTGTCATGCCTCTCGGGCCACCCTTGACACCTCCACGCAGCATGGACTGCATCTGCACGGACTAATCCAGGAGGCTGAGTTTGCCGATGGGGTTGTGGGGGTGCGCGTATGCTTGATGATTGCAATCACGTTAAATCGAGAAATCCCAGCACATGTGCCTTCCTCCAGCTGGTGATGTTGACCGGTGGTCCTTGCTCCGACCCTGCTCTGTCGGGGTGAAAGGCTTCCTCAAGAGGGCCGCGCCGCCTTCTGCGCCTCCACCGCCTCCTCCTGCTTTCCGGGGGCCCGTCGGCGCAGATGGGGGGTGGCATTGCCGAAGGCCTCATCGCCATGGCCCACTGCGAGTCCAACAGGTTGTGGTGCCTGACCCTGTCCGTCGTGAAGTACGTGCTGGGATCCTCGAGCTCGTAGGCCGCCAGCATCTTGAGCCAGGGCGTCCCGACGTCCTCAGGGGTAGTGCACACACACACACGGCGCATACTGTACTGTTATACGTGGGGTTCTCGTCACCCATGAACTCAATCATTTTGGTCCTGTTCATGTCCTTTCCTCGCACCATCTGCCGCGCAGCTCGCACCAGACCTCGTGGCTACGCGTATACAGTCATACTTCTGCCCAAGCTCAAGGAGGTAGGCCGCTGCTTTCTCGTGCTGAGGGTCGTGATCCTGCCTGCACAAGCATGCCAGCCCCCATGACTCGCGCATCGCGTTTCTGAGCCACATAGGTAGGGTTGAGGCGTGCCGTCCGTGGTCGCGCTTCCAGCTTGCAGTCCCGGGGGAGAGCGAACCTGTCCATCTCAGTCTCCGACTTGGGGGGGAAGTTGGCGCGCGATAGGCACTTAGTCCGGAAGCTTCTCGTGATCGCACCCTCCGTGTTGGAAAGCCGCGTAGGCATAGGCGATGGCATTGATGATGTTCGTAGGGGAATGGGATGCTACACATGAGGGTGCGAGAGTTCTGTCCCGCCGAGCGGAGCGCGTGAAAGGCTTCCTTCTCCACCAAGCCGGGGTACAGGGTTACTGTGAGGTTGTCGCATCTTCACGCCATGAACACCCCGTTGCCCCTCTTGTCGGCCGATGCTGGCCGGCGTGCCCCGAGGGCGGCCTCTGTGGCGAACTCGGGCCTCGGGCCTGCCAGCGTCCCGTCGTCGGGATGGGTGGTCGCAGCTCCTTGCGTGCCACTCGCGGGGCTGCGTGAGGCTCTGGGCGAACGTGGTGGGCGAGAGGAGGAGGAGGAGGAGGAGGAGGAGGAGGAGGAGGAGGAGGAGGAGGAGGAGGAGGAGGAGGAGGAGGAGGAGGAGGAGGGTGGGCGTCCCTGGGCACGGCCGAACCCGAGGCCCGGGCTCCCGAGCAGGGACTGGGGCTTCGACCCGCGGCCGCCCCCCAGCTGCCACGCCCTGCTCCCCAGCGCGGCTGCGGCCCGCCGCGAGCGGGTCCGGTCCCGCACCGGGCGCCCGCCCGAAGCCTCGATGGCCGAAGCTCGACTGGACGTAAGAGTGACCTTTCGCCGGAGTGACCTTTAGTGCCGGCCAAATGGGGTCCCCCGATCGCCGAACGCGATGCAGTGGTAGCGTCTTGCGCGCTTGTGTGTTGGCCTCCCCGCGGCCCCCAAAAAGCCGCGCACTAAAGGTCACTCTTACCCAGGGTCACTCTTGCGTGTAGCCGAGAAGCCCTGTGGCGCCCATGAGGGATCCCTCGGCGGCGGGAGTCGAGGCCTCCCAGAGGGGGTCGGAGCAGATGGGGTCGGAGGATCGCGCCGCATCGCCGATGCAGCGCCAATGCATCGGCGATGCGGCTCGATGTGGAGCCCGGTTTTCTCCACGCCGACGTCTCCGATGCATCACCGACGTCGCCGATGCATCGGCGATGCATCGGCGATGCATCGGCGAGGCGGTGCAATCCTCCGGCCCCACCTATTCGGACCCCCTTCAGGAGGCCTCCAGAGAGGGGTGGGGGCTGCTCCTCTCTAGCTGGTTCCCCTCGGTCACGCCCCCGACCCGCTCCTCCAGCGGGGGCCGGCGCATGGGTGGGGGCCCTCACTTCTCCTCCCTCACCCGAGTTTCCTCTTCGATTCTGCCCTCGACGTCGAAACGTAGCTCGTCAGTGCCGTCCGCCCTTCCGGGCTGACCGCTGAAGTACCCCGCTCGTCGAGAGCTTCCTCGGCTGCTCCTGTGAGGTCTCCTAGCACCTCGCCGCGCCCCTGTCCTGCTTTGTCCGCCTGCCCCATCCTGACCTGCCCGTCGGATAGCCCGTCGAGCCGCATCCGCATGCAGTCCTCGAGGAGCCCACCTCCGCCTCCCTCCTCAACTGCCTGGGAGGAGGTCACGCCCCTGGGCTGGGCGCGTGGCGAGGCCGCGTGGGGGGGAGTCTACACGCGGCAGTGGACTCTGCCCGGGGGCCCAGGCCTTCGCTTCTGGCGCAGCCGGGATCAGCTCCTCGGGTGCCTCGGGCACTCCGCGGCGGGCCGCACTCCTCGCCGCCTCTGGCGCCCTGCGGTGCGGCGGCCCTGCTGCGCACTGCTCCGGGGCCGCTGGCCCCCAACGGGCCCGCCGGACACGGCCCGACCTTCGGATGTCGACGGTCGAGCATCCTTCTCCTCGCCCTGGCCGTCCCCGGCTGCCCTCGCAGGTGGCGTCTGCCCGATCTTCCCGAGGCGGGGTGCGGCTGCGGCTCCTGGAGCGCGTCCTCCGCGCTGGGCGGTGCCGCGCGCTCCGACCATCGCTCTAAACCGCCGCGACTGACTGAGGGCTCATCCGTTTCCCCTTCCCGTTGACGCCGTCGCCGTCCTCCGAGAGACGCGGCTCGGCGCTGGCAGCCCAGCAGATAGCCGGTGGCTGGGTGTCCAAGAACTCGTCGAGCAACTCGGGTCTGGGTCAGTGGAGGGCGCCGTCCTGGATGGAGAAACTCAAGCCCAGCCCCGCAGCCTCAACCTCCGTCCTGGGGTCGTCGGTTGGGTCCCGAGCTGGGCCCTCCGTCCTCGCGCGGAAGCCGTAGCGGGCGTCCAACTCCTGGCCCAGGGCAGCCAGGGAGCCCCTCACGTGGGTCAGCTGCGGCGCGCTCACGAGCTTCTTCGCGTGAGGGCCATCTGGCCGATCTGGGGGCCTCAACCCTGGAATGCCCGATCCAGATGCCGGGGAGACGGACCTTGGGCAGAGCGACACAATGCGTGGGCCGTGCGCAAGCGGTAGCCGTCCCCTGCGGTCATTTCCTCGTGGTGGCAGTGGTGGCGGGCGCACTTCCTCGCGGCTGCTTGCGACTCATGCTCATGCGCGTGGAAGGGGCAGTCCCTGAACGTCTCGGTGCCCTCGATCTCGGGGAAGGTGCGCACCTCGGAGATACCTTGTGTCCTCGATCAGCATCAGCACCGGCTCTGGGCGGGCGGAGTCGCGGCAATGCTTCCTGCACCGGATCCTCGCATGGCGCCCTCCTGGAGGTCCGCCACGCGGTCGGCCTTGCGCACCTCCGCCACGCGGTCGGCCGGTCAGACCTGGGGTCCACCACCTCCACCCGCGGCATGCTGTCCTCGTGGCCCTGGTGCCTGGCCCTCCTCCATTTCTCTTCCTTGTCGATAGCTCCTCCCTGTCGCACCCCGGGGCTGGTCGAAAGGGCGGGCCGGGCATTTCGCTCGAGATTTCTGCGCCAGTTATGACCCTGAAGCTTGAACTTGGCAACAGCTTCACAGACGGAGGGCGGGCGGTTTTCAAGATGTGGTTTTCGCTTTGGCGCCGCGCACATTCGTTTGAATCACTTGCAAGAGCTTCACGGATTGAGGGCGGGCGGTTTTCAAAATGTAGTTCTCGCCGTAGCGCCGCGCACATTTGTGTTTGATCAGTGCAAGAGCTTCACGGAATCAGGGCGGGTCGTTTTCAAAATGTGGTTCTCGCTTTAGCGCCGCGCGCATTCGTTTAACAAATGCAAGATTTTCACATATTGAGGGTCCTTGCTGTGGATCTCGCCTTAACGCCGCGCGCATTCGTTTCAAACATCTGCAAGCATTTCACGGATTCCCATGGTCAGTGGTGTATCAGAATTGGCGTCCTGGAAGGATTCTGGGTTGTGAGGGTGCAACATTCATATTGATTCGCGGTGTTCAAGTCTCAGGAAGGTGTTCTGGCACGATTCAGGCTCGTCAAGACGCAACAGTCAGGTTGATCCGTGGCCTTGGAGTCCCGATGCTAGCGTTTTGGTATGCTTCAGGGTCTTCAAACGGTTGTCTCCCAACGAGGCAGTTCCCTCAGTTGAAATGAACCCTTGCAGGGGCCTATGAAGAGGGAGCTTGGATGGAAGCTTTAGTCCAACATCGTTGACGAGTCTTGAGTTTACACTGGGCCTCCTCCTCCTCCTCCTCCTCATCGCCCTCACCTTATCCATAACGTACTCGATGGAGAAGGGGTGCTGGCCTTCGGGCCATGCCACGCCAGCGTGCCTGGTCCGTCCAGTAGCCCAGAACTCGGCCTGGATCACCGACCAGAAGGCCAACGCCATGACCAGATATCGGACGTACACTTGGTAGGCGCGGTAGTAACCCAACAGGTACTCGCCGAGAGCGTTGACCAATTCCATCCCAAAGTGGATCCACTGACTCAGCAGTGCCCAAGGATTTTCCCGAGCTTCTCCCCACGCCGCTTCAAAAGTTGAGATGTGAATCGGCTGACACGGTCCTCGTCGCTCTCGTCCGAACCCAAGTTCGCAGCAGGCCCGGGTGCGGCTCCGCTTTCGCCCTTCTGCGAGGCCTGGGCCCCGTGCGGGGGCTCCTGAGCGGAGGGGCCGTCCTGAGGGCCTCGCTCCGCAGCCGAAGAGGTCAGTCTCCTGGCTCTCGGAGCTCGTGGGTAGAGGTATGAGCATCGAAAACGGCTCGGCGCCTCTTGCCTGGCCTCCCGGCCGGTGGGGGGCTGAGAGCTCAGCGCGCAGGGCGTCCACCTCCTCAGCCTCCCCTGCCGGTCGATGCGGTCCCAATGGAGCCGCCTCGCAGCTCTCTTCCCCTCCCTCGCAGCCCCTCTCAGGCGCCCCGCCTGATGCGCGGTTCGCCTCCGCCAAGGTCGGAGTGAACCCCATGTTGGTCGTGCTGGGCATGCTCGAACCTGACTTCAGCGGTGAAGCCGCCGTAGAAGCCCACCCCTGGCGAGATGCCGAGCCACCCCACTGCGATCAGCGCGAACACTTTGCGATGGAGCACTCGATGGTGGCGACCCGAGCCAGCATGGCTGCTGCCCTCGCGACCGCCTCCCTCCGCGCTGCCGTCTCTGCAGCCCGGCCCCACTGCTCGGCCGCGGGCTGGCCTGCTCGACCTCTGCTGGCCTGCTCGACCTCTGCAGCGCAGCCCGCTGGCGCCCTGCGCGCCGCCGCCCCTCGGAGGGGCGCCTCGACGCCGGGCTCCCGGCGCCGCCGGCGGGCACCCGCTGGGCCAGGCGCCGGAGGCCTGTGCTGTGGCCTCGCCCCCCGCCCCGGAAGACGGAGGCCCCCTGTGCAGGGGGGCCCGATGCGGAGGCCCCCGGGAGGCCAAAGGTTGACTCGAGCACGAAACAGCTGCGGAGAGGAGCAGAGGAGAGAGAGAGAGGCTCCGGCCCACTGGCCAAAACCCGCCCGACGTTACAACTACCGATTAAGAGGGGAGTGGAGGGGAGGGAGGAGGAGAAGGAAGAGGAGGAGGAGGAAAAGGAGGACGGACCCTCCTCTTCGCACCTCCACTCATTCTGCCCACCCTGAGAGGGAGGCAGCGGGGGCTCGCAGCGCGGGCCCTGAACCTGTCGCCCTCGCGGCCTGAAAATAGCGACGGGACGTTCTTGCTCCAAATTTCGGCCTCAGGAGGCTCTTGCCGGGCCCTGGGGCCGTCAAACAACGGCTCGGGATGAAAATCCGCGGAGGGGTCTAGACCTCTTTGAGCCACGTTGTGAAACATTCGAGTAGGGGATTGACTACAGAGTTGATATATCCCATACTTGGTTTCTACAGGATTGATTTACCCCAGAACTGAAGTCCATTGGGGGAGGTCAACCAAGCCTGCAGTCGATCCCCTGCTCGAAGCATGCACGGCGTCGAACGCCCAGGAAGGGAAGCGGATCCTGGAGGGTTCTCCTCGTTCTCGGGCTCCCGGGGGCCCTCCCCAGGGTTCCCCGCGGCCGTCCTGCGATGCTCAGGGCGGGCCCGCGTCGGCGCCCCTCCCTGCGCGAACCGCAGGGGCGACGGCGCGTGCGGCTGCGGCACGGGCGCGCGCCCCGGAGCGATCGACAACGACGCAGACGCCTCCCGTGCACGGGGCCCGAACAGCGAGGACGGCGGAAGCTCCTTGCGGCACGCGTCCGGGACCCGTCTCCTCCTCGGCCGCGCGCCCCAAGGGGGTCACGGGGAGAGGGGGGAAGGCTTCTTGGAAGGGGGCCTGCGTCTCAGAAGGCGCAGGCCTTGCGCGTAGGTGTAGGCCCGGCGCCTTCTAAGAAGCAGACTCCCTCCAAGAGGCTATCACCCCTCCCCCCCTACCTTCAGTCGGGCATGTCCCTCTACAGGAGGAGTATCTTCGAAAATGGTTTTAAAAATGTATGAGGGCGATTTCCTATGTTTTGCTATTGTTCATTCGTTCTTCCAAACTCCGCCTGTAGGAGGACATGCCCGACCTCACCCTCCCCCCTTGTGCTCGCCGCCGCTCTCCAGGACCCAGTTGTTCTTCATGCCGGGGCGGGCGAGCGCTGACGGGCCCCTCCAGTCCCCCCTGGCCGACCCAGGCTCGGCAGCGACGTGGAGCCCTCCCTCCTTGCGCCGACCCTGTTCCGCGAGCTGCTGTGTGGCCAGCTGGGGTCCGCGGGATTGGAAGAAGGGGGAGGGGGAAGTGGGGCAGATGTGGGTGGAGGTGGAGGAGAGGGAAGAGAGGAGGAGGAGGGAAGGGGCGGAGGAGAAGGGAGGGAAGGGGATGGGGGAGGAGGGGAGGGAGGCGGAGGTGGAGGTAGGAGGAGATGGGGTGGAGAAGGGAGGAGAGGAGGGAGGAGAGAGGAGGGAGGAGGGAGGAGGGGGAAGAGGGAGGAGGAGGAGGAGGAGGAGGAGGCGGAGGAGGAGGAGGAGGAGGAGGAGGAGGAGGAGGAGACGGATGAGAAGGAGGAGGAAGGCAGGAGGAGGAGGAGGAGGCGGAGGACGGGCGTGAGGCGTGAGGAGGAGGAGGCTCCTGCACCCTCCCCCCTCCCCTCCCATCCCATCCCCCCTCCTCCTCCTCGTCTCTCCCGCCCTCCCTCCCCTCCCATCTCTCTCCCTTTCCTTTCTCCTCCCGCCCCCTCTCTTCCTTCTCCCTCCCTCCATCCCTATCCTCCCTCCCTCCCTTCCTCCTCCCCTCTCCCTTCTCCCGTCTCCCTCCCTCCATCCCTTGCTTCCTTCTCTCCTCTCCCGTCTCCCCCTCCCTCCCTCCCTCCCTCCCCTCCCTACCCCCACCCCTTCCTCCCTCGAGTCCCTCCTCGCTACGCTTTCCCCCGCCCCAATGCCGCCTCTACCTCGACCTTGGATGGGAGGACGTGCCGCACGCCGCACTGCGGAGGGCCGGAGTAGCCACAGCAAGTCCGAGACGCAAATCCTCCTCAACAGCTACACAGTATGAATACTACCCTCCTCTTTCCCCTGACTCCGACGGGGAGATGTTCGGCCTTCTCCGCATGCGGTTGTTTATTAGCGCACAGGGTTTTTACATTGATGTCGCTCGTGGTGTGCTTCAAAGTGGTCCTCCCGCTGCAGCGCGGGCCTCATTTTCGGATCGGCGCCCTGCTCCCGCCGTTCAGAGTGGCGCCCTCGCCCAAGCGCGGGCCATTTTTCAGAACTCCTGCACCGTTGACGCCCCCCTCAGTCTCCCTGCTCCGCCCTCCTCTGGTCCTCCTGCCCCTCCCCGCCCTTCTTCCACTCCAGCTCCTGATGCTGCTGTTCGTCATCGTCTTCCTCCGCATTCCTCATCCTCCTGTTCCTCCTGCTCATCCGCCACCTCTTCCAGTGTACGCAGCTCCCTTTTTTTCCGATTGCGCCTAGTATGATCGGAGTCCCCTTTGGAGGTCCAGGTCCTCTATTGCGCGCGTCGACGGACATAGATACACCATAGCGCAACTGGAAGGTACGCGTGGGGGGAGTAGGCTGTCATATATGGCGCGAGCGAGCCTAGCTTGACCCCTCCCTCCTCTCCCCTCCCCCTCCCACTCCCCTCCCCCCCACCCTTCCTCTCCCCCGTCTCCCCCGTCTCCTCTCTCCGCCTCCCCCCCCCCTCCATCCCCCTCCTCGCGCCCCTGGGCGGCCCCATCCCGGCCAGGGCGATGGCCGACGCTGGGTCTCCCCCTCCTCCCCTGGCCCCGCCCCTGGGCCGCCGCTTCCTGGCCAGGGCGATGGACGACGTCGACGGGCTCCAGGCGGACCTGGACCAGGCCCACAGGCGCCCCGCTGGCGCGGGGCATCCGCGGGGAGGCCTCCTCACACTCTCGCTTCGCTCCTGGAACTGAGGCGGCCAGAGGTGGTCCTGCCCGGGCTTCCCAGCGTCGTGAAAAGGAAGCGCGGCGGCCAGGCCCAAGCAAGTTCTGGAGAGGGAGGCGTCCCTTCAGTGCTGCGCACAGGAGGTGGAAGGCGTGGCCCACCTTCCGCACTGCTGGGAGGCGGGCGAGCTAACCCTCGCCCGCTGACGTGGCCCATCTGGCACTCGGCTGAAAGCTCCGACCATCAATCGCTCGTTGTCTGACGGCAGTCGGGAGCGGCGCTCGCTCCAAAGAGAGAGAGAGAGAGGGGGAGTGCTGACAACGAACGCGCGCACGCTTCTGGCAGCTTCCGGTATCCAGGGGGCTTTGCAGGGCCTTGGGGTTCTCAAAATGCAGCGCGGGACGGAAAGCCAATCCCCAGGGAGGGGTTCAGACTGTCAGGGAGTCGCTCTCCCCCTTCGCCATTTCCCTCCCTCTTGCCCCTGTATCTCTTCTCTCTCATCCCTCCCTTCTCCGCTCCCAGTCGTTCCCCGCCCTTGTCTTCCTTCATCCGGCCATCTCCTCCTCACCCTACATTGCTCCCCCTCCTCCCGGTTGGTTTCCAAGGTGACCCGATGGTACAATGGCAGGCGCATGGCATGGGGAGCGGAGAGGGATATTGAAAAGGAGGGAGCGGGGGGAGGAGGAAAAGTGGGGAGGATATCGATAATGATGTGGACCATGAGAGGCCGTGAGGAAGAGGAGGAGGAGGAGGAGGAGGAGGGGGAGGAGGCGGAGGAAAAGGAGGATAAGGGTGATGAGGAGAAGGCGGCGGATGAGAAGGAGGGGGGACGGAGGATCGATGAGTGTGTGGGTGACGAGGGAGGAGGTGGATGGAGTGAAGGGGGGCAATGTCAGCTTGCGATTGATTAATAACTGACCGCCCCCCACCTCCCAAGGCCGGTGAAGAGTTCCCGTGGGGCGTGAAACTAATGTTTCAATCACGTGCGCCAGGGGGTCGTCGCGGGCGCCCCCGATCGGATCGTGTACCACCCTGCGCAGCAGACTCAAAACGATTGCTTTCGCGTAAAAGTTATAATAGACATCTTACGCATCCCCGAGACGAAGTGATCCCCCCACTCACGCTGATTACTGACGTGCCACAGTCGTCGTCGTGGTCGTCGTCGTCGTCGACTACAGCTGGCTTTCGCTGCACTTACCCCGTCCCCATCGGGCATCCGCAGTGCGTCGTCGTCGTCACCGTCGTCGACTACAGCGGGCGTGCGCAGCAACCCCCATCTCCCCCATGAGGCACCCGCAGTGCGTCGTCATCGTCGCCGTCACCGTCGTCGTCGTTGTCGTCCGTCGTCGGCGTCGGCGTCGTCGTCGGCGTCAGCGCCGTCGTTGTCGTTGTCGTTGTCGTTGTCGTCTCCTCATAGACTACACTACGCAGGCCTACGCAGCACCCCTCCCCCGCCCCCCCCCGTAAAGCATCCGCAGTGCGTCGTCGTCCGTCGTCGTCGTCGTCGCCGTCGTGTTGTCGTCGTCGTCGTCGTCCTCGTCGTCGTCGTCGTCGATGTTGTCGTCGTCGTCGTCGTCGTCGTCGTCTCCCTCCTCCTCCTCCGTTGCCGTCCGTTGTCGTCCGTCATCGTTTGCCGTTCGTCGTCGTCGTCGTCGTCTTTGACAACATCGAGCCTAGGTAGCACCCCCGCTCCCCATTTCCCCCCCCTTGTGCATCCGCATTGCGTCGTCGTCGTTGTCGTCGCCGTCGTGGTGTCGTCGTCGTCGTCGTCGTCGTCGTCCGTTGTCGTCGTCGTCGCGGCGTCCGTTGTCGTCCTTCGTCGTCCCTTGCCGTCCGTCGTTGGTCGTCGTCGTCGTCGTCATCGTCGTCGTTGTTTTTCTCTGCAGCGGGCCTGCGCAGCACCGCTTCCCCCCCCCCTCCATGGGGCATCTGCAGCAGCCAGCGTTGCGTCATCGTCGTCGTCCTCGTCGCCGTCGTCGCCGTCGTCGTCGTCGACTGAAGAACGGCGGGCCTGCGCACAACCCCCACCCCCATCATGGGGCATCCGCAGTGCGTCGTCGTCTGGTCCGTCGTCGCCGTCTTCGTCGTCGCTGTCGTCATCGTTGTCGTCGTCTTCGGCGTCGGTTTCGGCGTCGTCGTCGTCATCGTTATCGTTGCATTGTCGTCTCGTCATTGGTTACAACTACAGCGGGCCTGCGTAGCACCCCTCCCCCTACCCCCATCGGCATCCGCAGTGCGTCGTCGTCCGTCGTCGCCGTCGTGTCGTCGTCGTCGTCGTCGTCGACGTCGTCGTCATCGTCGTCGCCGTTGCCGTCGTCTTCGTCGTCGTCGTCGTCGTTCGTCATCGTCCGTTGCCGTCCGGTGTCGTCCGTCGTCGTTCGTCGTTCGTCGTCGTCGTCGTCGCCGCCCGCATGCGTCCCAGGCAGCCATTTTGGCACACCCCTAACACGTTTCGCGGCCCCATTGGGAGCCCCATTGGGAGCCCCACCGCAGGCCCCAGTGGCGCCGCCCGCATGCGTCCTAGGTATCCCTTTCGGCACACCCCTCACACGTTTCGTGGCTCCATCTGGAGCTCCACCGAAGGCTCCAGTGGTGCCGCCCGCATGCGTCCCAGCCGCTCATGTCAACACACCCCTCACACGTTTCGTTGCACCATACGGAACTCCTTCGAAAGACCCAGTGGCGCGGCCCGCATGCGTCCCAGCCGCTCATGTCGGCACACCTCTCACATGTTTCGTGGCCCCCTTGGGAGCTCCACCGAAACTCCCAGTGGCGCCGCCCGCATGCGTCCCAACCGCTCATGTCAGCACACCCCTCACACGCTTCGTGGCCTCATAGGAAGCTCCACGGAAGGCCCCAGAGGCGCCGCCATCGTGTGTCCAAGCCGCTCATTTCGGCACACATGTCACACGTTTCGTGACCCCACAGGGCGCCCCACCGGAAGCCTTAGCGG
The DNA here is from genome assembly GCA_963575745.1 of Prorocentrum cordatum. Lineage (NCBI taxonomy): Eukaryota > Dinophyceae > Prorocentrales > Prorocentraceae > Prorocentrum > Prorocentrum cordatum. Next base: position 706,398 of record CAUYUJ010012225.1, on the reverse strand, counting down.
CGCCGCCCGCATGCGTCCCAGGTAGCCATTTCGGCACACCCCTAACACGTTTCGCAGCCCCCTTAAGGAGGTCCACAGAAGGCCCCAGTGGCGCCGCCCGCATGCGTCCCAGCCGCCAATTTCGGCAGACTTCTCATATGTTTCGTGGCCCCATAAGGATTTCCACTGAAGGTTTCAGTCTCGCCGCCCGCATGCGTCCCAGCCGCTCATTTCAGAACACCCCTCACACGTTTCGTGGCTCCCTGGGGAGCTCCAAAGAAGCCCCCAGTAGGGATTGCCACTTGCGTGCCCGCCACCTATTTCGGGACACCCCTAACACGTTTCGTGGCTCCATAGGGAACTCCACCGAAGTTCCCAATGGGGGTAGCCACAACCATCCGCCTCATTCATATTGGCACACTCCTCACACGCTTCGTCGCCCCATCTAGGGAAGTGGCGCTCGCACGCGACCCGGAAGGCCTCACGCAGTCCTTACGAGAGGTCCAGGGGCCGTTTCGAGAGGTCCAGTTGCCTGAGGGTCTTGCCCCCGCGTAGATTTCCGACGTCGCGAAAAAACGCGACAGGAGGAGGCTTAGGCGAAGGACGAGCGGCGAGAAGCATCTTCAATGCGGACCCGAAGTTCGAGTTTGCTAGGGGGCCTTCTCGTCGCCACGGTCGGGTCCTAGTGAAATCCCACCAGCCCTTTAGGGCGTGAGTGGTTTAGGCCGCCCATCTTCCTTCCAACCCCCTTTTTCCTCTTCGGGGGAGGGGCCGCGGATCATTGCGGGGACTCCGTGCCGCGCTCCGCACAGCGCCCCGCTCGCCCGGCGACGCTCTGCCCAGCGGCCAGCGCCTGGCCCGCTGTCGGTCAGCCTGCTAGTTGTCTTTGCTCCGCGCAGTGGGCGACCCGCGCGCGTCGCCCGGATCCCTGCGGGGCAACCGGCGCTCGTCGCGGGGACTCCGCGCTGCGCTCTGCCCAGAGCCGCGGCCACCAGGGCGCGAGCACACAGAGAGGGAAACAGATGAGAGCCCACCATCCCGCTCCGCTCCTCCCCCCCCCCGTTGTTCCTTCCACAGCCCCGCCCGCACTTCCCCGCGCCTCGTTATTCCTGCGGCGAGTTGCCTATCAGAGCTGTTCGGAGCTTGCGCGCCCGATCCCTTCGTCTAATCTCCCTCGTCGTACTCGCAGCTGCGTACGGTTTGGTCCTTCGTCAGGCGATTATATCTTTGTTGTTGCTTCTCTCTCTCTTCTCTTCTCTGTCTCTCTCTCTCTCTCTCGGTTTCTGTCTGTGTCTCTCTCTCTCTCTCTGGTTATCTCTCTCTCTCTCTTTCTCTTTGTTTGTGTTCTCTCTTTCTGTTTCACCACCTACGCATACATGTGTGTACGCATGCGTGCATGCATGTAAACGTACAGCTGTACTATAGGTCATGGTATGTTGAACACCATACTCGTTTATACCTCTCTCCATCTATCATTAATTAACTCTCTCTCTCTCTCCTTTTTTCTTTCTCTCTATCCTTACCCTCGCTCGCTCTATCTCTTTATGTCGTTATAGTTCCTTCTCTCGCTTTCTATCTATGTATGTATGTTTTGATTGCACGCATGCCTGCGTGCATGTGTATGAATTTGTAGATGTCCGTATCACCATCATTATCTCTGTCCCGGTCTCTCTCTCTCTCTCTCACTCTCGCTCTCTTTCTCTCTCTCTCTCTGTCTCTCTCTCTCTCTTTCACTATCTATCTATATATATATATGCACATAAACATGTGGTGTCGCGCTTCCGAGGTTGAAACATATGTATACTCACACGTTCATACATGCATCCATATCTTCACATGGTTTCATTTGTTAGCGAACACACATAAGCATATACGCGTGGCGCCGCGCTCGAAGGCGAATTGTCACAGCTGCCAGATTCATATGAGTTCCGATTGTCAGAGTTACCTCAGGTTCAAAAGGTCCGACCCTCATACAGAGTTAGCGAGTGGTCCTGCAAGTGCAATCGTGTAGAGAGCTAGTCGGTGACCCATCCATCACGCATAACATTGATTGCCGACTTGGAATTCATCATATCGAAGGCGATACAACCACAAGTCCAGCTCATCTCATTGTTTAGGAGGCCGACGCTGCAGGAAAGCATCCGGATCCTCGGGGATCCAATCCAGGGTAGTGCGCAGAGGAAGCACAAGAAGTGTTGCGGCACAACCCAGTGACCCCGCAAAAAAGCAGCGCAGGGGCGCACGAGCGGCGATGCCTCAATTGCTGCGTGGGTGCTCCGGCGCTTCCTGCGAGGCCTACAGAGCAAAGCGCCTCAGACAATCCCCACTCTCGAATCCAGAGCAAGGTGCAGGGCTCGTTTCACAGGGTGCCCGCGCGCGCGTGCCTGGATCGGCCCGCTGGCAGGGACATCGACGAACTCAGGGCCCAGGTCCGGAGACTCAACACAGAGAACCGGCAGCTGCGGCACAGCGGTGACCCCGACGAGCCCGCCGCGGCTGCGAAGGCGGACTTTCCCGGGGGGTGGTTCTAGCCTGCCTGCTCCTCCTGCTGGCCTGTCCTTCAGACTTCCGACGGCGAGGATCGAGGCTGGAGAGTCGAGGTTTCTTGGCGCCGGTGCCGGTTAGGCGTAAGAGTGGTGGTTTGCCGCAGTGTCTTTTCGTGCGCGGTTTTCGGGGGTGGGGGGGACGAGGGGGGCAAATCCAGGCACGCGAGCCGTTGCTTCCGCACTGCGCGCAAAGATCGGCAAACCGCACCAGAGGTCACTGAGGTCACTGTTGCCCAGGGTCGCTCTTTGGCGAGGCCGACCCCTCCCCACTCCAACCTCCGACACCAGGGACCGAGGTCACTTGACCAAAAAGCAAACGACACCACTCCACTTACGGGCTTTCGTGTTGCGCTGCGGCTAATCTGGGGCCGTAGCGTACACCACGCAGCAACTCACGCCGGATTTCCTGGTACACGCCAAGCCCCTTGGGGCCGCAGGTGGGGTGGTTTCGTTTGTTCTCTGGTCCAGTCATCCAGGCCCCCGAAGGCCTTCGGACGCGCTTCTGGGGCCCTCCAGAGACCCCCGAAGCGCCTCACGCCCACTGTGTTCGGCCCTGTGCCGAGGCAGCCTCGTCTCGTGGCTCCTGAGGAAGGGCTGCCCTGCAGAGGAGCGGGCCGAGGAGGCGCGGACTCACCGTCTGCGCCTTGTGGGGTGCCCCAGCAAAAAGACCCCGTCTGCCGTCCGCTCTCCTCTCCTCTCTCGTCTCCTCTCTCCCCCTCTCCGATGTCAAGGATTCCGGCGCACGAGGACGCCGACTGCACGGGTTCCCCTCCCTTCCTCCTCCACGTGTCACGCAATGTTCTACAGTCTCGCAGCGCACATGCACATGTTTTCCACATTTGACAAGAGGTCCCGCCCGCCTGTACGAGGCGGTTCCCAGCTCTGATGCTCACCGCAATGTTTTTTTTTTGCTATGGTGTGCCTCCCGGATAGATAGCCCTCTGGAAGGGCAGCGGATCCCTCCTTCTCCCCCTCTGTGTTTGGGAAGAGAAAAACAAATGTTTTCCACACTTGACAGTACACACAGAGAGGCCACGGCCTCGCCCGCCCAGCCTGGCCCAGAGAATGATCCACATGGTGGCTCGCTCGTTCGCTCACTCGCTTCTCTCCTCTCTTCCCATAAGTGAAGGGTGCCTGGGGGAGACGGGTTCTTGGGCCCGGGGCTCTCCTCGCGACCAGCTCTTCATCATAAACTGATTTTGGTCGGTCCAGGGGCCACCAGGAGGGCCCCTCTGGGTCCAGAAACGTCGAACAGCAAAATGTGTCTTCTCCACCAGAACCAGCCTCCTCCGTGCTGATTCTCTGTTCTCTCTCCGTTGCAGGGTCCGTTTCGACCCGGCCGACCCTCTTGGACAACGGTTCCGCCCCGCCCGATCCGATTCGATTCCGATATTCTGGCGATCGGCCTGGTTTGCATGGGGTTGTTGTGCATCTTGACGCGGCCGATTCGATTCGATTCCGCCTCCGATCCGGCGCAGCCCAATTCGATGCGCGTTCCGATCCGATCCGATTTCCCGATTCGATGCTGACCAATTCATCCTGAACGATGTCATCCGCGACGAGGTCATCTGGAAGACTTGTGGACGACCTTTTCCGGGTGAAGTTGCCCGGATGAGTTGGTCCGAATCAAATGGCATGCGGATGATCCCGTATCCGCATTTGGATGACCTCGTCCGGATGAACTTGCCCGGAAACGGCGACAAGAGAACCTTGGACCCGCCTCCTGCAGGGCCCGCCTCCTCCGCGCTGCTCGTGCCCCCCCCCCCCCCTCCCTCCCTCCCTCCCCCCCCTCCCTCCTCCCTCCCTCCCGCCCTCCCTCACCCCCCCCTCCCTCCCTCCCGCCCTCCCTCCCTCCGTGCTGCTTCCCTCCCTCCCTCCCCGCCTCCGGCGGGCCGGCGGCACCGGCAAGCCCGAGCGGCCGCGCGCCGCGCCCCGCGCAGGGCCCACCGCGAGGCTCCACCACCACGTTCGCCTCCGCCTCCACGGCCAGGCTCGCGCAGGGCGCGGGGGCCCCGGCTGCGCCGGCGCGCCGCGGGCGGGGCCGGCCGCGTGCGGGCGCCATCCTCCTCCTCCTCCTCCTCCCTCCCTCCTCCTCCTCCTCCTCCTCTCCTCCTCCCTCCTCCTCCTCCTCCTCCCTCCTCCTCCTCCTCCTCTCCTCCTCCTCTCCTCCTCCCTCCTCCTCTCCTCCTCCTCCTCCTCCTCCTCCTCCTCCTCCTCCTCCTCCTCCTCCGCCGGCGATCCGAGCGGGCGCCGCCGCGGCCGCGGTCGGTCTGGCGCGGTCGGGCCGCTGGTCGGCTCGTGCTCGTGCGGGGCTCGCCCCGGGCAGCCGCGCGCCGCGGAAGAGAGGATCACGGCGGGGGGCTTCGGGCAGGGGATCGACTGCAGAAGTGGTCCACCCCCAAAAGTTGATTTCCGTCGAAGGTATCGAAGAATCGCAGAACGCCTTGTAGATCTACGGGGCATTCGACGTGTTTGTCGTAGTCTCGGCGGAAAGTCAAATTTGGGGTAAATCAATTATGTAGTCGATCCCCTACTCGAAGGTTGGTGGCACTCTTCGGCCTCTGGGGGCCCTCGCCGGTCTCCAGGGCCTTAGAGAAGAGCTCAGAATGAGAGGCCGGTGCCCCAGAAGGGGTTCAGACCTTCGGGGAGCCATGTGTCGACACAATCACAATGTCGGATCCAACAATCACAATGTCGGATCACAACGAGGAGAGGGATCGTCCGGCACCCCCCAGGCCTCGAGGCCTGGGGGGTGCCGAACGATCCTTCTCCTCGTTCCTCTCGCCGGGCGTAGTTCAGCTTTCGGAGGTCCGCGCGGACCACTCGGGTCGGCTCGAGGGCTGGCGCCTCCGTCGCCGCCCCTGGCGTGCTCCGCGCGCCGGGGGAGGGAAGCAACAGCGCCAACCCAAGATACGGACCATCGAAAATATCTGCTGATGTTGTTGAATTCTTTGAGCGGCCCCGCGCAACAGTTGTGAATCATACCCAGGGAAAGCGCCCGTGGAATAGCATACCGGACATTCCAAACATGCGAAAGTATAATCCAGATTATTGTGTATTTTGAATATTATTATACCGAGAATTTCCAATTACCGAATAGCATAGAATATGATGTATTACACATTGTCTGCATATTCCAAATATTACTTGATATTCTTACACATTCCTGCATATGTCATCTAACCGGTAATTCCAAGGATCCACTCTGCATGTCCCCCTTCTTTCGCGAGACCCTGAACTTTCATGTGTCGACCGTAGAGATGACCTTCCACCCCGCCTCCCTCCCTCCCCCTCTCCCTCCTCCCTCCTCCTCCTCCTCATCATCATCATCTTCCTCCTCCTCCTCCCCTTCCTCCTCCTCCGTTCCGCCATCCTCCTCTTCTCCTCGTCCTCCCTCTTCCTCATCTCCCCTGGCCTCCCCTGAGTGGCCGCTGTTGCGGTCGCGCTGCCGCCGTCTGGCGCAGACCCGCCCACCGAGCTTTTGCGACGGCCAAACCCGCCCACCGATCCTTCGACGAGATGAAGGCGGGCGGCTCCCCGCCGCCCCTGGCCCCCAGCACCCACGGCGGCGACGCGAACCACGACTGGGTCTACGGTGAGCCGCACGCATGTGAAGTGGTGGAGCCGCACGTACGTCGAGCCGCACTGGCCCCGCGTTCCCGCCTTCACCTTTGCCTCCTCGTCCACCTGTTCCTCCTCCTCCTCCTCCTCCTCCTCCTACTCCTCCTTCTCCTCCTCCCTCCCTCCTCCTTCTCCTCCTCCTCCTCCTCCTCCTCCTCCTCCTTCTCCTCCTCCTCCAGCGCGGGCACGAGTGTTTCCAGGAAGCACGAGCGTGCCAGACGCGAGGCGCCCTCCGAGAGCAGTCTCTCCTGGCCGCGCCGCCAGGCCTGCCCAGGGTTGCGGAGCCTCGCACATTTCCCCTACACCCCTTTCCCGCAGCCATGGCCCTAAAGAAGCCTGCGGAGGTTGGAGGACCACTGGCCCGCAAGCAGCTCGTGATAGAGACCCTGAACAGCATCGGCGCCAACAGAGCGTCGGCCGCAAATGACGAGATGGCAGCCGAGCGCGGAGCGGATCTCCAGAGTTTGGCATTCAGCATTTCCGAGGCTACCCTTGGAAGAGAACTACGGAAGCTTCTTGTGAAGCGCAAGATCAGCTGGACAAAAGAACACCACGCCCGCTCCAAGGTCACCCGCGGACAGGGCGACGCCAGCGCCAAGGAGGTCCCGAAGGGAAACGAGTTCATCCCCACGGTGGCGCTGCATGAAGGTGACTGGCCTGTGAAAGTGTCGCAGGGACCACTGAAGAAAGCGGACAACACCTATGAGAGCACCATCAGCCTGCATGACCCGTGCATAGCGAGCAAGTGGTGCTCTATTCTGGCGGGCAACCGCCAGCAGGTCCCCATCGCGATGATCGGCCTCGGCGAGCCTGGCACCGCCTACGCCTCCACCCAGGTCCAGGTCCCCGTGCTGCGCATCGGAGCTAGAGGAGGGAAGCCGAACCAGACCTTCATGAAATGCGCAATCTACCAGTTTGGCACGAACGACGTCGTCTGCCAGGCCAACACTGCCACGGTGCAGGCCCTCCAGGACGACCAGTTTGCCGCCATCCTCCGCATCGCCATATACGAGACGGACGCCGCGCACGCCAACCCAAGTGTCGCGCAGCTCTTCGACGCACAGTTCATGGGGGCTGCCCCGATCCTGGCGCAAAGGGGGCCTGCAGACCGCTTGCGTGGAGATATATATGAAAGGTACAAGCACAATGAGGAAGCCCTACGCGAAGCCTTCGAGAAACTGATCAAGACAGTCAAGCCGGGGGCTCATTTGCTTGAGCCGCCCACGAGAATGATACGGACGGGATCACCTGAATCTATTATTTCAACACGTGGAGGCCGCACGCTCTCGGGCACGTTCGTGGTGGCCAAGAGAGAAGCCCCCGCGCGCCGCCAGTTGTCGGGCTTCAAGGGCACCACCTTTGCGAACTCCGACATTGGAAACCCAGAGCAAACCGAGATTGACAAGAACGCCACCTTCGTGATTGGGCTCCCCTCATCCACTGCTACGCTCCACGAGGCCTACGAGATTGCGACGAAGTACGAGGGCCACCAAGGAGCGATGCGCGGCGACCGACGCTCTGTGGGCATCCGCATGGCGCGCAACTCCCCCCAGGCCAAGGAGTTTGCGATCGAAGTACGTGGCACTACCGCCAGCCTGACACGACAGAGATTCCGAATCCACCACGTCCTTACAAACATGGCATCAAAAGGTCACGTCAAAGGAGCTGCTGATAGTCTCCATTTGAGTTGTGACAACCGTGAGAGCAGCTACTGCGCCAATGCTAAGGCTGACGCCCCTCCGCAAAGCATGTGCTGGCAAGTTGGCGCTGCGTTTCGGCCTTGGGTCGTGACTGCCCTGGTTGACAAGTCCAAGGCCCAAATGGAAGAGCAACCTCCCACGATTTTGCTAGCTGAGGAGCTCGCTTTGACCAAGCTAAAGGCAACGCCACCCAAAGCCCGGGCCCCTGCTCGCGGGCCGTGAGCTGCAGCCGCGGCACCACCCTCTGCCATAGGAGGGCCATCCTGGCTCACAAGCCTCAGGACTGCGGGGGCGTTGTCACCCGCGACAGGGCCTCCGACGGCGCCCAAGGCGCCGGGGCCGACTGGGATGCAGGTGGAGGCGCCCGCGCTGATCACTGCGGCCCCCCCGCAGCACGCCAGCGACCGCATCGGCACGCTGGAGCGCAATTGTGCCGACCTCCCGAAGCAGATGCAGGAGCGCGGCCAGAGCATGGCTGCACAGAAGGCGGCCACAGATACTACCAACGTGGAGCTCAACCAGCTCCCGAAGACCGTCGCCAACCAAGGCCAGCCGATCGCCACCGCTGTGACCAGATTGGAAGGCCTGGAAGGCCCCCAGACGGGCATTGATATCATCATGAGGAAGCTGGGCGTGCAGAAGCCGCAAGCTGAAGCTGAAGGTGCACCTGCGCAGAAGACCCCGCGAACTGGTGACGACACAAACCACTAGGGGTGCCCAAGGAAGCGCAGTCCGAGCTTCTGTTGGGAAGTCAAGGCAAAAGCCCGCGGACGTAAAATGGAGAATGCGGTTGTTGATGCAAACCTCATCGACTACGACCCAGCGCCCCAGTACTGCTACAACACGGAGTACTCCGATGGTGGCTGCAATTTTGATGATTCTCAGGCGCTGCCAACAAAATTTTACTGTGGCGAGCGGGAAGGCCACTGTGGAGACGTGGACAGCTGCGACCTGACCTACCTGAACCAGTGCAGAAACGATTGGGACGTCTATGGCACGGCTACTTCTTGGACGCCGCCTACGATTCTTCTGCGCCCCCCCCGTCCCTCCCGCCCTCCCTCCTTTGCTTCCTCCTCCTCCCTCCGTCTCCCCCCCCTTCCCGCCCTCCCTCTGCCTCTCTATCACTTCCTCCTCCCTTCTCCTCCGCTTGTCCTTCCCCCCCCCCCCTCCCCCCCCACACACGCCCCCTCTCACCTCCCCCTCCTCGTCGTCGTCCTCCTCCTCCTCCTCGTCCTCCTCCTCCTCCTCCTCCTCCTCCTCCTTCTCCTCCTCCTCCTCCTCCACCCACCCTGGGCAGCGCTACGTGGCCCCATAGGGAGCTCCACCGAAAGCCCCAGTGGTTGCTCTCGCATGCGTTTCCCCCAGACCCAGTAAGGGCCCCTGGATGAAAGACCTCCGTCTCGATTTGTTCGAGACGCCCGGTGTCTGGGCCGCGGTCACGACGTGCGTTTCCTGTGAGCCTTGCCGCGAGGCGTTGTCCACGGCAGCGCCCGCCGCCCCCCGAGCGCGCCCGCGCGCAGCAGAGCGCTCGGCTCGGGCCGGGGGCCTGAGGTCAAACGACGCGAAGATCGGGACAACATCGGATCGGGATAACTCGAAATCTCTGAGAATCGGTGAGTTTGGAGGATGTACTGGGCGCCGCGGCTGCTCCAGAGCGTTCCGGAACGCTCTGAGAGCGCTCCGGAACGCTCTGGAGCGATTTATCCCGATCCTGGCCCTGTTTTATGAGGCGGAGGGAGGGAGAGGAAAGGGCGGGGGGGGGGGAAGGGGCACGGGAGGGGAGGGCAGAAAAGTGGAGGAAAGCACGGGGCAGGGGGGGGGGGGAGAGCGGAGTGGGAGGAGGGCCGCCTGTGTTGCCGGTCTGGTCGGGGCCGCTCTTTGAGGGGGGCGCCTGCCATAAGGTGAGGAGCCTGCAGACCCATCTCGACCTGGGGAAGTCGAGACAGACCGCCGACGAGCTGCACGAGGACATGGCGTTGCAGCGGGGGGGCCCTTCCAGACCTCCAGGCGTCGCCCCCCCCCTCCCCCCCAGAAGATATCGAATGCCCTTCGGCGAGGGGAACGCATGATTTTGCCTCTCGCGACCCTGTTGGGAAGGCTCTTTGGGCGTCTCGAAGGCCTCTCGGACCGTCCTGGGGCCATCTCGGGCGTCTCGGAACGATCGTCCAGCGATTCGGGGCGGCCTCTAGGGGCCCTCTCGGCCCGTCTTGGGGCCCTCGTGGGCCCTTAGAAGGAATCATGCGGGAAGACGCGACGGGGCCCAGGGGGCACGCTGGGAGCCCCATAAGATTTGGCAATTTCGTTTCCGGGTACAGTGGGGGCGTTCATTCATGAATGTGCCCAAGAGGCTGTAGATCCTGGGGGATTCCTTATCTGATGAGGTCGGCAGTGATATCCATGACCAATCCACGATTGGTGCTCCAGGGGTCCACCAGCTTCCAGACCCTGGATTCCTTATCCAATAGTTCCGTGTCCAATGCCCTCACCGTCCGTAGCCATTTTGGCTCAAGTCCGTAGCCGTTTCTGGCACAAGGGCTTGAAGTCACCTGGCGTGGGGGAGGCGCGCCCCCGCCCGCGATCCTGCGGCCAGGTTGGCTGCAGACATACTTGTGTGAGCTCCTGTCGGAGCAGCTCCCGTGAGGAGCACCGTACACTTGCAACGACGTCCAGGATTTTCCTCCTGGTGCTCGCCCCATGGCTCCTGCTCCAGCGGCCGTGCGGCCTCCGTGGTGGAAGCTGCCGACCAAGTCTGTGTCCCCACCCTGGGGAGTTCAACAGAAGCAGCAGTGGCAGGCATGGCGCGACATCGGCTCCGACGACGACCTCGAGGGCTGGCACCAGGTGGGGCAATCTGGAAGAGGGCCTTTGTGCAGCAAGTGCGGCTGCAAGAAGAACTCCAAGGGCAGCAAGTTCTGCAAAGCCTGCGGCCATAAGCTCTCGGACATCAGCCCAGCCGTCGCTGCCGAACCCGCTGGGGTCTAGAGCGAGCAGCGAGGACAGCACGGGGATGCCGATGGCAAGGACGGCAAAGGCGGCAAGAAGGGCAAGAAAGGCAAGGACTCGGGCAAAGGTGACGGCGGCAAAGGTGGAAAAGGGGGCCGTGGTGAGGGAGCAGCAGGCGGAGACCCAGCCAAGCTTCCTCGAACACCTGGTGCACAGTTCCTGGTGGCCCAGGAGGGACCCTCGGTGGAGCTTGAGTTCCACGAGCTGGAGCAGCTGGTGGCCACGTTGGAGAAGCTGGGAGACACCGTCAGCCTCGCGAAGCACAGGCGCACCCTTCAAGAACGGCGACGGCTCCAGCAGGAGGCGCTCTACGTGCCGCCATTGTCGCAGAGAGTCACACAGGCCCACAAGCAGGTGCAGGACATCGCGCAGAAGCTGGAGAAGGCGGTTTTGCACTTCGAGCGGCTCGAGGAGGGCCTCGAGAGCCAGAGGCGGTGGGTCCAATCTCTTTGCGAGGACATGGAGTCGAAGAAAGCTGAGCACCGCAAGCTGGTGGTGGAGCTCAATCGTCAGGTGGTCGACATCAGCCAGGATTCAACTCCGTCAGTGGCCCCCATCAGCGTGGCTGGCATCCTGGACGGCTCCATCGAGGAAGTTCCTCTCTCGTTTGCTGGCCTTGGGTTCGACGACGAGGAATACGAGATGTATGCAAATGACAAGAAGGAGCTGGCAGATCGCAGCGCCCGCCTCAAGAGCGAGCTGTCCAACGCGGTCAAGCAAATGTTCGGGCAGGCGGCAGAGAAGGCCAAACTCTTCAAGGAGGAGCAGGAAGCCATGGCTCTATGGCTGGCTGGGAAGAGGCGGCGACAGGGCTCAGGCCCTGAAGACCCTGGCTCAGCAGGGGCGGCCGCTGCAGGATCAGCTCCGAGAGGCAAGGACGGCGAGGCAGCGGACTCCGACGCGACGACGCCGTCGCCTCCCTCCGCAGCCAAGCAGTCGCCCAAGGAGGAGGAGTCATCCAGAGACAACTTCGAGCAGAGGGCGGCCAGGATCTGTCGCCCGCCGCCCCCTCAGGCGGACTCTGCCTGAGGGGGCAGACCCAGTTGACACAGAGGCTGAGGGTGATCGGCGGACGCCCTTGGCCGAGGCAGCTGGATCTCTTCGACCAGCGGGCCGTTTCTGGAGCAACAAGTCCGTGGACCTCGACTGGCCTCAGGTCGGAGGGTTTTGGGCCCCTGCCCTGGCCCGTCCAGACAAGGGGGCAACGTTGGTCGGAAGGCAGCACTGCAAGCAGCTGCGCGCCATGCCCGAGGCAGTCTTGCCCGAGCCCTTGGGGCAGAGGCCTGCGGCTATGGGGCTCCCACCTGATGCTGCAGATCCTGAGTGGCAGGCCATCCAGGACTTCAATGACATGAGGGCTGACCTCAGGGACTGGGCTGCCGCCTGGTTTGACTCTCGCACGGAGCTGGAGACAGACGGCGGGCACTGGAGGCGCTGGCGCAAGGCTTTCCTGGGCGCGATGCTCGCGGACGGCGGGAACGAGCCGCTCAGGCGCCTGCTGAGGAGCTGGTTCCCAGGCTGGCACTTGGACAATATCCTGGACGAGCTGTGCCTCAGTGGCTGGAGGCAGTCAGAGCCCCGCCGCATTGCCTTTCTGGTCAGGCTCAACAGTGCCCAGCCGCTGGATCGGTGGCGACTCGAGCACGCGCACTGGAGGCAACTGGCGCAGATCAGGGCCATGTTTCGTCGACCCCTTGGGGACAGAGCTCCTGGAGACCGAGTGCCGCCCCAGAGGCCTGGTGGGGGAATGGAGTCGGACCCTATTCGTCGGCCTGACCCTGATGACGACCAGGCGATGGACTACGTCGACAACCTGCCGGCGAAGCTGCCCATGCTGTCGCACGCGCCCTCGCTGCAGCCTCCTGGCGGCAGGGCCTGTCCCAGCCATGCCAACCTGTACGTGGAGCAAGCCAGCCTTGGTTCACCCTGGTCAGCGAAGGGAGCCTCTTCGGTTTCGCGGACTGTTGTGTTAGAACGCATCCCTGATGGCGTTAGATCGCAGGGCGTTAGAACGCACGTCGTGGTAGCACGGGGAGGTGTGAGCCTGTTGGACACCGCCCTTGGCTTCATAGGGAGTCGTGGTGGGCGACCACCCCGTGTAACCAGGCTGCCCCAGCCGCCGCCAGATGGACAAACACGCCAGAGCAGGGTAAGACCTGGTCCCGAGTGCTCCTCGAGCTCGGGCCAGGCTCAGTCGCCACCCGCTGGATCAAGTCCCTCGCCTGTCGAGAGGGTCGTTGGTTTTGCAGACAGCCCAAGCTGGGAATCAAGAAGCTTCCTCAACACCAGAGTCACGGTGGACACCCTGGGCCTCCGATCTGTCCCAGAGCTGCAGAACACCAAGGGGGGCGTCTTGCCACAGAGGGAGGGGCCGCTAACGCTCTGCTTCGCCAAGCTGGTGGCGCCGCCTGTGGCTAGCCCAGCGCCCTTCATCTCGCCGAATGGCACGACATGGAAGGAGGCGCAGACGGAGCTTGAGCGCCTCTCGGACTCTGGCTTGAAGGACGATGTCCACCTTATCCAGGAGACGCGCTTCACGGGGGCGGAAAAGGAGAGCGAGGCCATCGGATGGGGCACTCGCAACGGCCTCAACGCTTCATTCTGCCCATGCAGGAGAACGGGAAGCTCGGCCCAGTCGGTGTCATCGGGGGTGGGCTGTCTTGTGGCGGCACACAGAGGATCAGCACCCGTGGACCATGACTGGGGTCCTTTCAGCTCGCGGCTCCTCGCTCGCAGGGTGGTATTCGGGGACTTGATGGTGATCGTGGTCAGTGCCTACCTGGAGCACTCCGCCAAGATGACGGGCACTAACGTGGAGCTGCTGAGCGAGTTGCAGGTCTTCCTCAACTCTCAGTGCGAGCCTTTTGTAGTGGCAGCTGACTGGAACATTGAGCCGCAGCTGTTGGAGAGCTCGTGGTGGCCGCGTTCTGTGGGCGGGGCAGTCGTGGCGCCCAAGTTTCCTACCTGCTCAGTGACCTCGGGGAACGATCGAGTATATGACTACTTCGTGATATCGGCCTCCCTTGCGGCTCTTAGCCCAACGGCAGAAGTGCTTCGGCCAACGTCTACACACCCCCATGCTCCAGTGCGGCTTACTTTCAACAAGCTGGGGGCCCAGGCCAAGGTCTGGGTATTGCGAGGCCCCGAGCGATTCGACCTGTCGACGCACATCTCGGACGAGGACCAGCAGAAGGCGGTGGAAGACGCCCAGGGCATAGTCTGGCAGGCGGCCCTGCCCGCTCCAGGCGCGGGGCCTGATGAGGCAGTGCGCGAGTTCTTCGACAAAGCGGAGACCCACCTGATTGGCATGCTGGGTCTCAGTGACGGCCCCAAGTACCGTGGCAGAGCGGACGGGCTCAAGCGGGTAGAGATCAGCCTCAAGGACCTCCAGCGTACTGAGACTTCCAGAAAGGTAAGCCCGTTGACGAGGTTGCGGCTTTCTCTCGGCAGGCTGGTCAAGCAACTCAGGGCAGCAGCTTCGGTCTCAGAGCCAGCCAAAGGCCATGCGCTATACATGAAGCACCTGGAACGGGCGATCTTCTCACTGGCAGTTCAGTTCGACAGCTTGGGCAACCCGATGTTCAACGGTACCAAGATGGATACGATAGCCCACGAGGTCAGGAGCGGCTCCATGGAAGGGCTGCAGGTGATGAAGGCCATCGCCAGGGTCACTGACAAGCACGTCAAGGGCGATGCGTCTGCAGCTAGGGCCCGCTGGAAGGAGTTCGTGGACGAGTCGCTGGCGGGAGGAGGCCGTGGAGCTCATGCTATTCGCAAGAAGGTCCACGGCGAGGCGAAGCCAATCTTGGCGGACGGCAGCGGCGACTCGCCTCCTGTGCCACTGGTGGACCAAGCGGCATTGGATCAGATGCTAGTGGAATGGAAGGCTCTGTGGAGCTGCGGGGACGGCCAGCAGATGAGGCCTGCTGACTGGCTCACCACGTCGGACCTGCCCCCGATCACGGCGGAGCAGGTGATAGCGTCGGCGAAGACGTTCGCGAAGAAGACGGCGCTCGGTTGGGACGGTTTCCACCCCAGGCTGCTGAAGATGCTAGGATGGCCTTTTGCGCAGCGCATGGCGGACGTGCTGACGCAATGGGAAAGGCACCCGCAGCCGACGGCGATGTTCACAACGCCCATCGTATTCTTGGGCAGGCCTGGGGGAGGACATCGCCCCATCGGCCTGATGTGCTTTCGGCTCAGAGTTTGGGGAAGGATTCGCAGGCAGTATTGTTTACAATGGGAGCGGGACCACCGCCTTCCTGAGATTTGGGGCAGCAGCTCTGACACCTGCTGCGATAGAGCAGCGTACTTGCACAACCTGTACCCAGGCCTCGCTCGGAAGGTAGGCTTCGGCGGTGTCTCGGTGTACTTTGACATTAGCAAGTTCTACGAGCGGATCGACCACGGGCTGCTTCTGAACGCGGCCGAGTTGAATGGTTTCTGCGCAGGATTGGTACGTGCGCTCTGTGTGGCGTACTCGGGTCCGAGGCGAGCTACGGCAGACAGCGCCGTCAGCGAGGAGATACATGCGATGGGGCACGGTCATAGCTGGCTGCTCGTGTGCAACAACGATGGCCAGACTCATGCTGATGGACCTTCTTGCCAAGAGCCGCGCCAATCTCCCCACCGGGAGGATCGTCAACGTGATTGACGACATCTCGGGCAATGGTATCGGATCCAGAGGTGTGCTAGTCAGTCAGGTGAACAGCTTCGTCCAGGGCGTCGTGGCGATGCTGAGAGACAAGCGGCTCCCGATCAATTGGGGCAAGACGAAAGTGCTGGCATCCTCAGTGGACACCCAGCGCGAGCTGATGAAGCAGGAGGGGTGGCCGCTGGACAGGGCCGCCTTTGCTCAAGGACACCGAGATCTCGGTGGTGACGCCACGGCTGGTGGTCCCCGTATGGTGGCGACGCAGGTCAAGCGGGAGCTGGATGCACTCCGTCAGTCAGCGAGACTGACACGCATCTTCGGGCCTGGGCTGCGGCACGCTCGGGTGATGCGAGCTGGGCCGACCGCCAAGGCGCTCTGGGGCTCGGCCATCTCTGGAGTCCCACCTGGGCGCATGAGGGCACTGAGGGTGGCAGCTGCGAAGAGCGCGGGTCGCCTGCCGCCTGGAGCGGCCCTCAGCTTTGCCCTGCAGCGTGCGCCCCGCGGCTGGCGGCAGGACCCGCTGGTGGTCGCAGCGGGAATGGCAGTTCAGGCATTCGTCAACGTGGTGTGGTCTGGGCAAGCCTCTGCATCAGCCATCCAAGCGTGCATCCAAGAAAGCCAGCAGGTGCTAAGCAAGCAGCGGCCTTGGAGCTCGGTCCGTCAGCCGATAGCGACGCCCATGCTCACTCTGCAGAGGATAGGCTGGCAGCTCGCCGTCGACGGCACCAAGCTGATGGACGAGGACAAGAGGGAGTTCGAGGTGCTGCATTTCTCGCCCGCTTTCCTGGCGGAGTGGGCCAGAGAGGCCACGAGGAAAGCGGCCGCACTGGAGGAGGCTCGAGATCGTCCTGGATCGCTCTGGCCATGGAAGCTGCCGCCACAGTGGAGGCCAGTCAACGAGCTGCTCGGCAAGAAGGAGACGGAGACCTGGACTGGGCACCACAAAGGGTGCCTCCGCTGGCTCGTCTCGCTCTCGCACTGGCCCCAGGACCGTCTTGCGAGGCACTCCTCGGACATCGACCCGATATGCAAGCTATGCCAGGCTGCGCGAGGAACGATGTTCCACAGGCACCACGTCTGCCCAGCTTGGGAACCTTGGCGGCGCGACAGGCTGCCGTCCGACCTGAAGCGCGCAGCTTGGTTAGTCCACGAGATGGGCCCGCCTTTCGGTGAGCTGTTCTGCCAGGGCCTGTTCGTGGATCCCTCCCAGCTGTTGCACCGTCCGTGCTGGCAGCCTCAATGGGAGCGGCTCTCGCATGGTTTGCATGAAGCAGTTGTGGTCGAAGACGGTGCCATGGTGTTCACCGACGGCTCCTGTATCCTCGGTGACTTTCCGCGCCTGCGCAGCGCTGGCTGGTCGGTCGTCGTGCTGTCCAAGGAAGGGGCGATCCTTGCAGAGGCGTGGGGAGCTGTTCCCCCTAGTCTATGCCCATCGCAGACGGCACGTGCTGGAGAAGACTACGCAGCGGTGGTGGCGCTCACGGAGGTCATTGGCAATTACCAGCTGCTGATCGACTGCAAGGGCACAGTGGACTCGGCGCTCAACCTTGGCAGAGCTCAGGGCCCAACTTCGACCTACGCCCATCTTTGGGCCAGAGTTGGGGACGCCGCGGAAGGTGTTGAAGTCAAGCACATTCCTGCACATCGGTCAGAAGCTGCTGTGGCCAGAGGGGAGCTATCGGCTATCGAGCTCTTCGGCAACCGCCTAGCCGACAAGCGAGCGAAGGAAGGAGCCGCCCTCCACGCCCTTCCAGCCGACGATGTCCAGCTCCTGGAGGGCTGCTTAGCCAGGGCTCGCGACGCAGCCCGCTTCGCCGCAGAGATCGAGGTCTTCATCACGGATTCTGGGATGCGAGACTGCTGGCCGACGGAGGCCCTGGACAACGTCAACCTCCAGTCGTGCCTCTACCCGTGGAACCTGTCGTGCGAGGACGAGGACTTCGACTTGTTGGACGCCTCCACGGCGCAGCGTGGCAGAGGCTCGGCAGCTGTGTCAGCGGCAGCCTTCGCCGCGGCGGCAGCGACCAGCGCAGCGGCCACAGGCGCTGCGGCAGGCGCCGCGGGCGGCGCAGCGGGGCCTATCCGCAAGCGCCCAGCGGCTGCGCTGAGGGCCGCCTCCGCCCCAGCCGCCCCCATCGCCGTGGGGCCAGGCGAGGGGGGCATTTCTCGTGCTGAGGCAGCGAGCGAGGTGTTTGCCAGAGAGGTTCGGCGCAGGGCGGAGGCCAGGTCGTCAGCAGAGTCCTCTCAGCGCACCCAGCTAGAAGAACAACGCCCGTCACCTGCCCCCACGGCTGGACCAGAGCCATGGGTCGTGCACGGCCACAACATAATGCAGACCAACGTGGTGAGCAAGCCGAGCGAGGCCATCCTGGTGTGCACGCGCTGCTTCATGCACTGCCACCAGCCGCGGCATGCGCACAGGGGCCTGGCCAAGCCGTGTGTCGGCGGCGATCACAGATCGAGCCAAGGGTCGCGTGCTCAGGCCAGGACTGACTTCGGCAGATTGCGATTGCCAGGCAAGGAGAAGCCGCCGATCGTGATGCTCAAGTCGCCGACGTTGGAGGAGATGCAGCGCTGGCGAAGGTCGCTCAAGGTGGACGACCTCGACTGGCCCAACCCCCAGGTGGGCGAGTTCCTGGCGGCGGCGCGGGCTGGCGGCCCTGGAGGCTCGCCTAGGCCTGCGGCTGCACAGCCTGCGGCGGGGCGTGCTGCTGGCGCGGCTGGGCCTGCGGGCGGCGCGGCGGCGGCTTTGGCGAGCGCCTCGGCGGCCGTGGGCGCGGCGGCGGTGCAGCCCGCGGTGCGCGCGGGCTTGCAGGAGCTCTTCGTGCCCGACCTGGAGGGCGTCCTCCGCGCGCACGGCTTCGCGTCGGCGGACGACGCCCGCGCCCGAGGGCGAGAGGCAGCCCAGGCGCGCGGGGAGCGTGACCGCGTGCGGGAGCGCGGCGAGGCGGCCCCGCGAGCGGCGAGGAGGAGGGGCCGACGCTGGTGAGCGACCCCCTCGGCCGCCGTGGGGCCCTCGGCAGTCCCGCGCCGTTTGCGCGGGCCTGCGGCCTGCCGAGAATTTGTGGCATGACCACGCGGGGGCTGGCGCCCGCTCGAAGAGTAAAAAAAAAAATGCCCTCACCGTGCCTTCAAGACTCCTCAGGACTGAGGACTGAGGCTCGAAGGATTCGGCCAAGGGCCCGAGGGCACTCCAACTCGTGTCTCAGGGCACGGTGGCGGGTATGAAGGAGATGTGCTTTCAGGTCCTTGCTGTGGCGGGGGCTTCAGAGTGGGGTGGCTCATGGCCATGGCTGGGCGCAACTCGAGCAGCTGACCAGGACGGTGCCCAGGATTGGGCAAGGGTACCGATCCTGAGCGGAAGCAGACGCTGGTCTGATCCCAGGCCCGTATGCGTCGCGAAGCGCAGAGGGCGGTGCTGGGGCAGTGCGTCTGGCCTTTCTGCGTGCTGGAGCGGTGCGTGCGTGCCCTTGTGCATGTGCACTCGTCAGTCGTCAGTTTGGCCTAGAAGAGCCCCGCAAGGCACGAAACGTCAGCCCGATACTGACCCTCCAGCTGTCTCCCCTTCTGTCCCTTCCCGCCTGCTCGCCCGCCTGCGTCGTCCCGCTGGCTCTGGCCTCCCGCCTGGGCGTTTGCCGCAGTCTGCTTTCTCGTCCCTTTTCTCCCCTCCCGCCGCCGCGCAGCACGGGCTTCCAGGACCCGGCGGCCGCACGGACGCACGCGCAGGCCGTCTCGTAGGCCGTCTACTGCCGCACCGCACGCCCAGGCCACCCACCAGCGAGCGAAGCACAAGACGGCAGTGCCCCCTGCAGGGACAGTGCTACCATCAGCGACCTGTGCGCGACCAGGGGTCGCCCCCGCCCGCTGCGGCGCCGTGGACGCCGTCAGCAGGCGCTTGGGCCCGACAGGCCGCGCACCCGGCAGCCCAAATCGGACGGGGCTAGGACAAGGATAAATCCGTTCCAGGGCATTCCGGAGCGCTCTCAGCGCGTCCCCGAACGCTCTGAGAAGGCCGCGGCGCCCGATACATCTTCCAGAGCCGCCGGATCTCAGAGATCATCGATCCGTCCTCACCCGATGTCATCCTCGTCCTGGCTTCGTCTCCTCCTCCTCCTCCCCCGCCCCCGCCCCCTCCTCCTCCTCCTCCTCCTCCTCTTCCTCCTCCTCCTCCTCCTCATGGGGCCCGACGGGCCGCGCTCCAGGCAGCCCAAAGATCGAGTGGGCCGAGAGCGGGACGGAAACGGGGGAGGATCTGACATCCACCGTGGGACCGCGCGGCAAGCCTCCTCGTGGGTCTACCGCCAAAAAGTTGTGAGGCACGCAAGAGGCAGGCGCGCCCCTACCTGTGTGAGAACCTCGAGGCGAGGCGGCCTGACTCCTTGGGGGTCGGAAGCGGAGGAGGAGGAGGAGGAGGAGGAGGAGGAGGAGGAGGAGGGGACCAGTGTAAACCCAAGAGTCATCAACGATGTTGGAATAAACCCTCCCGCCAAGCTCCCTCTTCATAGGCCCCTACAACGGTTCATTTCCATTGAAAATACGGCCTCGTTGGAAGACAACCGTTTGAAGACCCTGAAGCGTGCCAAAACGTTGCTCACGGGATTCCAACGCAAAGGATCAACCTGACTGTTGCGTCTACGGTCCTGAATCGTGCCAGAACGCCGTTCTAGGGACTTCAACACCGCGAATCAGCGAAACTGTTACAGCCGCATAATCCTGAACCCTTTCAACAAACAAGTCCTGGTACGCTGATCATGGAAATCCGTGAACGTCTTGCAAATATTACAAACTAGCGTGCGCGGCGCTATGGCGAGAGCCACATTTTGAAAAGGAGCTGCCCTCATTCCGTCAAGCTTTTGAAAGTGTTAGGACGCATGTGCGCGGCGCTAAGGCGAGAGTCACACTTTCAAAAGGAACCGCCCTCAATCCGTAAAACTCTTAAAACGAATGCGCGCGGCGCTATGGGGAGAGCCACATTTTGGAAACGGATCGCTCTCTATCCGTGAAGATCTTGCACATGTGTAACACGAATGTGCGCGGCGCTAAGGCGAGAGCCACATTTTGAAAACGACCCCGCCCTCCATGTGTGGAACTGTTGCCATATGGAAAGCTTCAGAGTCAGAAGTGGTGAGGAAGTCTCAGGCGAAACGCCCGGCCCGCCCTAAAAATTGGAGGAGGAGGAGGAGGAGGAGGAGGAGGAGGAGGAGGGGGAGTAGGAGCACGAGGAGGAGGAGGAGGAGGAGGAGGAGGAGGAGGTGGAGGAGGAGGGTGCGGAGGAGGAGGAGGGGGTGTTGGAGGAGGAGGAGGAGGAAGGGGAGGAGGAATGCGAGAGAAAGGCGCCGCGCCCAAGCGGGAACGTACCCTTGGGGGAGAACCTGAGAACAGGGCATCCTCATCTTCCTCCTTCCTCCTCCTCCTCCTCCTCCTCCTCCTCCTCCTCCTCCTCCTCCTCCTCCTCCTTCTCTTCCTCTCAGACGGGATGTGGCCCTCGCCCCCACCCCTTCTCCTCCTCCCCAGCAGCAGAGCAGCGCTGGGGAATGGGGACGGGGGCTGTAAACGAGGGCAACACCACAGCCCAAAGGGGGGCTTCCCCAGGGAGAAGGGAGACTGACGGCCGGTGACGACAGGAGAGGACACAGCAACAGGAGGAGGAGGAGGAGCGAGAGAGGCGAGGAGGAGAAGGAGGGCAGCATGGACGACAAGGAAGACCCGGCGAGAGGAGGGGGATGTCCCGTCAACCAAGTGAACCCCGCATGCGCCCCCCCCCCCCCCCCCGGATAGTGGGGGGCACATTCCTAACGGGATGCGGACCTGGACAGGTCACACGATGGCGGACAGTAAGGCGGGGGGCGCTGGAAAAGGTTACAGGAGAGCTGGAACCATATTGTGACAATGCTGTGCCCATCGCCTCGCCTTGCTCCTCCGCCACCGACTCCCATTTCTCTCTTCCCTCTCTGACTGCCCCCCCTGCCGTTCCGGGGACGCGGGGGGGCTAATGGCTGGAAGCAATATCTGAATAGTTGTGGCCCCTCCAGCCCTCTTCCTTCAACATAACCCTTCACGTCTCACCCCAAGGCCAGTCGAAAGGGCGGGCGGGCGTTTCGCTTGAGACTTCCTCACCAATTATGGTTCTGCAGCTTACAAGTTGCAGCCGTTTCACGAATGGAGGGCGGGCCGCTTTCAAAATGTGGCTCTCGCCTTAGCGCCGCGCACATTCGCTTCAAACAATTTCGAGAGCTTCACGGATGAAGGGCGGGTCGTTTTCAAAGTGTGGCTCTCGCCTTCGCGCCATGCATATGCGTTGTAAAAGCTCGCAGCGGATTCACGGATGGAGGGCGGTCTGCTTTCAAAATGTGGTTCTCGCTTCAGCGCCGCGCAAATTTGCGTCAAAATTCAAGAGTCTGTAGCAGTCTCAAGGATTTTCATCGCTAACGTCTTTGGATTGGTGTGTTGTCACGATGTCGGATTGTTAGGGCGCAGCAGTCATATTGATTCGCGGTGTTGACGTCCCAGGAGTGGCTTCTGGCACGATTCAGAATCTTCAAGAAGCAGCAGTTTCGGTGAGTCGCGGCGTTGAAATCCCAGGAATGGTGTTCTGGCACAGTTCCAGATTTTCAAACGTCTGTGTTCCCGCGGGGTACTTCCTCAGTGAAAATGCTTCCTTCTAGAGGCCTATGATGAGGGAACTTGGAGGGAGGGTTTGTTGCGAGATCGTTGGTGAGTCTTGGGTTTGCACTTCTCCTCCTCCTCCTCCCCCTCCTCCTTCTTCTCCGTCTCCTCATCCTCCTCCTCCTCCTTCCTTGCGCATGTGCCATAGTTCGAGCGCACATACACGCCACCTGTGGGTTCAAGCTGGTGAAAATCGGCCCGAGCTTTGGATCGCTCACGTGCTTCATTGTGCTGTGGACACAGCATAAACGGTAAGCACTGCCCATTGTAATTATACTTGCTGTTCGGTGCCCGGAGGTGGACCCGTGGGGATGATGATTGGAACGGTGTCAATCAAACATCTTCTTGTAAACGTATCCGCCTGAAAAGAGTGCGAAGACATCTGAACGCACCCGCCTGGAGAAAGTGCGAAGACCAGCTTGCAAGGGGCAGCAAGAGAAGAGACAGAGAAAAGAGGGAGGGAGGAAGGGGAGGGGAGGAGGGAGGAGGAGGACGGAGCAGGGTGGGGATGGAGAAGGAGGAGAAGAAGAGGGGGAACACCGGGGAAGGGGAGGAAGAGGAGGATGAGGCGGAGGCGCGGCGTGGCGCGGTTTGGGCCCCACCCAGCCCCGGCCGGCCATCCCCCTCCCCCGCCCCGCCCCATGCGGCCGGCCCTCGGAGGCTCTGCCTCCCCCCCCCGGCTCAGCCCGAGGCCGCCGCCGCCCGAGAGGCCCCTCCCGCGCACGCGGAGGCCGAGGCCGCCGCCTGCGGCTCGCCACGAGAGGCGTGCCAGAGCGCTGCCGCCCTCTCCCGGCCCTGACGCCCTCGCGCCTCGCAGTGGAGCCTACGGGCGGGGGAATGGGGGCCTCCCGGGGCCCTGGCTCTGGCGGGGCCCTGGAGGCCGTCAAAGCACGCGGCCCAGGACGCGAAAGGCGGGCCCTGGGGATGGGGCCCGTGCCAACGGCAACAGACACGACGTCGGATACTTTTGGCGGAGGTTGCGCTTTTGCGTCTACCTGCTCTTGCGTGAGCGTTCCGACCCTGTCCGCGTGCACCTGCTTCGGCGATCCTTCCTTTACATGCGACTGCCCCCCTCCAGCCATCTGCCACGCCAGCTGGTAAGCCGCCTCAGCTTGTCCCGGCGTGGCGCATCGCGACGGTGCCGTCACTCCGCCGCTGGAGGAGAACTGCCCGGGCGGAGGGGAGGCGCGGCGCCGCAGCAGCGCCCTGGCCGCGCGCGGGGCCCCCCCTCGGCCGCGGGGCCCTGGAGCGAGCCCTCGGAGCCCGGCAGTTCACCGACGACCTCCGTCGTGATTGTTGCTCCACGACGAGGCGGAGGAGTTGGACTGGACTGCGGGGGGGGGCCATGGGCCCTCAGGCCCCCTCCCAGAACGGCCGCGATGTGATTCCCCCATCGGCACCCGCCCCCACGCACCGCGCGGATGCCGCAGGAGAACGTCACCTTGAAGGAGGAGCTCCAGGACGTGGCCACCCTCGTCGCAGCCGTCGCGCAGATCCGGGCGTTACGATAGAAAAAACAACCGCTTTTGTTCCCCCAATTCGGACTTCTGGTCCCTCGCAGATGGGTCCGACTCGAGAGGCAAGGCTGAAATACTGTTTCGAGGGCTACGTTCGTGATGTTTCACGGCGCTGTGTGTTTGTGACGATGTCGGATCTCGGGAATTCCCCTTCGCTGGTACTCGTCGTCGCCAGTGCTGCTGCTGTCGTCGTCCCTGCAGTCCTGTCCGCGCTCAGCAGTGCCTGTTTCGGCCCTGTGCGTGCCGTTCTACAGCCCAGGCCACAGTGAAGGTATTCATCTCCTGTGAGATGCCTCAAACGGGAATTCCGGAACCTTGAGGTCCAAGAACCATCTCAAAACATATTTCTGACACGACGATGTGCACCAAGATTGTTCTCCTTGCACGACGTTGTTCCCAGATTTGGTCAGGGCCTCCCTCAGGGCAAATGGACAATAGCCTCGCCTTTGCCAACCGGATCCGCAAGAGCCTTGACAAGGGAGCTGCTTTATCGCAACGGTATTGCACGCGAACCCGCACGCGTGCACATATGTCCGGCATTCGTGAGCAGATTATTTGATAACACGCATGCGCACGAGTATTTCGTTCATCGTATCTGGCACGTGCAGATGTGTCTGGTGATGCTGCCACGCTCTTCCGCTGCCGCGCATGGTCTAGCGAGTGCCCGAGTGAACGTGCGCGCTTGCGAATGCCGCACGTGCCCTCGCAGCCTTCTGAAACTCACGCTCCCCTTGTTGGCACACTCACTCTTCTCGCGGGCGCACTGGACTCCATGAAATCAGTTGTGCGTTCTCTTGCATGCACGTCCCCAGCGCGCTTTAGCCCTTGCCAGTGATTTGGCGGATTATTTGGCGCAGTGCACGTCCTCGCTCCCAGTTCTCTAAAGGGGGCGGGTGATTCCTCATGCCCTCTTAATGTACACTCAGACGTTGATAGGTTTAAAACGCGTTCGACCAACATGACCTGAAACACTCGGCTACGATGGGGGCAGAGGTCGTTTGGGCGTTCTATTTCGTCACGACGTTGTACCCCTGTGTTTTTGTTGGCGGCGGTCGTTGCAGCTGTTGTTAATGTTTTCTGTAGGGCAAGATATTGTTTATTGCAGTCGCACTCTTCGCAAATACTGGGGCCGCGTGTCGAGCAGCGCAGTCGGTTTCGTCACCAGTCGGACGCATTGACGACCTGCCACCGATGTACGGCGCATGTTGAGAATCGTTGCCAGGTCTGGTGATCAGAACATGCAGCCGGTGCCACATGGCGTCAGGCGTGCAGTCCCCATGGTGGAAGCCGTGCGTCGCCCTGCCGTGGGCCGTCGCTAATCATTTGAACTCATACTACGTTCGACCGTCGTTGTGGCCGGCAGCGCCCTAGACCCTTCACATGCCATGGCCCTCATTCGACGCATGTGACGGGTGTGCCTGCGCAGGCCTCCAAGGAGACTGTGAACGAGCTGCTGAAGAAGGCCTGGTTCCAACAGGGGGTTGGGCAAAGCTCAGCCGTCGCTCTGCAGTACGCGCAGCAAATAATAAACCAGCCTGCCAGCAGGCCCACGGACATGTCCGATTCCTCGATGGTCCAGGGTACCCGCGGAAGCCTTGGGTTGCCTGAGGAAGCTCAGACATCGTTGACCAACGTGCCCTTACACCTCGTACAGCGGGATGTCTGATCGCATGTATTTACTGCACCTGAGTGTGTGGAGTGTCCTCCTCCTCCTCCACCTCCTCCACCTCTCCACTGACAGGCCCTCCGAGACATCAGGAGCCCTTCGGAAGGGACCTTCGGCGGTCGCAGCACTCTGTTGAGGGCCCAGCAGGAGCCGCTGCTCCTCAGAGGGAGCATGGGGGGGGAGGCTCCGGGCTGTGTCCACAGGAACGCCGCTTGTTTCAAACAAGAAAACTGCATGAGCATGATCGTTGGGAGTATCGCGCGGATTTCTTGGATCGCCGCCAGGGGGGGCAACGCCGATCCAAGAAATTCGCTCGTAGCTCCGAAGTTTCATTATTACACAGTTGTCCTTCTATTGATGCAGTCTACCTCTGCAGGGTCACAAGTTTTTAGGGGTATTCTGGAGCCGGTGTTTTCAAAGGGTGCTCCGAGAAATCCTCAGCCGTCGTAGCTTCCACATTTGTCTTATTGACCCTGGTTGGCCTTCACTGGCTTTTGTTTGCCTGCGTGAGGCTTTCGTGGGGCCCGTGCCTGCCTCGTTAGCTGTCATGGGGGCACATGGGGCATTTCTTTTGCTAGCTGGCAATTTCCTGACGGCGCCTGGCACGCCTGCGCGCTCGCGAACAAAAAAGTACCCCCGCGAGCCCATCCAGAAACGCTTCCCAGGCGAGTTGTCTGAATCAGGGAAGCGCAGGAGCATGCCATGGAACAGAGATTGGGTGGGGGGCGGGGGGCAGCCGTCGAGCCGATGCTCGGCACCAGCCTGCAACCATGGGGGCCGACGCTGACCCTTCGATCCGAGAGCCCCCCCCCGCTTCGGCCCTGCCCCTCGGTCGAAAGCGAAGTCGACCACTCGGCCTCTCGCGGGGCGTGCTCTGCCCAGAATTCCGATGCGAACCCCCAGCCGTGGTGGCGAAGGCGCCTCAGGAGGCCCAGAGACGACGAAGCGCATGGAAACTCCCTCTCCTCCGTCCTCCCTCCCTTCTCTCCCCTGACCGCCCCCCCCCCTTAGGTCTCCAGCGGCCCTCCCCCGGGGCCTCTGGAGGTCCCTCCAGGTCCGTGAAGGCCTCCAGAGGCCGCTGGAGGCCCAGCGCGCATCACCAAAAACGTCCAAGAGCCTCGACCACTCCCCCCTCTCCATCCTCTTCCTCCCCCTTCCCCCTTCGTTGAGGCGGAGGAGTACAAGACGAAGTCGCAGACTGATGCGCAGCAGCTTCAGGAGCTGAGCTCGAGGCTGCAGTACGCGGAGCAGGAGCACGAGAGGCGGGCTTGTGGGGCCTCTCGGCGGGGTGCCCTTCTTGTGAGCGCGCCCCCCCGACCTCCTCCTCCTCCTCCGTCGTCCTTCATCCTTCATCATCCTCCTTCTCCTCCCTCTCCTCATCCTCCTCCTTCTCCTCCTCTTCCGTCCGTGGTGCTTCTGCTATATCGCATGACGCCTCACTGCTTCACCGCTTCAATGTCTACTGCGTCTCCGGCCTCTGTGCGCGTCGCGCACTATGAAGCCGCCCCGCTGGACGGATGTTTGGCCGCCGCTCTGCTCCTCCACCTCCGTCTTCCTCCTCCTCTTCCTCCTCCTCCTCTGTCCTCCCTCCTCCTCCTCCGTCATTCCTCCTCCGTTTCCCAGTCCCTCCCAGAACAAGTTGACGACAACGGAGTGGTAGGTCAGTTGACGCTATGTTCCCCCTCCTTCGTCAAGAGGGCCCCGCACGCCGCGATGCTCCGGACCTTGTCGAAATCCAGCGCAGCCAGCCTGCTGACAGAGGTTACGACCAGGAGCTTCGACTTAGCGTGGTGGGCCTCAGTGTCCAGGGTTTTTCTCGGCCTCCCAGCCCTGGCGCAGCGCGTCGCTGGGGCCGCCGCCGCGACACACCGAGCAAAAGTTCCTGACCGTAAGCGTTTGTGCCACGACCAGGTCAGAGCCCAGCTCGGGTTCAACCGGTTCACGCCTGTGCAACGAGGCTGCATGAAGGTTTTGTGCTGCGGAGCGGCTTGGACCAAGCAGATTGCCCAGGAGAGATTCGATCAGCACGACCGAACCCTTTGCAGCCTATGCGAGAGTGTTGGTGACGTCTTATTGCGCCGCCTGTATGTTTGTTCTGCTTGCGGTGAGGGGCGTGATTCGATCATCAAAAAGCTGGAACACACTGGTCAAACCTTTTGGACATGTTTTCCCCGACAAGAGTGACATTATTGTCTTCACCCTCGGGATCTTCGTGCGTCCTGGAGATGAGGTCCAGAGACCCTTGAGTGAAGGAGGTTTCTATGTAGTTTGGCCAGGGTCAAAGGACTGCATCGATCTCGCAGCCCCATGCGATGGGTGATTTGATGGCTGGTTGTACAGGAGTGTGGGTCCAGAACTGCTCAGGGTTGCGGGGGCAGTTGTGGCGTATCATGGTGACCAGGAAGTATTGTGCCACGGTACCGCGTCAGTGTGAGCCCCAAATCTTCAGATCTCGCAGGTTGTTGAGTTGCTTGCAGTCTCGGCCGCAGAACAAGTTTCCATTGCTGCGTGTGAAGGCCCATGAGACTGACAACTCAGACGTCGATTCTCCTAGGTTCTGCGGAGCTCGGTACCACCATGGTTGATCGGAATGCCAACTGACATTGTTCATGTCTGTTTGCCGCCGCTG
Organism: Prorocentrum cordatum; assembly: GCA_963575745.1. Classification (NCBI taxonomy): domain Eukaryota; class Dinophyceae; order Prorocentrales; family Prorocentraceae; genus Prorocentrum; species Prorocentrum cordatum. The sequence continues at coordinate 678,417 of CAUYUJ010012225.1, read as the reverse complement.
CAAGTAATACATCAGAGGCTGTCTCCGCCAAGAAAAGAACACCGCCGTCCCCACCCCAACAGGGCTCAGAGAAGAACTCTGAACGCTTCCCGTATCCCCACCAGGTCATCCAAACACAATCAGTTTGCGAGTTTTCCTGATCAGGGAATCGTAGCAGCATGTCGTCGAACAGATGGGGGGGGCAGCAGCCACATGCGGAAAGAGGAGGAGGGCGAGGAGGACGGAAAAAGCAGGGGCCGAGACGAGAGCGAAAAAAACATGGAAGGTAGGAACACATATCAGGGAAAGGGCTTTCGCCGCTGCTTACTGCCCTCATCCTCCCCCGGTTTCATCCTCTACTTCTTCATCTCTTCTTCCTCCTCCTACTTCCCCTTTTCCTTCTCATCCTCCTCCCCCTGACCCTACTCATCATTCCCGCCAGGCAGAGGCACGACTTTCAGCTTGCCAGGCAGACCTCTCAGCGGCAGATCAAGGACTTAGAGGACATGCCTGGCTCGGCGCGCTATCTAGACTGGTGGTTGCCGAGAGGGGGATGTTGACGAAGGGGTGGGATGAGGAGTCAACGACGAGCAAGAGCAGGATCAGGAGGACCGAGTTGGACGGGAAGGAGCACGGTCCAGAGGGGGTGGAGGAGGAGGAGGTTGATGAGACACGGGCGAGGATGATGCGTGGAGGATGTGCAGGAACAGGATGAGGAAGAGCAAACATGGAAGGAGAAGGGAGCGAGGACGCAATAGCAGTTGCAGCAGCGGCGGGAGCAGGGATGAACGACGAGAGAAGAACGAGGATGGCGAGGAGGAGGAGGAGGAGGAGTGGGTGTGGTGGGTAAGAGCGGAGGATAGAGGAGAGAGGAGAAAGGAGGAACATAAAGATGATAGGGGGAGGAGGGGTGGAGGGAACGAGGGTAGGAGGCAAGGAGGAAGCGAGGGACGGGAGAAGAAGGTGAAGTCCCAGATCGATTTCTTCGCTGCATCTGACAGCATGTTCGCGTGGGATTGGGCTGATAATGCATCGCATAAGGTTTCCAAGCGCCCAGACCACAGACCAGCTCTCCCACATTTGACGTGCCACAGCGTCGCAGACGATAGTGCGCTTACGCGACCGTTCCTAAGAAGGCTGGGCGCCACCTTGTTTCGACAAGTTTGCATTGACAACACGGGTGTGGATCTGCCTGGCTATCAGCAGTCGGTGTTGCGAACGGCCGTCGGTGTAACCTTTTAGAGTGCCCGCGCCCAACTGCGTGAAAGTCCGCGTTGCCAAGATCGCCCGGAGAGCTGCAGCCAGTGCCAAGCCCGACGGAAGACGGCTTGTGACCTGAGACCCCCTCGGCACCATCCGCGAAGCGAAGCGCACGAAAAACTACCCCCGCTTGAGAGCACCTCTGCGGCGGACGAGCAGCGCCGCACCCCCGTTTCGTTGGTTCACCAGCGGCGCTCCGACGGCGGGCAGGGATGCCCGACAGCATGGAGGTCGTGGCACCAAAAACGAATGAGCGCCCACGTTCTCTCCCTGGAGTGCATTGCAAGGGAGGGCCAAGTTAAAATAGGGTGCTCAGAATCTTCTGCAGGGCGCTCAGGCGCTCAGAAGCCTCTGCAAAGCGCTCAGAATCCTGTGCAGAGCGCTCAGGCAAGCGCGCAGGAGCCTCAGAAGCCTCTGCAGAGCGCTCAGGCAGGCGCTCAGACGCCTCAGAAGCCTCTGCAGAGCGCCCACGCGCTTCTGAAGGCTGGATGTAAAGTGGGGCGTTCTGGTTCCCCCCCCCCTCCCGCCCCCCTCTGGTTTCCAGGCAAGGGGGTTGCCCTCCCCGTTTGCGGTCAAGGGGGACTTCCCCCCGCTCCAGTTTCCCGGGGGGGAGGGGGAGAAAATACCCCCCCACACACCCTGGGTTTCCCGGTTTACTGGACGGGGGGGGGGATTTGCCCAGTCGGGCGACACTGGATTGCGCCGCGCTCCTTTCTCTGGCTCAATCGGCACATGCAGCAAAGGTCGTCCATGCAGCAGTGGGCAACTGGCCGTCAAACCTGCGATCTGGGCCTCGCGAAAGAGAGAAGGGACAGTCAGGGGAGGGGAGAAAGAAGGGACAGTCAGGGGAGGGGAAGGAGGGTAGAACAGGGAGGAGAAAAGAGGAGGTGTGAGGACGATCGAGGGGGGGAGGACGAAGAGGGGGAAGAGGGGAAATACGAAAAGGCCAAGAAGCAGGGATGAGGGACCAAGAGAAGGGCGGAAACGGGTTACGTTGGGATGATGATGGAGATGCGTAGGTGGAGGTTCGAGGAGAGCGTTGTTTTGTTGATTGCACTCGTTCTCTTAACAATAGCTGGGATTGCATAGTCATTCGGCTCATGTGTTCTCTCTCGTTACTTTTCCCATCGCCTACATAATTGCATTCGGCATTTGCGCTTCGAGCCTTCACAGTATCAAGAGGCCTTTGCACATTTACTTCGCGACGGGGGCAGTTCAAGTGCTATCCCCTCGCTCTCCTTCGGGCTTCCCCTCATCCTCTTCAGCCCTGGCACTGTTCATATTTTGCTGTGGCTTATACTTTTACTTTGCTTTACTGGATCGCAGTATTGTCTGGTCGAATTACGTGGGGGTTCTCCTCCTCCAAACAGGTGTGTTCTGGCAGACACACTTGGAATGTATGGCGAACGCGCTTGGCCATTCACCAGATGGCACACTAGCCCGTGCGTATCCATGCTTAAGGACGCACGGGGGTCCCTCGTTCAGGATGGAGGTACGAGCGCTCCACGCTGTAATGGCTCGCAGGTCGCGGCAAAGACGGACACATGCAAACTAGTAGATTCAGTTTGGGAGACATCTGCTCAGAGACGTCGAGGCCAGGCCGCGGAACTGCTGCTCCGGTGGCTGGAGCATCAGAAAAGCGCAGGCTGCCTTGCATCTGCCCGCACGCGGCCCAGGCACGAGTGAGCACGCGCTGCTGTGGTACCAGTGGCACTCCCTGCTGTTTCGCCGGCTCCGCCATCCTCCCGGCATTCCTGTCTCCTTCCCCCTCCTCTTCCTCCGCGGATGGCGCTGCCGGTGAGGACGCCCCGCGCTCCCAGCCGCGTCCCGCGGCCGGGGCGCGGACTGAGGCGAGACAGGAAAACAGAGAAGGGTTGGGGCTGAGGTGAGGTTGGGTCGCAGTTTGGTTTGCGCCGGCTGCCGCAGTGCGCGGCGAGAGCCGGGCATACGACCGCTGAACTCCGGCGTGCTGGCGCCGATTGCTTGTCGTGCGCGAAGTCGAGGATGGCACGTTGCAGCAGGTATGGTTGCTGACTGTTGGCCTGCAGGGGGAGGCAGAGGTGTGAGCTGATCGGAGGATGCGAGGATGAGCCGAGGTTTTGGGCTGTGCCGACAGCGCCGAGCCTCACCGCATCCCGCTGCTCTTCTGTGCCAGGCCGCCAGCTGAGGGAGGGCATGACCGCTTGCCCCTCGACAGCAGGCGCTGTCCCATCTGAGCGGTGGCACGGGGAGGTCATCTCACGGAGGATCGGAGGCCGGGCCAAATCTCGGCATTCGCCAGACAGATGCAGCCAGGGCGCGTAGCCTCTGAGAGAATCAGTTGGAGCCATGCTGTTCGGTTGCGCGCACTGCGCACTGCCCGCTCGCTCGCTACGAGAAGCTTGCGTGTAGCTCGCTGAGCTATCTCACAACAGCGACCATGTAGAAGTGCGCCTCGCGAGTGGGAGCTAGCCGAGCTTCACTCAGGTGCATAGGGAATGATTACTGTCACGTCAAGCAAGGAGCTGGGATCGGGGGAGTGAGGAACAGGAGAGGAGGAGGAGGAGGAGGAGGAGGAGGAGGAGGAGGAGGAGGAGGAGGAGGAGGAGGAGGAGGAGGAGGAGGTGGGAGCGGGTCGGGAGGATGAGAGACGAGGAATTAAGGGGGAGGACGAGGGGGGGGCGGATAAAGGAGCAGGAGGAGGATGAGGAGGAGGGGAAGGAGGAGGAGGAGCAGGAGGAGGAGGAGGAGGAGGAGCAGGAGGAGGAGGAGGAGGAAGAAGGGGAGGGCGGACAGGGGTGACGAGGTGGATGAGGTAGGAAGATGGAAGAGAAGAGGGCCAACCTGCCGACATGCCAACCCGCCGACATGCCCAGGACAGCACAGGCTGTTCTGGCGCAGCACATCGGCTTATTTTGCATCGTTGCGTGCTCTCCGATGGGTGGTGTGCGTGCCATTCTTGATAAGAGCAACCAGTGGGCGGAAGTTGTCTACAGTCGGCACGATGGAAAACACTGGAAAATCCATGCCAATAATCACCCTGCTTGCCTCCAGGGAGCCCTGGGTTTCTTGGGTTTCGATGGTATTGCGATGGAGAGCGTGACGTTCCCACACCAGACATCAATGGACGTCCTGGAGTCTCAGGGCTGGGTTTCTTGTGGAAGGTTTCTTGTGGTCGAGCTCCTACTGTAAGAGTATCCAGTGGGCGGAAGTTGTCGACAGCCGTTTCGTCAAGGAGATTCCTCGTAGAAAGACGTTGGATGTGCGGCTGGTTGGAGGAAGCCCCTCGCGGGAGGGACCCCCCAGCCTCCTGTAGCCATTCGAACCCCTCTCCTGAGGGGGCTCCTTCCTCCGGCCCGACCAGAAGCGTCGGAGGAGCAGACGACGGCGATACGCGTACAGGGTCAGCGGCACATGATTCCTGGGCCAGGGGTCGCGTCGGGGACGGCCGTGGGCGACGTTGGTCTTGCAGGCGAGGGGCCCAGGGGCCATGCGGCACGGACGGGGGAGGGGGCGCCGCGCACATAGGATCAGCTGGAGACCTCGCTGGTGCAGCACTTCTCCGCACCCGGTCCGGCCCGCGGCCGCGGCAACAGCTTCGGCGGTGACTCGCTCGCGTCCCAGTTGGGCTGCCTCGAGGAGGCGGACGAGGAGGAGGACCGCCCTGGAGCACCTTTCCTGACAGCCGGGCGGTGCGCAAGAAGCACGGCGGGCTTTGTTTTTTTCGGTGGCGCTGCGGGGGCCCCAGAGCCCTCACGCACCGATCTGGTGCTGGAAACGTTGGAGCAGAGAGGTTGTTTATCGGCCACGCGCAGAGGGGGGTAGGGGGAGGGGGGAAGGCTTCTTAAAAGCAGGCTCCTTCGAAGAAGCCTTCCCCCCTTCCCCCTACCCACTTGTGCGCCCCTTCAAGTTTTGGGAGTTTGCGCGTTTTTTTTTTAGACGGTGCGATTTGCTCCAAGACGTCGGACCTCAGGGAAGCCCGCCCTCTTCGCCTCGCCAAGCTGAGGGCACAGTAGAAGCGAAATGAGAGTCGGTGGATCGTAATCATAGACATTGTTTCCCCGTGCGCGAGGGTCCTTGTGACGATCTGTACGGCCGCGTGCCAGACCGCTAAAGCGCCACCGATGACCAGCAATGTCATCAGGCGGTACCGCGTGGCTCGATGAACTCTCGTGCGGGCCCCAGATATGGTTTCAGGGTCGGTCTGGAGCGCAGAATTCCAAGAAACATGAGCATGGTGCCGAAGTGAGGGCACGGTTATCCATCCGCGTTGTTGAATTCTCACTTCTGAAGAATAATTATTGTTGATCCCCCCTCACCGGTGCATACTGTTTTTTCTCAATCAAAGTGTGCCCCTCGACGCTCGCACCCATTTTTTTTCGACAGGGAAAGTCTTGATGCTCAAACTGGGCCCCTGGCCCCCCGGATTACAACAACGGCTCCCGCTTGAGATTTCCTCCAAATTCACTCAGGACCCCTGCTCCTGAGACTTCTCACAATTTACTCAGGACCGGTGCTCCCGCCTCTGACTTCTTCGCAATTTAGTCAGGACCCCCGCTCCCATCTGAGACTTCCTCACAATTTTCTCAGGCACGGCGCTCCCGCTTGAGACTGCCTCGCAATTGAATCAAGTTTTTCTTCGCAATTTAATTAAGGCACCCGCTCCCACCAGAGGACCCTCCACATTTTATTCAGGAATTGCGCTCTCGCCTGTGACTTCCATGCAATGTATTCAGAAATCGCGCTTTCGACGCTCAGGAAACACGCTGCGCCAAAGACGCCGCTACAATTTACTTAGTAATCGCGCTCTCGCCATACTCAGGCACCCCGCTTGAATGTCTTACTAGCCCGACCCGCCCGCCAGGGGATCGCCCGCCCATTGTGGGCTCCCGCCCGAGACTTCCTTCAGGAACGGCGCTTTCGCCTAGGACTTCCTCGAACGTTCAAGCTCTTACCTTCCTGCTCCTCCTCTCTCTCCCTCCTCCCTCCTCTTCTCCCTTCTCTCTCCCTCCTCCCTCTTCCCTCATCCTTATGCCTCTCTGCCCTATCCCCTCTCCCTCCTCTCCCTCCTCGCTTCTCCCTCCCCTCTCCTTCCTCCTCCCTCCCTCTTTCTTTTTTTTTTTCTTTCTCTCTCTCTCTCTCTTTCTCTCTCCCCCTCTCTCTCTACCTCTCTTACATGTCTTGTTCTCTCTCTCTCTCTCTGCCTCTAATCAACTGCCGCCCTCTTCGCTCCTTCTCTCCTGGTGTGTTCCATCTTCCTTCGTCCGTCCCCCTCCCTTCCTCCCACTCTCCCTCGTTCTCCCCCTCCTCTTTTTGCATGGCCCACACCAATTCCAATGGCGGGCACATGTACGCCCACGAGGGATTGTTTGCCCGCCTGTCTAAACCCGCCGTTCCCCGCAACGAGAAATAATCCCCCCAAAGGGGGTGTGTGCGAAGAAGGGCGGGTATCGAGGGTGTGGCGAACTCGTTTTGAACGACACGCGGGCAAGTAAGAGCGAACAGTCTCATAATAAGTGTTGTTGATGCTGTTGCTGCTGCTGTTGCTGCGGTTGTTGTCGTCGTTGGGAACATACGCCATGAGTGTAATATGTGAGGGAGTCTCACTTGATGTGAAAATGGGGCCGCCCGCCCTCCGTTCGCGTCTTCGAACATACATTTTTTGTTTTACCGTCAGGCATGCAGGACTCCCAGGCGAGATCCAGTTCTTGAAGAGGCGCTTCAATCCATCCGTGTGCCGATCGGAAACGCCCAGCTCCATTGAGTTCGCGTTAGCCATGGAACCGGCCTCCACCCATGACAAAGTAAGACGTGTCTTCAATGACAAGCACGTCGAATTTATGGCATTGGAATCTGTTTCAAACGAAAAAAACTAACATCGAAGCGGTCTGCCCTCCAGCCGTGTAGCTGCTGCGCGTTTCAAACTTCCGTCTCACGGGACCATGTTGGCCAGCGTGGGCCCCACACAGTGTCTGATTACACCCTGGATGTGTAAGCTGTGCTGCAAGCGTGCTGTACAAGCTGTGTGGTGAAAGCTATGCGGTGCAAGCTACTTGGTGCAAGCTGCGTGGTGCAAGCTACGCGGTGCAAGCTGCGTGGTGCAAGCTGCGTGTTCCAAGCCATGTTGTGCCAGGTATGTGGGGAAGGCTTTGCAGTACAATGTATGTGGTGCAAGCTATGTGGCGTGAACTGCGTGGTGCATGCCGGGTGGTGCAAACTGTGTGATGCAGACTATGTTCCACAATCTTCGTGGTACAAAGAAGCCGCGTAGTGCAAACCATGCGGTGCAATCTAAACTGTATAATGTGGCGACGGACGGGAGAGGAACCGCCAGGGCCGCATATTAGTTTTTTATCTGGAAAGCGGGGCGGCGACGGACGACAACGGTGCCGCCTTGCCCGCAGACGGGCCCAGTTCCTCAGAAAAGAAAAGTCAGAACCTTTCAGGGCAAACGCTGCTTTTGGACATATGCGGTCTCCATAATAACAAAAGGCCTGTCCTCCATTCATGTGGACGTGAGGAACCCCTAGCCACCCGGTAGTTCAGTGCGATGTGATAGTCAGCGGAGTTCTGGTGTTGAAAGTAACTTGCCCTCCATCCGTGTAGCTGTTGGACGGTCCGATCTTCGGGAAGCGACGGTTCCTCCTCGAACCGTGTAACTACGGAGATTGCGAAGTTGCAACAACATGACACCTGGGGAAGTCTCCAGCGGAACGCCCCAACCGCCCTACCGACACGCCTGGTGGCGCGACGAGGAGGAGCTCTTTCTGAAAGGAGGGTGGGAAGGGGGAGGGGGGGGGGAAGAATGACAAGAAGGACCCCCTCCGCCTGACATGCCCCGTGACCCTCTTGAGTATTTCGGATCCCTGGGCAGACCCGTTCCTCCTCCCCCATCCTCCTGACACAAGTTTTGGTTCATATGGTTTGGGACGACGACGAGGAGGGGCCTCCGAGGACGAGCAGAACGCGGGCGGGGGCGGCGCGGGCTTCGACCCACACGAGATGGCCCGCGTGGCGCGCGAGAACGTGAGGCTTCAGAGCCAGCTGGCCTCGTCCGAGGAGGCCTGCCGCGCCCCTCCACCCCCATCCCGGAAGTCGGCTCCCCCTCTTCGGCTTCCTCTTGCTTCCCCTCCTCCTACTCCTCCTCCCCCTCCTCCCCCTCGTCATCGTTCTCCCGCCCCTCGTCTTCCTCCTCCTCCTGCTCATCGTCGTCATCATCAGCATCGTCATCAGCAGCAGCCGCATCGTCATCATCATCATCATCATCATCATCATCATCATCAGCATCAGCAGCATCATCATCATCTGCAGCAACATCAGCATACTCACCATCAACCATGACAGCAGTATCGTAATCAGAGTAAACGTCATCATCGGCACCACCACCATCAACATCATCATCACCATCACCATCATCATCATCATCATCATCATCATCATCATCATCATCGTCATCACCATCATCATCACCATCATCATCATCATCGTCGTCATCATCATCATCATCATCATCGTCGTCAGCATCATCATCATCTACATCATCATCTGCATCACGATCTGCATCTTCATCTTCTTCCTCGTCCTCGTCACCATCAGCAGCAACACCATCAGCATCAGCATCAGCATCATCACCACCACCATCCTCATCATCACCAGCATCGTCATCATAATCAGCATCATCATTATCATCATCACCACCGCCATCACCATCACCATCATCATCACCCACACTCCCCCCTCCACACGCACACGCCCTCCACACATAGTCACACACACACATTCACACACACAGACACGTACACACATACATGCACACACACACACACCCTTACACACGCACACAACCCCCACATTCTCTTTCTCTTGTTCCTCCTTCTCGTTCCCCCTCCTCTCTTCTCCTCATCCTCCTCTTCCTCCTCCTCTTCCGCCGCCGCCGCCGCTTGCTCCTCCCCCTCCTCCTGCTCATCCAACTGCTCCTCCTCCCCCTGCTCATCCTCCTAGGCTTCAGTGTCAGCTGGCGTCGTCCGATGAGACCTGCCGTGGCGTCCCCCCCCCCCTCCCCCTCTCCCAAGAAGTCGTCGCCTCCTCCTCCTCCCGCCCCTCCTCCTGCCTCCCCCCCCCTCCCTTCCCCTCTTCCTCCTCGTCTTCCTCCTCATCCGCCGCATCATCATCACCACCATCGTTACCATCGCCTCCTCACCACCAGCATCATCATCATCGTCGTCATCATCATTATCACCATCCTCATCATCATCATCGTAATCATCACTGTCATAATCGTAATCATAAACATCAGCCCCATCACAATCACCATCACCATCATCATCATCATCATCATCATCATCATCATCATCATCACCCGCATCAGCATATCCATCATCAGCATCATCAGTATCCTTGCTATTACCTTGGTCATAACCATAATCAGCATCACAGTCACCGTCGTAATCGGCATCATCATCGCTGTCGTTCTCGTCATCGTCATCACCATCCCCACTATAATCCTCATCCTGATCAGCATCATGCGCTGCATCATCCTACTCAGTTCGGTCTCGGCACCCTTGTCACACATCTCACCACCATCAAATCAAGCATCACCATCATCACCATCATCATCACCACCATCATCACCACCACCACCATCATCATCACAATCGGCATCAGTATGCTCATCATCATCGTCGTCGTAGTCGTCGTCGTCACTGGAATCGCCATCATAGCAGTGCATTCAGCATCAAGAACACCAGCACCATTTCACCAATGTCAACATCGCATTCCATTGCATTGCACCAGCAACATCCCACCAACACCAGAACCATAGCAGTGCATTCAGCATCGGCCATCACCGTCAACACCAGCTACACCACATTCAGCATCAAGAACACCAACACCATCATTACCGTCATCAGCATCGCGGCGGTCTCGCTATTCCTTATCTGTGTTTCTCCCTTCCCCTGGTCGCGTTCGCTGCGCCTGCTGGCTTCTTCTTTTGGGTTTTGGTTCGTCTAACCCACTGTGGGATGGTGCCCATCACAGTGGTGCGAAACAACTCCTCTCCGACAGTCAAACCCAGTTGTAGAATGGCGAAGGCCCAAGGCTATGCCGATGTGTTCATGCTGGGGCCTGCCCGACAGAGAGATGGCTCTATAACACGCGCGGTTCACACTCCGCTGCGTTTGTACTTGTCTGCGGTTCCGCCTTGTTCCAACGCGTGTTGCACGTGCAGTCCAAAATCTGCTCCGTATTCCATGCTCCACCACGCTGCTAGCGTGGTCTCGATTGCGAGTGCGACGTAGGCGAGGCCGTCCCGTCCTGCTCCTTCCTAACCTGCCCTGTCCGCTCTCCAGACCGCTCACGCCCTGGGCGGTCTCGGCGGCAGGAGATCTGACAGAGATGTCGGGGGTCTGTTTCCGCCTCCACCCCCATCGGGTGGAGGCGGTCTCCGCATTCTGTCCTTACTCCTGGGGGTGGTCATGCTCAGCGCAACCCAGCAAGCTGGCTCTTGCACATCGATGGCGGGGGTGCACGATTCTCACCATACGTTTTCCTTTGAAGCCCTCATCGCACGGTTCTGAAATTGTTGCGGGTCCTATGGAAGGGAGCAGTTGAATCAAGCATTGAAGGGACCTTGCACTCAGGAGGCTTCGAATACTCGGCAGGCATATCTTCGCCGCGTCGCCCAGGGGCTCTGGCCAAACGCTCCGACCCGCGCACAACAGGCAGCGGGGGCTGCGCGGTAGCCCCGATCTTGGAGCGCGTGTTTGTGGCGTCCACTGCACTCCGCTCCTCTTCCTCTGCAGCTTTCAGGCGGCGTCCACTGCTGATTCCGCTCCCCTCCCTGCTCGCCACCACCGCCCAACACCTCCCCACACCCTCGCCTCCTCCCCACCTCCCTGCCCCTCGGAGGAGGAGGCCAGGCGCACTCGCGCAAGTCCAGCAGGGGCGGCTCGGTGGGAGGCGGCACGCGGCCTGCTCGGACGCGTGACCGCCCGAAGCGCGCGAGGGAAGAAAGGAGGAGGCGATAGAGGAGGAGGAGGAGGAGGAGGAGGAGGAGGAGGAGGCGAAAGAGGACGAGGAGGAGGTGGTGGAAAAGGTGGAGGATGGTCGGGATGGCCATGCCGATCGTCCCCTTTCACTTCCGTCTCCCACAGCATCTGAGTGGCTGTGAGGGCCTGTGAGCTGTACAGAACCATACATGTACAAATTCAAAGTGCAGCAATATCTTAGTGGAGCGTTCTCTTTCACGTTGCACCCCGACCCAAACCGTGAGCTCCTGCCGTCTCGTCTTTCGGATTGGTTCCCTGGGAATGGTCCTAGACTCGCTCAGATTCCTTGGGATGAGGTGCACCGTGTGCCTTCCAGGCTGAAGCCGTCGTTGGCCTCAGTTTTCGCACGGTGTCACAGAATTGGCTTACCCAGTGCCGATTTCAAAAGCCGGTCGCCGACGATGCATGCTATAATCAGCGCGTGAATAACCTCCCCCGTTTTCGCTTCCAGGCAAAACCAAGGCATACCACGCGCCTCCTCGTCAAGCGGCCTGACCAGTACAGGCCGTAGTTTGGCATCGTTTGGTATCTCTTGGAAGCGAGGGTGGTCAAAAGCGAGGTAGGTTTGTTTCCCTCCTATATAAACTAGGCTGCTCTCGTTCCTCTGATCACATCCACCATTACTGGTGCTGCGTTCCTTTTAGCGCCCTCGTCGCCAAGGTTATGTGCTTCCCTGTCCTCTCCTAGGACCCTCTGGACCGCCTTGGGGTGCTGGAGACGTTTCGACAATCTGCCGAGATCCCGATTGTAGCCTACTTCTTGTACAACGCGATTCGGGCGAAAAACTCGATCCTGGAGTCAGCTGGTGCCTGTCGTGGCACGTGGCGCGTGGGAGTGCATGCGCCTCGGCCATACGGAAGGAGGAAAAGATGGAGGAGGAGGAGGAGGAGGAGGAAGAAGATCAGGAGGAAGAGGAGGAGAAGAAGGATGAGGCGGACAAGGTGGGGGAGGAGGGAGGAGGAGGAGAGGAGGAGGAGGAGGAGGAGGAGGAGGAAGGAGGAGGAGGAGGAGGAGGAGAGGAGGAGGAGGAGGAGGGGAGGAGGAGGGGAGGAGGAGGAGGAGGAGGAGGAGGAGGAGGAGGGAGGAGGAGGAGGAGGAGGAGCAGCAGCAGCAACAGTCTCGCCTCCCTCCGCCCTGCGGGAGGCGGTGGAGGCGCTCAAGCTCCAGGCCCGGCGGGCCGCGCAGCTGCGGGCGGGGGCGAAGTGGCAGCTCGCTGCGGCGCGCGCGGCGAGCAAGCGGATGGAGGAGCTGCCCCCGCGGACGGGGAGGCGCACAGTCAACCATGATAGTAAGGATGGGGCAGCTTTCCAAGGCTACCCTTGCATCCTTGCCCCTTCGGTAGTCGGCATCCTTCGGCATTATACTGCGCTCCGCGCGGAAAACGTCAACATGGCGTTCCAAGGCCCTTGCATCCTTATCGCACATCTTCACTATCCTGGTCGAGTGTAAGCATCGGGTTCGGGGCACTGCCGTCAGGAAAGTAACACGGCCCAGTCTGAAATTTCACGCGAGTTTCCGCTGCAACCATCCCACGAAAGCCGGACCGTCAGAAGTCAGGGCGGGTCTGTCAAAAAGCGTTGGAAAACCCGTGTTCTGGCCAGCTCGAGTCCTAGTTTTCCCCAGCGCATGTAAACTTTGATAGTGCATCGCGGAAGCTGCCGCTGGTCTCGGATTGAATGTATATCGACGAGTATCGCCCACTAGTGTTCAATTGCGCCACAAAGTACGTCCGTTTTGCGCCCGATTGGGCGCGTTAATGCGCCATGGGGGCGACCAAAAGCATCCGTGAGTTGCGTTTTCAGTAAATGTGTGCTGGTATACGTGTTGAGGTAGTGCCCTGCAGGCCATTGGTGCAGGCCCCCAGGGTCGACATGAGCCGTCGGCGCTATGACAGCGAACTTGCCCTCTCATCATTCACGCGCACGACTGCCCCAGCGGGAATTCGAGAGAAATCCCCCAGCTCTTCCAACCCGTTTCGGGCGGAAACGTTTTTCAGCATGTAGGCAGTCTCGCAACGCTTCAGGAAGCCTGAACAGACGTCAGGACGCTTCAGGACGCCCCGGGAGGCCCCCGGAGGCACCACGGGGCTCCAGGAAGTCCCAGGAGACCCTTGGAGGATGGCGAGCATTGTGAGAAAGTCTCAGGCGAAACGCATGGATCGCGCAACACGATGATACGCAGCACGCAACATTGCCATGGCGTAGAAGAGTCGACCAAAGTTTGGCACACCAGCGTATAGCATGCAGCATGCATCTCATAGAAAGTCCTTACCAGCTTCGTCGATTCTCTCAGTTTGTGGGTCCGTGGAGGCAGCCCTCGTGAGAGATGACTTCAAGGGCCGAGGCCGCACCTTCTGGTGAGACGGACTCGCTGGCGGCTGCCGCCTGGCTTGACTGGATCCACGCTGGTGGATGGTGCGTGGCGGAGGACGGGGTTGTCTCGCCTTGTGCCGTCCAGAACCCTCCCGAGGGTGTTGCCCTCTGCTGCCGGCCTTGCTCAGGAGTCCGGCGTCAGGGAGGACAACAAGAAGCTGCGGGGGATGCTCGAGTCCGAGCGCCTCAGCTCAGAGGAGGTCGGCCGCCCGCCCCCTTTGCCTCGGGCCCTCCCCCCCCCCCTCCCCCCCTATCCCCCTTGTCCCCCCCCCTCTCGCTCCTCTCCGTCCTCACCCCTCCTCGCCACCCCCCTCGCTCCCCGCCCCTCCTCCTCTCCGCTGCTCCATCCCCTTCCTTGACAGTTCGGCCGGTGCGGGCTCCGCGCTGCGGGCAATGGGCAATGGGGAGGCTGGGAGGAGGCAGTGGGGAACTTGAAACCGTCTCTTCCTCTTTTTCCTCCTCCTCCTTTCCCTTTTCCGCCTCATTTTCCACCTCCTCCTCCTCCGCCTCCTCCTCCTCCTCTTCCTCCTCCTCCTCCTCCTCCTTCCCCCTCTCCTCCTCTTTCGCCTCCTCCTCCTCGTCCTCCTCCGAGAGGAGGGGAGGAGGTCAGGGTGTGGAGAAGGGAGATGTTGGGCGGTGGAGGCGAGCAGGGTGGGGAGTGGGAGCAGCAGTGGACGCCGCCCTGAGCAGCAGAGGATCGCGCGGGTTCTCCATCTGGCCGCCCCGGCTCCGAGGGCGTGGTGGCAGAGGAAGCGGAGCCGCAGGCCAGCACAGGTCGCTCGGAGGGGAGACAGCCAAGGACGCGGAGGGGAAGAAGGAGCCGCACCCAGCGCGCTTCGACACAATCTTTGGCCAGCCCAAAGATCCTCGCCAGCGAAATTGCGCGTCCAGATTGGTGGGCCCTCTCAGATAGGGTCACATACCCGTCTGGGAGGTAGACGCATCTTTAATCGGGGCCTCATGATCATCGCAATGTAGCGGGCGAAGCGCTTTAGCCTCCCAAGGGGAATTCGCCGAGGGTGTATTACACGGGCCCGTTCGCGTCCAGATTGGTGGGGCCTCTCAGATAGATTGGCCGATTCGGGGCGTAGACGAGTCGCGGCCTTTGCGACCAGGCATGGGAAGCACTTGGGCCTCCAAACGGGTGGGTCGCAGAGGGTGCATTACGCGGGCCCTTTCGCGTCCAGACTGATGGGACCTCTCGGATACAATGTTCTATTTTGGAGGTAGACGCGTCTCGCTTGAGAGCCCCATGATCATCGCGGCGTGGCAGGCAAGGCACTTGGGCCTCCAACGCGGGAGCCGCAGAGGGTGTACCACACGGGCCCTTTCGCGACCAGATCGGTCGGGCCTCTCAGGTGCAATGTTCCGCGGTGAAGGCGGACGCGTCTCTCGTCAGAGCCCCGTGATCGTCGCGATGTGCAGGCGACGCACGTGGGCCTCCAAAGGGGGAGCCGCAGAGAGCGTATTACACGAGCCCGTTCGCGCCGAGACTGGTGGGGCCCCTCCCGTAACATGTTTTTCTTTTCTGAGGCGGATGGTTTCCTTTACAGCTACGTGGCGGGGTCTGGAAACCCTGCACCCAAAACGTTGCCATCCCTTGGGGGTGTTTGTTTTTCTTCGGCGGGCTTTCGCCGGCCTTCCGCCAGCTTCCGCCAGCGGAGGCGGCCTCGTTTTAGTTTCGCCACCGTCCACCAGCCGTCAGCCGCCTTCCGCCGAGGAAGAGATGACAACTCTTTTGCTTCTCGAAGGCGAGGCCCCTCCTAGAACGACTCACGTGGCCACCGCGACGTAGCAGGCATCGCACCTGGGGCTACCCATGGGGAGCCGCCAGTAGATGTAACCCGGGCCCGTTCGAGTCCAGATTGGCAGGACCTCCCAGGCGCCCTGACTGCGGGATCTTTTCAAACATGCCCACACGCCCAGATCCGTTCACGCTCTGGCCCACTCATACCCAGAGACGTTCATATCCAGCGACACAGATACTCAGGCTATCTCTCTCTCTCTCGCACTCAGACCCATGTACGCCCAGGCGCTCATACGCAGGTGCCCTCACATCCATACCATTGCTACCAATACCCGCTCATACTCTGACCCAGTCGTGCTGAGACATTACCCCAGTCACACTCGGATGCACTCACACTCAGAGCCCCTCACACCCAGACTCGTTCATACTCAGACCCACTCGAATCGAGACTAGCTCGTACTAAGAAACACTCAAACCCAGCCACCTCTACTCAGACTCAATCACGCCCAGACTCACGCACACTCAGCCCCTCGTTCCTTCCCGGAACCGCTGACACAGACCCGCGCACACTCAGACGCTCAGAGAGGAACCTGCCAGAGCAAGGATGCACGCGCGGGAACCCCCGCCTCGAACAGCTCAGCCCCGCCTGCTTCGGCATTGGCTGCGCTGGCACAGGAGCCCCCTTCGTGAGCCCGAGCCTGCGCAGGAGATGTCCGCGAACCGAGCCGGCGCGCTGCCCTCCAGCTGGAGGCGGGCGGGCGACAGGCGCGGGCCCCCCGCCGGCGGCGCCCGCGCCGCCCCGCCCGCAGGTCGCGGCAGGCCTGCAGGCGGGCGCCCCCGCCCCCCTCGCCCGCGGCGCGGGCGTCCGGCCGCCTCGGGGCCGCCGCCGCTCGCCCGTCGGCCGTCAGCCCTCGCCGGAGGGAGAGACCCTGGGCGCGCGCCCGCTGGCTGGCAGCGGAAGGCACGGCGTCGTCGTCGTCGTCGTCGTCGTCGTCATCGTCGTCGTCGTCGTCGCCGTCGTCGTCGCCCTCGCCGGAGAGAGACCTTGGGCGCGCGACCGCCGAGATGCGGCATCCGCGGCCTGCGCGCTTGGGTTTGGCTCCCCCGCGCCCCCCCGGAAGTCGCACGCCAGAGGTCACGCTTGCCTAGGGTCGGACTGGTCGAGATGGAGAGGAGGTCTCACACCAAATCTGGTGGAGGTGGAGGGGGAGCCTGATACCAGACCTGGTGCAGGTGCAGGTCGGTGAATCGTCGTCGTCAGCAGCAGCAGCAGCAGCAGCACCATCATCATCATCATCACCATCATCATCATCATCATCATCATCATCATCATCATCATCATCATCATCATCATCATCATCGTCATCGTCATCAACAGCATCGTCATCATCATCACCAGCGTCATTATCACCCTAATCATCGTCATCCTCATTGTTATCCTCATTGTCATTATCATTATGATTATCCTTTCGATTATCATTCTCATCAGCAGCAGCATCAGGCTCATAATCATCGCCCTCGAGCCTCGACACCTCTTCTCCTTTTCCTCCTCCTCCTCCTCCTCCTCCTCCTCCTCTCCCTCCTCCTCCTCCTCCTCCACCTCCTCCTGCTCCTTTGCCCTCCTTCTCCTCCCCCTCTTCTCCTCCTCTCCCTCTCCTCCTCCTCCTCCTCCTCCTCCTCCTCCTCCTCCTCCTCCTTCTCCTTCTCCTTCTCCTTATCCTATGCCTGTGGGCTGATACTCAGCATCGACAAGTGTGTAGTCGCGGTCTGTTGCGACTTTGACCGGGACGAGATTATCGGAATCCTCTTTGAGAAGGGGTTCCCCGCAGTCCGATTGAAGTGTATGAGTTTCGGTAAGTAGATTGGGGTACATTGGGTAAGATCGGGGTGTGAGCTATCGTTCGAGGAACCTGTGAATAACGATCAAGATTGTGCACAATATGCAAGCAGCCTTCATCAAGGAGTTGCACGCTCAATCGTTATGCGTAATTGCCATTCCCTGCCGCTCATCTCCTACCCGTGCCAAATCTACTCTGTCTCCAAGCGTGTGGTGCAGCAGGAAGAAGATTGCCTTGAGAGACTTACGAATGGTCTTCGGCACGCTGTTCTCCATTAACTATTCTCCAATCTCGACGGAGTCGGCTTCAAGGTGCGTGCTCACAGTCTCGAGATGTCGAATCGCGCCGCGATGAATCGCGTTCTTGTGCGCTATTGTTCTTTCCGCCTAGCTGAGCAGGCACTTGAAGATAGTTCAAGCGGTGGTGATTGCCTGCTGGTTTACCAGGTCAACCCTACATCTCTCAGAGCACCTTCATGACTTTAAAGCGTATGTATGATATGGCATGGTCTCAACCTCATTTATGATGCGAGTGCTGGCCAGATGCTCTCTACGGCTGTCCCAATATATGCGGCTCTCTCTCTGCCTTCAGCCATTGTCGTTCCACAGGGAAGGGCGAACAACTATTCGCTTGCGAGTGTGTGTGCGTGTGTGTTTGTACGGTCGGGTGCGGGCCATGAGCCTGCATGTCCCGCACATCTGCGAGCCTGTCTCTGTCATGCCCAGTGCTGCCACCAGAGGGCTATGACTGCCATTCGCCCTCGTTTTCGTCCCTTGTTCTTGGCCGCCCGCCTCGTTTCTCCTTGGCTGATTCGGTCTCCTCCTGCAATTCCCTCTCCTCCTCCTCCTCCTCCTCCTCCTCCTCCTCCTGCACCTCCTCCCATTCCTCCTTTTCCTCCTCCTTCCATTCCTCCTCCCCCTCCTCTTCCTTCTCCTCCTCCTCCGCCCCCTCCTCCTCCTCGCCGCCCTCCTCATCCCCCTCCTCCTCCTCCTCCTTCTCCATGCGCCTCGCCCTTGGCGCGCCGCGGCTCCGCGCGCCGCCGCCCTGCCCGCAGGCCTCTCGGCCCGAGGTGGGTGGCCGCTGCGGGTCGGGTCGGGTCCAACGGGCGGAGGCCGCCGCTGCGCCCCCGCGCCCCCCCCCCTCGCTCTCCGCCCTTCCCCCTCCCCTTGCCCGCAAACTCGGGTCGGGGCGCATGGGTCTCTGGCTCGGGCGGGGCCGCCGGTCGGAGAGCGCCGCCGCGCAGGGCCCATAAGTCATGGCCCGTGCTCCAGCCCTCTGCTGCACGACAGGTCATCGGCGTCATCTTCTTCCTCTTGCGCCTCATTTTCCTCCTCCGCCTCCTCCTCCTCTTCCTCTTCCTCCTCCTTCTCCTCCTCCTTCTTCCCCCGCCTCCTCCTCCACCTCCTCGTCGTCGTCGTTCTCTTCCTACTCATCCCCCTCCTCCTCCTCCTCCTCCTCCTCCTCCTCCTCCTCCTCCTCCTCCTCCTCCTCTTTCTCCTCCTCCATCTCCTCCTCCCTCCTCCTCCTCCTCCTCCTCCTCCTCCTCCTCCTCCTCCTCCTCCTCCTCCTCCTCCTCCTCCCTCCTCCTCCTCCTCCTCCTCCTCCTCCTCCTATTCCTCCTCCTATCCCCCCCCCCTCTATTCCTTGTCGTTGTGAACAGCTCTTCCCTGACACACCCCGAGGCCAGTCGGAAGGGCGGGGTGGGCGTTTCGCTTGAGACGTCCTGGCCATCTAAGAGCCTCAGGCTCAAATGTTGGTTGACCAGTGCGAGGCTTCACGCTGGCGAGATTGTGAATTGCCGGTTTCGCTGTATTGGATGCCGAGACGATTTCGCGGAGGCTTGTATACCATCCTGAAGTGCCTCCAGTGTCTCCTGTTACTCGTCTCGGCCTCGACGGATCCCCCACTCCCGAAATTGTGGAACGGATCGTTCGAGCTTTTGTTTGTTACAACATTATCAGAGTTACTCCCGAGCCGAGCTTCCCTAATGTGGAGGCAGTCGATCGGCGCTTCTACAGCATACGGCGTGCGGCACTGGCCCTTGTAGAGCACTCTACAGCGCCCTTCTAGGCCTGTGTGCGTGACCCGTCTGGACCCCTCTTTGTACGAGTCACACCCACACATACGCGTGAACCCCACCCCCACACACATACACACAGTGAAACACCCATACATACACACACACGTACACATCCTTTTTGCTCGCATGCGGCCAGGAGATGAATCCACAATCCACACCCACCCACACGTACACACTGTTACGTATTTCGGTGGCCACGAACCCAGCGTCGTGGCGGTCGCAGCGCGTTAGAACTCGCGGCATGCGCGGCGGAATCAGGGACCAGGAACCCGCACACACGCACGCACACATTCCCGCGTTGGGGACAACGACGAAGGAAACGACGGCGACGGCGTTGATGGCGGCGGCGACGACAACGTCGCCGCCGCCGTTGCCGTCGTCGTCACCGTCTTCGTCGCGAACGTCGTCGTCAATACCGTCGTCGGGGGCGATGGAGGTTGGCTGTCGACCACATGTAAGAGTGACCCATCGCCGGAGTAACCTTTGGTGCGGGCCCGCTTGGTTTCGCCGATCCTTGCATGCTGTGCGACAGCAGCGGCTTGCGCGCTTGGGAGTGGCCTCCCCGCGCCCCCCGAAGACCGCCCACCAAAGATCACTCTTGCCTAGGGTGACTCTTGCGTGAAGCCGAGCTTGACGAAGCGAGGGCCCGTCGTCGGGAACGAGTCCTCCACGCAGCCTGAAAGAATGGTACCCCAGACACAGACAACGGGCACAAATTAGCTGGAAGATAAATCGAAACGGATTTGAGATGGCAATTCGTCTGGGGGGGTCGGTTGGTGCAGCGATCGAGTAGAAGATCGACTACATAATTGACTTACCCCAAAACTGATTGTTCAGTCGGATCCACGAAACACACGTACACTTGTCGTAGATCCATGTGGCATTCTATTTTTTCGCACACCAAACATTTTAATGTATGCTTGTTTTCTTTCTCGCGGCACTTTTGGCCAAGGCCCCTGCGGAATGAAGAAGTGCGGCGTTCAAAGCTTCGTTTGCAGGAAATTATGCGACCGTTTCCGCCAAATTTACTCATGCCAAGCATTTTTTCGCTCAGCAGGGAAAATGGGACAGCTTTATGTCCAATAGAAAAATGCCGCGCAACTCGACTACACAAAGAGCTTTCCTTTGGAGGCTGTTCGGATATGTTCGGTCTCTCGTACATATTCTTGGGTTTTCTCGGGGCCTGGGGAGTGTCCCAGAAAACCGAAAGAAGGCCCCGTATAACATCCCTAACACGAGAAACGAGCGTGCGCACTGATGCGGGTACACTGGCAATCCAATGCTGCGTTTTCGCTGCTGGGCAATTTCTGGCCACGCCAATGCCAAAATAAGAAAGGCATATCAAGGCCAATGTTTTGTCGTCGCTCTCGGGACTAAAACGCTCAGCGCCCGCCAACTAGAAATGTGTCAAACTGAAACGTTCGTTTGCAGGGCATTTGGGCGCGGCGCCGTCGCCAAAGATCAGTTTGGCGGCAGCTGCACCACTTGACAGTGGACTCGACCAGCAACCCATCGCTGGGGCAGATCCCTTCTGCAGGCGCCCTCCCGCTCGAGAGATGCCCCCTCTCCTCCGGGAGGCTCGGCCGGCGCAGCGAGGGCCTCTGAGCCGGGCGCCCGCGCCTCGAGGGGCGCCATGCGCTCCGAGGGCGAGGACCGACGGCTCCGGCTCCTGGAGGCCGTGCCCCCCTCGGAGCTGGGGCGCCGCGTAATGGGGGGGTCATAAATGGGGGGGGGGGGGGGGGCGAGCGTGGTCCGAAGAGGTACCCCAACGGTACCCAAACGAGCCCCCTGGGGCTCTGGAGGGGCCCGAAAGGGGCACGAAAGGGGACCTTTTCTGACCCCCCCATCTGTGACCCCCCCATTAAGCCACGCCCAAGGAGCCGGACGGCGAGAGGGCGGGGGGCCTCTCGCCGGGCCTGGCGCTGCACAGGCCGGCGGCGCGCGGGGAGGAGGGCGGCCGGGCCCGGACGGCGGGCGCCCTCGCGGGGGCCGGGGCGGGGGCCTCTCTCGTCGTTTTGTTCGGCCTCCCGGGTGCCCCGCGCGGGCCTCGGGGCCGTCAAAATCGGAGACGGTCCGGGCCGGAAGAGCGGCCCCATGGGGCCCTCTCGTCGAGAGGTCGGGGCCCGCGTCTATCGACGGGCCGTGGCGCCGGACGTCTGGGGGGAGGGAGAAGGGGAGAGTCGCCAGGAAGGAAGCGGGGTCCTGAGGGAACGGGGCCCCGAGAGCGTTTCGCCGTTCTGTGGCTGCCCGGGGTCCTCCCCGGGCCCCGGGGCTGTCAGAGGACAGCGCGGGCAGAGGCTTGGCGGTCGAGGATCAAGGAGCGAGGGGCGAGGAGGAAGGAGCGAGGGTCGAGGATCGAGGGGCGAGGGGGGAGGATCGAGAAGCGAGTGGCGAGGGGCGAGGGGCGAGGGGCGAGGGTCGAGGATCGAGGATCAAGCGGCAAGGAGCGAGGGTCGAGGAGCGAGCGTCGAGGATCGAGGAGCGAGGGTCGAGGATCGAGGAGCGAGGAGCGAGGATCGGCCGGAGAGAGCGAGAGCGGCCGGATAGAGAGAGATATTAGTAGAGAGAGGGAGAGAGAGCGGCGGCGGCAGCCTTCGCCTCGGGGCGGACAAATGGCGAGAAGAAGGTCGACTGTAGAACTGATGCACCCCAGCACTGATTTTGTTCGCCGAGTCTGCGGCAACTTGCTTGGAATGTGTGTAACGAACACTTTGCTGATCGTTCGTAGACTCTACACAAATAGTGCTGGGGTAAGCATTTGAGTAGTCATCTCCCACCCGGAAAAAAGGCCCTGAGATCCGGGCGCTGCCATGTTTGCACGCCAGGCGGTTTCGCCCGGATTTCGGGCCCTAGGACTTTCACAAATCGACTCCGCTCGAGAAGTGGCGCAGAAAGATGGTGTCCGCGAGTGTCATTTGTTTCGCGAGGTCGGATCTCAGGGTGAGAAGGGGAGAGGGGCTGCGTGCAGCTGGTTTCGGCTCCGCCGCCATGCGCTTTGTCGCAGTGCACGGCCGCCCCTGGCGCGGGGAGGGGCCAGAGACGCCAGTTGCGTGCAACTGGTTCGTCAACCCCCCGCTACTGTCCCACCCATTTCGTCCACCCCTGTTGGCAGCGAATCGAGAACAGGTCTTTGGGTTCCTGTGGGCGCCCTCGTGGCCACGGCCAGACGCGGATCGAGGAGCTGCAGCCAGCATGGACCCGGGGAAGATTGGGAGTTGGTGTTTGCTGGATGCTAGTGGTGGGCGGTCAGAGGGGGGCGGACGTCTAAGAAGGCGCCCCGCCTCTTGGAAGCCCTCGTGACCTCCTACGACGTTCACATAGTTTTCTCGGGGACACATAAGACCCGAGGAAGCCAGAACTCGGGTTTGCCGACGTTTTTTGGCGAGCTCGTCCTGGATTTTGACGGTCCAGTTTCATGGAATGTATGTAGCGGGAGTTCGCGTCAAATTTCAGATTGGGCCTCGTCATTTTTATGATGGTCCCGCCAGGCCAACCCAAGTCCCCCGTACCCGAGTCTTACGTCTCCCCGATTTTCGATGGGGGGCCAGTCCCTTCCAGGAAGACCCCCATTTGCCCTGCCTCCGTCTGGTGCGCCGCCAAGCAGGCGCCTTCGCGGCGGCAACGACGAGACGGCGTTCATCGGCGGCTTCTGCGCTGTCGTTGTTCTGGTCCTCTTCTTTTCCGTCTCCTTCCTGGAGCCGAACGAGTACGGCATCATGAGGAATCTGATCACTGGAGGCATCAGCATGGAGGTGAACCGTGGAGGCGTCCATGTCACAGGCCCTACCAGGTCTCGGGAGGCGTCAACTTGCACCTCTCCTCGATTCGCCAGTCCTTGGGCCCTGGGGCTGGTGTAACTTATTTCTGGGCCTGGCAAGGGGGACGAACGCACACCCTCCATGCGCTTAGGACGGGCCTGACCAGTGTCGTTGCTGGGATTTTGTGGGCGTCCCTCGAAGGTCGTTCATCAAGTTCCCAGCGACGCAGCTGACGCTGAAATTCTCCCAGGAGCAAGGGAGAGAGACGTGCCACGGGTGGGTGGCCGGCAGCTCTCGTCGTCGCGCGTCGCGTTGTTGCATCATTTCTTTTCGGCTCTTCGGCCACGGGCATCCTCGCACGCAGCCCGAACAGATAGTGAATGGTGCGAATGGTGCCCACACGAGAAGCAGCTGGCGGAGCGAAGTGGGCACCACTCTGGAAGGGTTCGCGCCAGAGACGAGCACGCAGAAATTTCACGTTGTCCGTGGACGGGGTTTGCCAGGCGGGGCGGCTGGTGCTATCTGCCAGGGCTGGTTGGGAATCGACTGAGGATGGCCAGAGGCGCATCTTCCGCACATTACTCGATCAGCAGTTCCTTCGATTCGGCAGTGGGTGTCTTACTCGTTGCGTCCCAGCCGTCTGTGGAGCTGGATCCCCGTTGTGGAGTGCCACGGCGCCGTGCGCCCTGGCCGCCTGGGTCCCCTCTGAGTTTCGGCCCGCTTCCCGCTCAGGCGCCCACAGACGTTGAAGAAGGAGCCACACGGGGCGCCTAGCGCCGATCCGGAAGCTCCACGCGGACGTTCGAAAGCTCCTGTCTATGTCGCTGGCGTCTTCTTCTGAGCAGGCCTTGGTCTGCCAGGTTGCCCTACAGAAGGCACAAGGCTCACCGCCCACCAAACCACCCCAACCCAACCCGAAGGCCCCGATTTGCCTTCTCTTTCCAGTGGGAGGG
This sequence comes from Prorocentrum cordatum, assembly GCA_963575745.1. Lineage (NCBI taxonomy): Eukaryota > Dinophyceae > Prorocentrales > Prorocentraceae > Prorocentrum > Prorocentrum cordatum. The sequence goes on along the minus strand of CAUYUJ010012225.1, from coordinate 654,405 downwards.
GGTCGGGGAACATTGACAAAACACGTGTGGAACCCGTACCCCCCCCAAACCCGAAATTCGGGTCTTCGGGTTAGGTCGGGGTGGAATGGCAGGTAGTCCAAGACCGCCAGCCATCAGGGAGGCTCGGCAGGCGGAGGCAGGGCCACACGGTGGAAGAGGTATTCTCCGCCCCCCCTGTGCGCTCCACCCGCCCCCCTCTCCCGCCTCCCCCCCCTCCGGCAAAGGGGAACAATCAGTGAACACGCCCCCTGCCCCCAAAATTCGAAGCTGGCACGCGCGGGGGAGACTGCGGTCGAGGTGCAACTCATCAGACCCACCGCCAATTTGGAACATTTGGGGGGAGGGGTAGGCGTTCGCAGATGAATGTGGCGTGAGTGCTCGCTATCTTTTTCCGAGGCCTGTCTCTCCTTCTCGCCGTTATGTTCATCTAGCTGCTTGGCACTCAGTGGGCACTGGAAATGGCAGGGCCTTGTTCTTACCGTTTGCCGGAGAATCTGGATCATGGGGACGACCAATCAAACTGTTCACCGAGGCGGTTTGAAAGAAAGGTTCGCCGATACGGCCGGGGCATTCCGAGGATGCGAAGGACGTTCGGAATCAGTTCGACAACGGTTCGGATCCGGTCAGAAACAATTGTGATCAGGCCCACACAAGGGAGAAACACACGGCATAATGACGGCGCCGGAAACGTCAAACCACGGCGCCAGAGCATTTGTTTAAAAAGACGGGGGCAATGTTGTTTTGTTAATGTCTCCGTGTAGGAAAAGGCCCTGCCACTTCCAGGGCCCACTGAGCGCTGGCATGAGCAAGTTCTCGCGAACCTCTCGCTCAGCTCCGAGCCCCTGCAAACGGAGTGTTTGTAAACGGGGTGGTAGCGAAGGGTGCGATTTCAAGTGCGCCTTCGAAAAAGCTTTTTGCCGCGCACAAGTGCGAGGTTGTCCCCCCGCCCAGAGTTATGATGATGTCTCGACGATCTTGTCGTCCCGAAATATCACGCACTAGTGCGAGGTGAATGCCCTGTCACCCTGGACTCGCTCGTAGAGGCCCCTCAGCTACCACCCCGTTTATCAACACGCCGTTTGCAGGGGCTTAGAAGAAAGGCCCTGCCACTTCCAGGGCCCACTGAGCGCTGGCACGAGCAGGTTTTCGCGCACCCCCGCGCGCCAGCAGACGACGACGACGACGACGACGACGACGACGACGACGACGACGACGACGACGACGACGACGACGACGACGACGCGACGGCGACGACGACGACGACGACGACGACGGCGACGACGACGGCGACGACGACGAGGACGAGGTCAGCTCGCGCCCCAGCACGGACGACCCCACCTGCGCTCCCCCCGCCCCGTGGCCGCGCGCCTCGCGGGCTTTGCTGCCGCGCGCCTCGCGCCTCACGAGGGGGGGGGGCCTCCGGGACGCAGCCGCACGTGTCGACGGAGAGGGAGTGGCCCTCGTTGACCCACCATGGGGTCCAGCGAAACGGGGGTGACGCAATTGAGGATTTGGTGCAATAGATTTGAGGGGTTGCAACTGATTTGGGGTGTGCGGTACATTCCCGTGCGCAAGTGTATTGCTGGATTTTCGCATGCAACGCATTAGTTGTAACACAATTCAACACAATTCTCTGGCGAATGCATTTGCAATACAATTGCTCCAAATCTAGTGCACCGCCCCCAATCAGCTGGACCCCCTTTTTGGGTCGCGAGGAGCTGCGCAAGCAGAAGCTGTCGGAGGGCCGCGCGGACATCCGATAGTGTACGCCTGAGCTTCGGAGTCTTGGCTTAGCATGTCGCTCCGCCGGTTTGGGCTCACAACGCTTTGTGGCGCGACACCCTATTCGGGGGCAACGATAGGGGGGGATAGGCATAGGGGGGGATGCATCGACCCCCAATCGTCCATTGATCGCCGATAGGGGTCTGATAGCCCCAACCCGCCCAGGAAGGTGCGGATTCACTATCGGGGGCCTATCGCCGATCTCTCGGCGATGTATTGCCGATTCCAGGTCGACGCATCCCCCCCTTGTGCCAGTCCCCCCCCCTGTCGTTGCCCCCCATCTGCACGTCCCAGCTCCCGGCCGTCAGCGTCCCGAGCCTTCCCGGCCTCCCGCCCCGCGGAGTGGAGCGACACGCTGCCCGCGCGCAGGGCACAGCGTAGATACTTAGAATTTGTCCGCAATTCAGGAGGGGAAATATCACACGGACACCATTAGTCGCCGATTCCCCAGAACATATGGGAAAATGTGGGAGGTGGGGGGGGAGACAAAAACCCAGAAACTATGGGAAAATAGGGGGAAGGAGTCCTCTTACTTGTGTCTATGTATTTGTTTGTCCCAAGGCCCCTTCAGGCATGCCCAATGTGGTACCCGCCTTCACCACGGCACATCCTTCGTTACCGTCGTGCCCCTCAGGAGGTGTGAAATCCAGCCCCAAGTGAACGCAATCGCATCCTGCGTGAGCCTCTCATGTGGTACACCCTTCACGCAAGTCGTTCAAGATCGATTCTGCCTTGTAGCTTTTGCGTCTCCAAAGGAATTAGGTTCCGCCGTGTGCAATCCTCCATCTGCCTCGCACTTGATTCCTCAGTCGTCGTTCCTTTGTTCCTTGTTCCATCATTTCCTTCCTCCTCTCCGCCCTCTTCCACTGCAGGGCGCCCTGCGCTGTCCAATCGCAAAGGCTAGTTTCCTGTAGTAGATGTACAGTGTTGGCTCTGGTCATCTCTCATTGGCACCCGCAACGACGGCGCAGTTCTGACACACCCGCCAGGCATCTGCAGGTCGAGTGCTTCTGTGGAGCTTAGCTTTCCTGGTACGCCCGCTTTGAAACACAACGCGTGCCGTGTTCAAAACGTCAGTGTTAACACGCTGCGTGTTGGCTCGGCACGTGTTTGCCCACGTTCTGGCGAACGTACTGCACCAGACCCACGTTTTCAGTCTAAGGGTTGAGCTAAGCTCTGGAGAATTCCTTCGGCCCCCCGCCCCTCGCAAGAGTGTTCCTCTGGAGCGTTCCACCCGCGACGACGAGCAGTTCTGACGAGTGCCACTGGAGTGTTCCTTCGGCTCCTCACCCCCCTCCTTCCCCTCTTGCCATTCGCCTGAGGAGCTTGGTGCTGACAGGCCAGCAGTGCAGACGCGAACTGGGGCAGATCACGGATCAAGTTCAAGTCCTGGAGACGCAGACAGCGGTGGCCAACCTATCACAATTTCATGTTCTATTCAATTGCTTGCGGCAAGCCCCGCTTCAGCGCCATTGCACCATCGATATGTTTTGAAGATAAGTGCATCGTGTGTCATCCCAACCGTTCTCTTCGCTACCGTAGTGTTACCATCGTTTTACGGGACTTCTCTGGGCCCCCAGATCCCAGGACGTTCTGGAACGATGTTGTACGCGAGTCCCCAAGAGAGAACACGTATCACAAGTATCGGGGCCGTTTGAGAGGTTTTCGGGGCCGTCCTGGCCCTCTATTGAGCCGTCAGTGGGGTGTCTTGTGTTGATCATGAGCGTTCGTGTGGCCTGGCGGTGTTTGGACGGGTCTTGGACCGTGTTGCGGCTGCATCTGGTCTGAATGCGTCCTCAGAACCAGTGAAACTCGTGCAATGTGCTGTAACACATGTGCGCGCCGCTAAGGCGAGAGCCACATTTGGAAAAGAACCGCCGTCAATCCGTGAACGTGTTGCAGAAGAACGCGCGCGGCGCAAAGGCGAGAGCAACATTTTCAAAAGGAGCCTCCCTCAGTCCGTGAGTCGCTTGCAATACAAAAAAACGAATGCGCGCGGCGCTAAGGCGTGAGAAACATTCTGACAGCGACATGTCCTCAATCCGTGAAGCTCTTGCACATGTTCGAAACACATGTGCGCGGCGGTAAAGCGACAGTCACATTTTGAACACAACCCACGCTCAATCCGTGAAGCTCTGCAAGTGTTTGAATGCACGCTGCGCTGAAGCGAGAGCCACATTTCATTTTGAAATCGGCCCACCCCCCACCCCGCCCGCCTTTTCGACCGGCCTCGGGGTGCGACAGAGAGGAGTTGCTCGTAAGGAGTAGGAATGGAGGAGGAGGAGGAGGAGGAAGAGGAGGAGGAGGTTAGATTAGATTAGAGCAGCCCCAGGGGGAAGAGACTCGCAAGTCTTACTCGGCGGGGTGCCCCTCAGAGGGGACATTTGTTACCCAGGGGCGGAGCTCCCGACACTCCGCCCTGGGCCGCGACAGGGCACCCCACCGAACTGAAACACTGAAATCACGATTCATCATTCTTCGCCTCTCGAGCGGCGATGCGGGCCTTCAGCGCCGACATTCGGCGCTCATACTCTGGAACCCCATCACCCTCCGCCTGAAACACTGTCGGGACCGTCGTGCGGGTCCGCACTCTCGGGCCCGTCGACGGAGGGGGGAGGTGGTGAGCACGGGCAGCACGATCTATAAACTGGCGTGCACGGTTGCTCGGCCCAAGACCTTGGGCATACTTAGACAGGACCTCGGCTCCTTTGCGGGAAGGGCGCTTACACTCGTCCGCGAGCTTGCGGGCACACCGCTGAGACCAACACCCGCACTTCAGACACAGAAACTGCAACGTGGGCCTGCAGGTCCGTGGCCTGGGGGGGCTCATGGGGTGGATCTCATGGGACGCCACACCAACTATCAGGTGCCCCAGGGAACGGCGGACGACACTACGAACGAAAAACGGGGCCCCAGGACACCCCGTCACCTCGGCACTAGGGACCTGCGGGGCCAGCGAAAAACAGTGCTTACACTGGGAGCCTAGAGGTCCATCATCCTGCCACTCGTGCCAACAGGGTCCCGCCCTAACAGAGCTGTGCCTCGCAAACGGGCGGTCACGGCGCTGACGGCGGTTCCCACACACGGGGAGAATGGCGGCAGCCAGCTTGACAAAATTGGAGACCTGATCAATTTCACTATCGAGTCTCATGGCAGCCTCGGGACCGATGGGAGCGTGCAACAACAACGCCTGCTTGGCATTGATGTCAGCCTCCCAATTGCTTTGCGCAATCACGCGCTCGTGAGGCGGCAATGCATCGATGACTTCGTTGCTACGATGGGCCTTCACATGCTGAATCGCCTGGATGTGCTCAAATCCAGGCAACGGTCTCGCAAACGCAGGAACACCAGCAAACAATTTGTTGGGTCGGAGCTGCGCAGCTCGGGGTAGCAACGCCTGCGAGACGGCAGCCTTGCAGTCAGCGTGAATGTACACTGCTCGGTCTGCAATCTGACATGAGGAGGAGGAGGAGGAGGAGGAGGAGGAGGAGGAGGAGGAGGAGGAGGAGGAGGTGGTGGAAATGGAGGCGGAGAACAAGGAGGAGAAGGGGGCAGGGAGCAAGGAGGAGGGATTTCCGGAGCACGAGCAGCTTCAGCGTGACAGGTTGCCTGTTGGACTGGCGGCGGCCCAAGAGGAGGTCCAAGCTGGGCCGACCCCCTTCCGGGTAGGAAGCGTCTCCGAGCGTATAGGAGGGCTGAAAAGGCGAAGGGGAACTCTTTGGGCTCCGAAAGGAAAGTGACACGGGACTCCCGTGGGGCACTCTTCTTGGCAATCTTTAAAAGAAGCCCCCCCCCAGATTTTGGAGTGTTGGTTCCAATCGAATTTCTCCTCCGCACTCCTCCCTCCTCATGATCCTGTTGTTCCCTTTCCTCCTCCACGTCAACGTTTTTTTTGTATCCTGCCCCTCCTCTTTCCGATGCTTTTTTCTAGGAGGTTACGCTTCTATTTCTTGCGCGCAGGGTTTGCAAACATATTCCTGGCGCAGAGAACTTATACGTGTATTCCTGATTGGAATGGCGGAGACCCAAACAAAATAAATGAGCACCACCATAAAACAAGAAACTACCTGCGGCCGACAGGCATTCTTATCTCACGCGAAAACACACCCACACACAAACAGGATCAACTACACACCACCACAAATGACAAACCACAAACACCACTTACTCGATTGTTCCACTGCCCTATTGACCCCTTTTTCCCCAGTTACATCCTCATTCCCGACATCCCCACCCCGCTTCTCACCAGTGTAAACCCACGGCTCACCGCAGATGTTGGAATAAACGCTCCCCAGTATTCATTTCTACTGAAGGGGTCGCCCCGTTGGGAGACAGCCGTTTCAAGACCCGGAAGCGTACCAAAAAATCCACACCGTTTGACGGATTTCAGCGTCACGGATCAGCTTTACTGTTGCGTCTTGACGATCCTGAATCGTGCCAGAACAGCATGCCCGGGACTTCAACATCGCGAATCAACGTACTTGTTGTGCCCCAGCAGTCCTGAGCCGCTGGAATCCGTCAAATTCTCGCAGATGGTTAAGACGAGTGCGCGCGGCGTCAAGGCGCGAACCACATTTTGACAAGGAGCCGCCCTCAATCCGTGAAGCCCCTGCAAAGGTTTCAAGACGAGTGTGCGCGGTGTTGCGGCGAGGGCCACATTTTGAAAGCGGCCCGCCCCGAATCCGTGAAATTCTTGCAAAGTTTGAACCGAATTCGCGCGACGCTGGGGCGAGAGACACATTTTGAAGGCCACCCGCCCTCAGTCCGTGAAACGACGGCAAATGTTTAAAACGAATGTGCGTGGCGCCAAGGCGAGGGATTCATTTTGAGAACCACCCGCATTCAATCCGTGAAATTCGTGACACGTGTTCAATCCAATGTGCGCGGCGCTAGCGCGAAAACCAAATTGTGAAAGTTGCCAGCACTCCATCTGTGAATTTGTTGCCTACATTTTAGCTTCATGGTCACTAGTGGTGCGGAAGTCTCAAGCGGAGCACCCGGCCCGCCCTTTCGACCGGCCTCGGGGTGCGACAGGGAGGGTATATTTTGCAAGGGAACAGGAATGGAGGAGGAGGAGAAGGAGAAGAAGGAGGAGGACCAGTGTAAGCCCAAGACCCAACAACTATGTTGCAAGGATTCATTTTCACTCAGGGAAGTGTCCCGTTGGAAGAAAGCTGGTCGAAAATCCAGAACTGTGCTAGAAAATTATCCGTGGGACTTCAAAGTCGCGAATCATTTGTATTGTTGCGTCTTGACGATTCTGAACCGTGCCAGAACACCGTTCATGGGACTTCAACATTGCGAGTCAATGTGACTGTTGCGCCCTGACATTCCGACATCGCGCTAAAGCACCCCATCTGGGACGTCAACCATTCGAGTCCTTGAAATTGATGTAGAACCTTACGACAAGTGCGCGCGGCGCTACGGCGAAAACCGCAGTTTGAACAGGAGCTGCCCTCAATCCGTGAAGCTGTAGCAAACTTTTGAAACGAGTGTGCGCGGCGTTGCGGCGAGAGCGACATTTTGAAAACCGCCCGTTCTTCATCCGTGAAGTTGTTGCACAAGTTTGAGGCGCATGTGCGCGGCGCTAACCCGAGAGCCACATTTTGAAATCAGCCCGCCCTCCATCCGTGAAACGGTTACAATTGATCAGCTTGAGGATCGAAAGTTGCAAGAACGTCTCGTGCGAAACGCCTGGCCCACCCTTTCGACCGGCCTCGGGTTGCGACAGGACGGAGTTCTTCATGAGGCAAAGGAGTGGAGAATGATGATGATGATGATGATGATGATGATGATGATGATGATGATGAAGATGATGATGATGATGATGATGATGATGATGATGATGATGATGATGATGATGATGATGATGATGATGATGATGTGATGATGATGATGATGATGATGATGAGGAGGAGGAGGAGGAGGAGGAGGAGGAGGAGCAGGAGCAGGAGGAGGAGGAGGAGGAGGCGGGGGGGGATGAGGGAAGAAGAGGGAGGATGGAATACGAGGGGGAGGAGGAGGAGGAGGAGGAGGAAGAGGAGGAGGAGGAGGAGGAGGAGGAGGGAGGAGGAGGAGGAGGAGGAGGAGGAGGGGCCGAGGAGGAGGAGGGAAAGAAGGTCTGGGGCCGAGGCTTCTTTTTGCACGCTGGAAGAGAGCCAAAGCGTTGTGCATACAAAACCACTCGGACTCACCTCGCACGTGGCTTGATATTATCTTGATGTCTTGTTGTTGTGTCGAGCCGTGCACTTCACCAGATCCTGAAGGCATATCACGGGGAAAGAACAGGGTTGGTATAGACAGCTTTCGGCCAAACGTGCGCCGTGTTGTCTACTACTTCGAGCACTTCGAGCGAACGCGACACATTCTGTCAGCACATCATTCAGCACAACATCGTGTCATATTCTAGTCACTCGGCGTCTCTTTCATCCTTCCCCCCTCCTCCTCCTCCTCCTCCTCCTCCTCCTCCTCCTACTCCTCCTCCCCCTCCTCCTGCTCCTCCCCTCTCTCCTCCTCCTCCTCCTCCTGCTCCCCTCCTCGTCCTCCTCCTCCTCCTTCTCATCCTTCTCCTCCTCATTCTCGACGTCCTCACTCCTCTTCCTCCCTCAGCCGAATCCTTCCCCCCTCGCCCCGTGGGCCGCATCAGATGTTCAGTGAGTTGGTGTTTTTCCAGGTTAATTATTCCACCGCCACCCTCCACTCTCTCCCGAGGCCTTCAAGACGCCTCCATGTTGGCTCTCGCCTTAGTGCCGCGCACGTTGGTCCTGAAATTTCGCGAGGGTGTCGCGGATGGAGGGCTGGTCGTTTTCAAACACATGGTTCTCGCCGTAGGGCGTGTGCTCTCGATCCCAGGAGTCAGCAGGCGTCCAGAGTCGGGACTATTGGGCCGCGCTTGCAGCCAAAAGCTCATTCTGCAGGATGTGTTGAGGATGCCTCTCGCGCTGCCTTTGCATTGTTTGAGGAGGTATCGAGCGGGGGCCTTGACGTCGCGTTAGCACGTTTCGTTTCGGTCCAGGTTCGCCCCCGTTCGGTTCGCCCCACTTCGGAACCGAGTCGGCCCTTGACTTCGTGCCGGTTGAACGCCCCGCGTGTCTTGACTGCAACCTGCTTTCGGCGAGCCATGCGCGCAGGCGGCTCGAGCTCAAGGTCCAGACCAGGTCGGACAGGATTGGGGCGCCAAGGATAGCTAGACCCACAACGCGACAGAAACCAACGAAGCTCAACACCTCAACACAGCGCGACGCAGCACAGTGCAGCACAGCACGGATCAATCGCAGTTTACCCTTTTTATCGCGGCCTTGGTCATCTGCGAGTGGGCTTGGCACCTCGGAGTGCGGCCCCCTCGCCACGAGTCAGGATGGTGAGACGAAGCGTGGTTGGCCCTTCCCCGTCTGTGTTTTGAGTAGGGTCAGTTCGGCGTTCGTCTCGGTTCGCGTGGTTTGGGTTCGTTTGTGTGCAGTTTGTTGCGTCCTGTTTCGCTGCGCTTCGGTCCGTCCATTCTCGGTTCGTTTCACGTCGGTTCGGAGTCGCCCCCTCTTTTTCCGTCCCGTTGCAAACATTAATCGGGGTTCGAGCTAATCGAACGCCATGCGTGGCTCGACTGCAACCAGCTTGGGTCATGCGTTTAGGTGGCTCGAGCGTAAGATCCAGATCAGTTCGGTCAGGATTCTGACGCCAAGGACGACCTGATCCACACTGTAATAGAGAACAGCACAGTTCAAGGAGGCATGGCACATCTCAATTTATCACAGTACAGGTCCGGCACGGTTCGTCACCACCGTTGCCTTCAGCACTGCAATTGCCCGTCGCCCAAATTGAATGCCTTAGAACTCGGTCCATGTTTTCATCTATATATACATACATAGATGTACAGATATGTACATATAGAGATATGTCCCTTTCCTGGCTCGTGGGTCGATCTTGTTGAGGAGGATCCGCCGCCCGCGTACGTGTTGGAAGTGCTTAAGACGAATGTGCGGGCGCTCAGGCGAGAGCCGCATTTTGAAAACGATCCCCCATCCATCCTTGCAACTGGGGGGAACTTGTAAGATGAACGTGCGCCTCGGCGCCAAGGCGGGAAGCACATGTTGTGATCTACCACTCCATCCGTTTCACTTGTGGGAATTCGATGGAATCCCAGGTGTCAGGAGCATAAGCGGCGAGGGAGTCTCACGTGAAACGCCTGGCCCGTCATACCGACACGCTTGTTAGTCAGACAAGGAGGAGTTAACTGCACGGAAGAGGGATGGACAGAAAAGAAAGATGAGGGATGTGTGTCCCCGACCCCAGGGCCCTTACCCCGGTCATTGGTTTTAAGCGGACTCACGGATCGCGCAAGAGTTGGAATCCAAATATTCGGCGGGAGGCATTGGTACAGCCGGAGAGCCCATCGGTATTCTTACACGACCCATCTTGCCAGGGTGCATCGTGGCGGATCCAGTATGAGTTCATCAAGCAGAACGTGTCGACGGTATATTTGAATTTTGGGAGCTACCTGGCGGCGAAGCAGCGTTACATCCTGCTCGCCGCTAACATGGTGAGCAACACCGCCCAGGACTTCACACCGCAGGAGTTCTGGACCAATCGAAGGGTGATAGCAGACAAGATGCTGACCAAGATTAAGAAGGTGCTGCTGGATGACGGCAGCGTCAACGTCACTAGGTTCGAGATGCTCAAAATTGATTTCGCGAGCCAGTTCGAGGACGCAATCACCCAGGTCCAGGTGGCGGAGCAGCAGAAGGTCGTAAACGAGTACGATCAGAAGGTCCAGACGGTCCAGCAGCGTATCGACGTCCTCCAGGCAGAGAACCAGGCGCACATCACGGCCATCTCCTCGAACGCAGAGGGGGTCGCGCGCCAGCAGGTGGCGGTGCACCAAAAGGCACCCACCGAAAAGGTTCGGAGGCCCAGCGCCGACCCCAAGAAGTCCGCGCGGTCCTCCGGAAGTGTGCGCTAATGCTGCTTTTATGTTTCCTCCGGAGGTCGCGAATGCCACCCGCGACGGTTTCAACATGAGGCAGGGCATGAAGGCGACGAAGTACGCTCAGCTGCAGCGAGCGCTCGGCTTCGACGAGGCCCAGATGTCGGAGTACTTCAAGATCAAGTCCATCCAAGGGCAGGAGCTGTCCTCCCTCTTCCTCTCCCTCCCCCTGCTCTCCTCTCTCCTGCCTCCGCCTTCGGGAATGCCCAGAAGAGCCAGAGAGTCTCTGCATTGGCGCGATGCCCAGAGGGCGATCGATGCGGCGCTCATTGCCAACAGCATCAGCAGTAGTGTTAGCAAGGGTGTGGACGCCGGCGTTGGGGAGGAGGATGGGGAGGCTGAGGTCGAGGCGGCGCAGGCAAGGCCCAGTGCGAGGAGCGCCCAGGAGGAGGAGGGCGAGGAGGAGGGCGAGCAGGAGCGGGTAGAGGCCGAGGAGGCGGCGGAGAAGGCGGCGGCGCCGCCAATGCGAGGCGAGCAGGAGGTGAGTGAGCGGCCCAGCGCGCGCAGGCGCCGCACGGCGCGCGCAGGCGCCGCCCGCTTGCCGCGGGGGTCCCCTCGGGCTAGGGACCCCTCGGGCCGTGGAGCGGAGGAAGGCCGAGCCGCTGTGGTAACGGCCTGGCCCTGGCGGGAGCAGCAGCGGCAGCATCCTGGACGGGCACCCTGCGCGCGCACGCGATCGAGCGCCCTCGCGAGTCGCGGGGCCCCAGGGCTCGAGGGAGCGCCGCGCGCGCGCGCGCTCTCGAGAACCAGCAAGCGTGTGCGCGGAGGGGGGCTCCAGCGCCTGCACGAGGTGCGCGCACCTCCGAAGGGTCGTGATCTGTTCCTACCCGTTTGACTTCAACGAGAGAGAGGGGCAGCGAGAGAGAGGAAGGAGAGAGAGGATTCGTGAGGCCACCGCTGCCTCCGCCTCCCGCCCCCCCTCCCGAGGAGAGCAAGAGCGGGAAGATCATCGTGGGCGTCCCGTCAGTGGTCGGGGCGGGAAGAGCCCCATCGCGGGTTGAGCTCTGAGCGGGCGCCACCTGGGCGTGGGACGCTGTCCACCCCCTCCTCCTCCTCCTCGTTTTCCTCCTCTCGAGAGGGAGGAGGAGGTGGCAAGACGGAGAACAATGAAGTTCGAGGATCGAGTTTGTTGGGCGTGTTCGGCCCTTGTCGGGCCTCGTTGGGCGCGCTTGTCGCCACCGCTGGATCCACCTCGCAGTGTTGGTTAGAACGCGCCTCGGAACAGGACGTGGAGAAGGTGGAGAAGAGGGGAGGTGGGGAAGAGGGAGGAGCAGAAGGAGGGAGGAAAATTGAGGAGCAGATGGAGGAGCAGACGAGAGGAAGTGGGTGATTTAGGGCGGCTCAGGGGGGCATATGGCTTCGGAGCAGATCGTAGAGCTCCTCCTTCTCCTCCTCGTCAACTTCCATCTTCCATCCTTTGCTCCTCTTCCTCCTGACTTTTCCCACATGCCCTCCACTTCGTCCGTCTCCTTTATCTCTCCTCCCTCTTTCCTGCATCCCCCCTCCTTCTTCCCTCCCTCCTTCCTTTTTCCTCCCTCCTCGCTTCTCTTTCCTTCCCCCTGCCTCAGCCATCCTTTGGAAAGAAAGCTCCCGAGGCCCTGCTCGCAGTCCCAGCCTGCCTCGGGCCTCGAGCATTGCTCCTCCTCCTTCTCTTCCTCCTCCTCCTCCTCATCATCCTCCTCCTCCTCATCATCATCATGATCATCATCATCATCATCATCATCATCATCATCATCATCATCATCATCACCATCATCATCATCATCATCATAATAATAATCATCATCATCCTGCTCCTCTTGCGCCTCCTGGCCCTCCTCCATCTTGTCTCTGCTTGCGAACGGGCTGCGCTGTTGGAAAGACTTGTCTCTTCGTCTGGCCGATGTTGCCCATTCCAGCCGCTGCTCGACAGTAATGCAGAGGCGCTGGCGAGCCTGGTGCCGCCGCGGCACCGTTCTCGCCGAGCTGATTGGTCTTCCCGATCGTATTGTAGCCGATGTCACAGACGTTCGCACGGCCGCGCTAAAAGAGTCCCCCGAGAGGAACCGGCAGGGGGAGGCGGGCACGGCCGCCAGAGCGGCACACCGGCCAAGACGACGGGCGGCGACGAGGCGGCGACGGCGCGGAGATGGCGGCCACATGGCCGCCAGAGCGGCACACCAGCCCAATTCGTCAGAAAACAACCAATGATCCATAAGGGTAATTAATCACTGCTGGGATAAAGACCCACACAGCAACGAACAAGAACTAAGCCAAATGAATCAGGTTGGCAGCTTCGGGCCTTCCCAGGGAACCTAGTTCTCTTGGGCCGTCTTTGAGGCCTCTTTTTCTTTGTTGTGTTTTGGGTTATCTTGAGGTCAGCTTGGGCCATCTTGGTGGCTTCTTGGGGCAATCTTGTCCGTCTTGGAGGCCAGCTTGGCCGTCTTGGAGGCCATCTTGGCTGTCTTGGGGGCCATTTGGGCAACGGGTGATTTTTGTTCCCCGCATTTTCCGGTTGGCCAGCGGATTGGGCCGAGACCCCACCAGGAGAACCAAGAACCACCCAGACGTCCAGCACGCCAGGCATCTTTGCGACAAATCAACAGGGGGCGGCGGATCGAGACGCCTGCGGCGAATCACCTCCCATGCCTCTTGGAAACGCCCATGCGGCCAAACATTGAGCCGAAGTCAGGCCAAGATATTGGACTATGTGTTCCCCCAGCCGTTGTGGAACCTCTTGGAGAAACATTGGGGAGAGGACGAGAAAGGAGGAGGAGGAGGAGGTGGAAGAGGAGGCGGAGGAGAGGAACAAGATGCCTCCTGAGGCCCTCTAGGGGCTCTTGGGTACTTTCTGGGAGCCTTTGTGGAGAATCTAAAGTTGTTTGGGGGGCTTCCTTGGGCCTCTAGGGGGTGTTTAGGGACCTCTTAGGGACCTCTTGGGACCTCTTGGGGACCTCTTGGGACCTCTTTTGGGGCCTTCTCGCTTTCGGAGGCCGCCTTGGGCCCTTCCTGGGCAGTCGTTGGTCCCTCTCTGGGCGTTTTGAGGCCGTGATGAAGGTCTCTGGGCCCCTCTTGGGTGCGTCTTGGGTGCCGCTTCGGCTGCCTTGGGGCCCTCTTAGGCCGGCTTGCAGGCCTGTCTATTGGGGGCCTCCTGGGGCTTTCTTTTGGGCATATGAGCCAGTCTTGAAGCGTCGGGAGACCGAAAAAGCGAGAAAGTTCAAATCATTGACAAACCTGAAGACAATCAATGATCCTGGCTTCTTGGAAGTCTCTTGGAGCCCACTTGGGGCGTCTTAGGGGCTTCTTGGGCAGCCTGGAGGACATATTGAGCCGTCTTGGGGCCATCTTGGCCGTCTTGGAGGCGTCTTTGGACCGTCTTGGAGGACATCTTGGGTCATTTTGGCCGTCTTGGAAGGGGGCATCTTCAAGGCCGTCTTGGGCCATCTTGGCCGTCTTGGACGCGATTCGGCTCGTTAATGGAGTTGGGTGTTCGGCGGCCTTTCGGGTGGCCGGCGGGCTGGGCCGAAGGAGTTCTTCAGCAGAGAACCACAAACCATCCAGACGTCCAGCACACCAGGCACCCTTGTGGCAAGACCACAGGGGGCGGCAGTTCGAAGACGCCTACGGCGAATTACCGCCGCCTCATGCCTTTTGGAAACGCCCATGTGGCCGAACGTTGCGGCCAGAGCTCGGCCAAGCTGTCGGACACTGTGTTCCCCCAGCAGTTGTGGAAACTCTTCGGGGAACACGTGGGGAGAGAGAAAAGGAGGAGGATGAGGAGGAGGAGGAGGAGGAGCTGAAGGACAACATATGTGGATAAGGAGGAGGAGGAGCAGGCCTCTTGGGGCATTCTTCGGGCCTCCTGGGAGCTTCCTAGTGATCCTTGGCGGCCTCTTGGGGGCCTCCTTGGGCCTCTTGGAGGCCTTTTGGGGCTTCTTGGGGGCCTCTTTGGTCGACGTAGGGCGTTCCTGGCCCGTCTGACGCCGTCGGAAGCAGTCTGGGGGGGGCCTGTCTGAACCGTCTTGGGACCCTCTTGGGATGCTTCAGGCCGTCTTGGAGGCCATCTTGGCGTCTTGGAGGCCTCTTGGGGCGTCTTGGGGCCTTCCTGGGGCCGTCGTGGGGCCATCTTGGAGGCCTCTCGGGCGATCTTGGGGCGATCTTAGGGGCCTCTTGGGCCGTCTTGAGCAATCGGACGGCCGAAAAGAAGCAAATGCTAAAATCCTTCAACCACGTACGGGCATTCACAGATTTGGCCTTTTCGGGCTTTCCTGGCGGTCCTCCTGGAAGCCTCTGGGGCTGTCTTGGAGGCCTCTTGGGGGCCTCTTGGGCTGTCGTGGGCCCTCTCGGAGCCATCTTGGGCTGTCTTGGTGGCTTCTTTGTGAGAATTTGGAGGCATATTGAACCCTGTTGGGCCGTGTTGGAGGCCATCTTGGACGAACCGTGAGGCCAACATGGACCAGGATGGCCGTCTTGGAGACCATATAAACCGTCTTGGACACGCTTGTTCCCCAAATGTTTAGTTGGGTTATGGTGGTCTGCTCTCCTGCGCCCCACCCGCGTCCCCGTCACACACACACAAACACACTCACCTCCCTCCCTCCTCCCTCCTCGCCTCTTCTTCCTCTCTCACCTCACCCACGCGCAACGCATGCACGGCACGTACATGAGACACGCGTCTACATGCAGCCGCACGCATGCACACACTCGCACACACACACACACACACACACACACACACACTGTACAGTGCCAGTGTGTGCCTGGCGTGCCTACTGTATCATACATCCAGACGTATGCGCCACATACAGGGTATCGGAATGATACGCACGCCCACATACAGCTGTACACGCATCATACATCACCCACGTTGAGACACGCGTCCACCTACAGCCGCACACACATCATACACCTGCACAAGGCACACAAGAAACAAGACACGCATGCAGTCACACGGGCACGCACACACGCACACACACACATACACACACACACTCACACACTCACACACACAACACACACACAACACAACACACAACACACACACACAACACACGACACACACACACACACTGCATACAACGCCAGTGCACGCCTGGCACGTTCACTGCATCATACACCCAAGACGTATGCGCACGGTCGTCCAGGCACAGCAGGCTTGGCACTTCTCGACGCCATACGGGGTGCGCAGGGAGTGGTCTCTCACCGCGGTCTCTACGCGCCCCACTCGTCCATGCACAGCGGGCGTGGCACTTTCTCGACACTGTAGGGAATGCGCAGGGGGTGGTCCCTCACCGCGGTCTCTATACGCCCCAGTCGTCGAGGCACAGCAGGCTTGGCACTTTCTCAGCGCCATAAGAAAGGCGCAGGGGGGGGTCTCCCACCGCGGCCCCCATACGCCCCACCCGTCCAGGCACAGCAGGCATGGCACTCTCTCGAAGCCATAGGGAATGCGCAGGGTGTGGTCTCTCACCGCGTTCTCTATACGCCCCAGTCGTCGAGGCACAGCAGGCGTGGCACCTTCTCAACGCCATAGGGGGTGCGCAGGGGGCGGTCTCCCACCGCGGTCTCCATACGCCCCAGTCGTCCAGGCACATCAGGCGTGGCATTCTCGACGCCATAAAGGGTGCGCAGGGTGTGGTCCCTCACCGCCGTCTCTATACGACCCGGTCGTCCAGGCACAGCAGGCGTGGCACCTTCTCGACACCATACGAGGTGCGCAAGGGGGGTCTCTCACCGCGGTCGCTATACGCCCCAGTAGTCCAGGCACAGCAGGCGTGGCACTTTCTCGACACCATAGGAGTGCTCAGGGGGTGGTTTCTCACCGCGGTCTCTGTACGCCCCAGTCGTCCATGCTCAGCACGCGTGGCACTTTCTCGAAACCATGGTGAATGCGCAGGGGGTGGTCTCTCACCGCGGTCTCTATACGCCTCAGTCGTCCATGCACAGCAGGCTTGGCACTTTCCGACAGAATAAGGGATGCGCAGGGGGTGGTCTTTCACCGCGGCGTCAGTCTCCCAATGCTTGACCGGCGTCACCAACGGTATCGGCGGTGCAACGGCCACCAGCATCGTTCTCGCATGTGTCAGTCCATCTCGCATCACTCCAGACATAATATAAGTATGTGAGGTTCCTCGGTAGCGTAGTTACGCAGCGGCGCGGTTTCCCGGATGGCCGGCGCAATGAGCCGAAATCCCAGGGGAAGTTTCAAAATAACCAAAATCCATTTGAAGTCGAGCACGCCAGGCACCATTGTGATAAATCAACCATGGGCGGCGGATAGAATGGCCTCGGGTCCATCTTGCCACCGCGCTGGGGTTGTAGGTCGGAGGCCTCTGGGATGCCTTTGGGGATCTCTTGGGCGGCCTCTCAGAAGCATTGCGGATCCGGTTTTGGAGTGTCTTGGGGGCCTCTCAGGGGTCTGGGGGCTTCTTGGGGCCTGATTTGGGCTTTCTGGGGGCCTCCGAGAGCCTGCGGGGGGCCTCTTAGGGGACCTGCTGGCGATCTTTGGGGCCATCTTGGGGCGAAGGGCTCGACATGCAGATTCGTGTTACCTCTCTGGGGCCTCCCGTAGGCCCGCTCTACTGGGCCGTCCTGGGGGCCTCTTGCGACATCTTGGGGCCATCTTGGGCCGTCTGGGGGGCGCTCTTGGGGGCCTTTCGGGGCGATATTGAAGGCATTTTCGGGTTGTCTTTGAGCGTCGAAAGCCAGAAAAAGGCGAGAACAGTAAGATCTTTCAAACACCAAATGGAAACACGAAAACAAAGTTTGGCATCTCGGGGCCTGTTTTGGGGGGCGGTTTGGAACCTTCTTCGGGTGTCTCGGGGGCTTCTTGGACAGTCTTGGAGGTATCTTGGGCGTCTTGGAGCATTGTCGGGCTGTCTTGGATGCTTCTTGGACACCTCTTGGAGCCCTGTTGGCCCGTCCGTTGGGTCCTTTGGCTTGTGGAACTGTCATGCGAGGGAGCCCAAGAAAGCGCGGGACCGCTCGAGATAATTAAGATGTTGTGTCCCTGCGCCCTGATTCTAGTACTCACACGACTGGAAGGATACAGAGTGCAGAGAACTGTACAAGCGTGAGGAACACTCTGGTTCGTGCCTCGAGGCACGGTGGCGGATAGAGAGAGAGAGAGACGGTAGTCCGTGCCGTCTCGGAGGCAGCGCTGACGCATGCGTTCAAGATCGGCGATTCTCGCCGTGGCTGGGACCCGTCGGCACGGCAGCGGGGCACCTGCCGTTTGGGCGCGCGCGCGCGCAGGCGCGCGCCGAGGCCGCCGAGCGGGAGTTGCAGCAGCTGAAGGCTGGGGCGGTGGCGCCGTCGCCCGCGGAGCCGCCTCGGCAGGCCCTGCCCGCCCCCCGCGCGCACACTGCGGCGGCCGAGGCTCGAGGATCGAGGAGGAAGAGGAGGGGGAGGAGGAGGAGGAGGAGGAGGAGGAGGAGGAGGAGGAGGAGGAGGAGGAAAAGGAGGAGGAGGAGGAGGAGGAGGAGGAGGAGGGAGGAGGAGGAGGAGGGAGGAGGAGGAGGAGGAGTAATAGAGGACGGGGAGGAGGGAGGATGAGGGAGGAGGGAGGATGAGGGAGGAGGGAGGAAGGAGGAGGAGGTGATCCTCCTTCCTTTTTCGTTGTCCACACTCAGCTTGCAGCACGTGGAGTGGGGAGACCAACCATGAAACCAGAACCTTCTCACCCTTCTTCCACTTCCTTCCTCCAGCCCTTTCCTTACAAGTGACCCCAGCAACCACCTTAACAGCAGGATTCTGAAAGACTCATGGGAAACGCCTGGGTCTGGAGCAGATGATGGGAGACATCCACATCGAAAGAGCATTGGCCGCCTTGCAATGCCGCTTCGTAGCAGCATCATGCAATGGGTGGGTCCAGCGAGGATGTTCCACACGTTGCCGCCCGTGGCCGCCTCGTGGCTGCCTGGTGCGCCAGGTTGGTCCGGCGAGGTTTCGCCACGTTTCCGCCAATGGCCGCCCCGTGGCCTCTTGGGTCGTCCAAGGGCATTTGGGGGCCATCTTGGGTCTTGGGCTCTCTTGGGGCCATCTTGACGTCTTGGAGGCCATCTTGGGTCCATATTGGGCGCGCTGGAGGTGGAGGAAGGGACCTGCCCCCGTTGAAGAGACAGCGACCCGTGTTCCTTCCTCCTGGCCCCCCTCCCTCCTCCCCCTCATTGCCTCTGCCCTCCGCGCCAGTCAACCATGTAGGCACACCCCTCCCTCACACGTCTCGTTGCCCCATGGGAAGCCCCACCGAAGGCCCAAGAGGCAGCCAGCGCCCGCGTGCGCCCACCGCACCCATTTCGGCACACCCACACGTTTCTTGGCCACCATAGAGGGCCCACCACAGGCACAAAAGGCAGCGCCCGCATGCGCCCGCCGCACCCATTTCGGCACACCCCTCACGCGTTTCGTGGCCCCATAGGGAGGGAGCCCCACAGAAGGCCCAAAAGGCTACGCCCGCATGCGCCCGCCGTATCCATTCAGGCAACGCCCGCATGCGCCCGCCGCACCCATTTCAGCACACCCCTCGCACGTTTCTTGGCCACCATACGGAACCCCACCGAGGACCCAAAAGGCAGCGTTTGCACGTGCCCGCCGCATCAATTTCGGCACACCCCTCAGACGCTTCGTGGCCCCATGGGGAGCTCCACCGAAGGCCCCAGGTGGCTACTCCCGCATGCGCCCGCCGCACCCACTTCGGCACACACTTCACACGTAATTCACACGTTTCGGGTGCCCCCATGGGGAGCTCCATCGAAGGCCTTAGACGGAGCTTCACCGCACGCACCAGTGGCAGCTCACGCGTGCAGCCGCTATCCCACAGTTTGGCGTTCCTGCATGCGCGCCCTCACGACGGGACTCCTCGTAGACGCGCACACTTTCCACTTGCAACTTGCCCTTGCACGCTTCGTGGCCCCATAAGTCGCTCCACCGAAGACGATACGCACGACTGCGGCATCCACACCTGCATGCGGTTGGTTTCTTCGCCAGGCTGCACGTTTTGGGCGGCCAGCGGTATGTGCTGGAGGCCGTCACAAGCTCTGCACGCCAGCAACCACTCTTGCAGGCGACAGGGGGCGGTGGAGTCAGTGGCCTTCGGCCGATCCTGCTGCCGTGCCCGGATTGTGGGTCAGAGGCCTACGGGACGCCCCTTAGTTCGGGTCTCTTGGGATGTCTATCGGGGTCCGCTTGAAGGGCTCTTGGGGGCCTCTTGGGGGCTTCTCGGGCTCTCTTGAGAGTCTCTCGGGGGCCTCTGTGGGGTTTCTTGGGCGTCTCGTCGGGTTTCCTGTGAGCGTCACGGGGGCCTCTGGGGGTTTGGGGGGGGCATGTTCGGGGTGTTGGGTATCATGTTGGGGGGAAGCGGCTCCCTGGGCTCCTTCATGGTACCACCACCTTCCAGGGCTGATAACGTGTTGAAAAACATGTAGTTTTGTTGTTTAGATCGGGAAATATCACGGTGAACACAGAAATCACGCGGGACGACCCAGGAGATCCGTGATTTGGGGGACTGGTTCGCCGTGAAGAGTATTAGTACGCAACACAAAGAACCAGGGACCTCAGGAACCAGGGACTCCATGCAGTGACTCGTGGCACCGCGGCGGGTAACCCTGGGCAACCTCCAGGAGGCCAAAAAGTGCAGCTGTGGAGACCTCCCCTCTTCATGTTGGCTTCACGTGGGGCTGGCACGGATGTTGACCCTTCCCCCCGTTCTCAGGGACGCACAGACTTGGCGGGTCCAGCAGTTGCTTGAACTCGGCCAAAATTTGTTCGGTCAAGCTGCTCTTAGCTATAGACGGGGCCGTGCTTCCCACACCCCCAATACATCTTCCGGAGGCTGCCCCAAACCCTTGAGGGTCCCCAGAGCCCCCTGATCATCCTTACGCTGGAGTGGTGGGGGGGGGATTCCTGCCTGCATCAAGGACTCCCCGCTGTGCCAGGTCCGCAGCAGCACGAGGAGGGGAAGAGCGAGGAGGGGCGAGGGAGGAGTGAGAAAGGACTGGCTAGGAGCGAGGAGGGAGAAGAAAGGAGGGGGAGGCCGTTGGCCTTCACAGGTCGGTACGACATTGTGGGGTCTAGAGCTTTTGCGCACTGCGGACTGGCGGGCCCACTTCGATTTGCACGACGGAAGGTTCGATAGCAGCCACCGTGCGCACGAACAGCCAGGCGGCCACAGACGCATGCATGGCGTACGGCTGCCAGATGGTTGAAGCACCTACAACGTGAACGACGGCGATTGCGCGGTGATGTCGCACGTCATCCATGGCCACACCCAGGATGCAGCGCGGTCATGCTTCAAACACTGCACGAGGTGCTGTTGTTCTTGGCCAGTGTGCTGCGCAGCGGGGCGGTGCGACGACGTCTTCCGTCTAAGTCGGTGTTCCTATTTCGTGTGGGCTTGGGTGTGCTTGTGACGCCTACGTTCGGGCCGATGCTCGAGGCGACGCTGACGGAGGCTGACAAGCACGCGGGGGGACCAGACGGCGGCACGACAGGTTTGGACAATTTTGGCCAAGCAGGCCTTCTTCCGTGGAGCGCCCGTTGCCCACAGGGCATCCAACGTGCAGCCATTCGGCCAGGTTGTTCCACGGATCAAACTGAGGGGTGGAGGGCAGGCATGCACGCTTGTCAACAAGGACATGCAATGATGGCGGCGGATCTAGATGTTGCGTGAATGCGTTGAGTTGCGGCTCTCACCTGGATCGCACGACCGGCCTGAGCTCCTCCCATTACGGCGTCTGACATTCGCGCAGTCATTCTGAGTTTTCCAAGCGAGGCTTCCAAGGGACCTGCTGACCTCCAAGGGACCTGCTGACCTCCAAGGGGGTGTTGCTGAATGTGAAGCACATGCAGATGTTCGAAAGCAGCTGGGGGATTTCTACCATGTGGCGCCAAGTTGGTGGACCAGTCAGCCTCGTGTTACCAGCGCGAGTGGTTGGATCACGTACTCAGCCTGCAGGAGTGCCTCAAGACGTTCAGAGTTGATGGTGGTGCAGGTCCGTTTGGGTAAGCACCATGTCTCTTCCAACGCCGCTCTCGTGGCCACCAAGCGACCAACAAAGTGACATCAGAAGCCGCCTGGGCTTGTCCCCATAAGCACTGGACGAAACATTAGTCTTTCAGAGCCGGGCGTGTTCTCATAATCATCGGGCGTGTTCTCATAAACACTGGGCGACAATCGTACACCCAAGCAGAAGCCGTCTGGTTGGTGCGCCTCGGGCATTCAACACTCGAGTCAGCTTGTTCTCCTAAGCAGTGGCGAATCTCACTCTTCCAGCGTCGCCCGACTTGTCTGATGCTCAACACTGTGAGACCAGAAGTCGTCTTTCACTTTGCTGGAGTACCCTTCTTATTCTTCTGCTGGTGACTTGATGTGAAAAAAAGTGGTTGGAATACTACCCTGTGCCCTGTGCTCTTCACTTTTCATCACGACTTTGATGTACTCTTGCGTCCTGATTCTGGTGAGATTCTGATGCTTTGGAGTCTGGTCTGAATGATTATTGTGAGTTTAGATGTTTATCCAGGTTCATAAACCCCCGATCGGTTGCTCCTGAAGTACACCAACCTCCCTGACATTCACCCGAGGTTGCTGCGGCATCTGCTGGGCGAGGTATGGCTAGCTACGACCGATTGTTCATCGACGAGAACGCCGTCTCGAATGGCCCATGGAGCGGTGATGGGCCATGCTGCGAGGAATATCGAAGCCTGAATCAGGGCATCGCCTTATCGAGTTCACGCGCACTTTCGTCCGCCTGTTCTGGCGGTTTCGACCCCCGACGTCTGCCGTGTGTTCAGGGCCCCCCCGCTGCGAGGGTAGCCAAATCCGATGCACATCTAGCGTCGGCGCCTTCTCCCATCACTTGGAGGCGGAGATCGCGTCGTTGAAAGGGCACTTCGTGGACGCGGCCCTCCTAGATCTCACGAAGGCCCTCGACCTGGTGGGGCCGTGTCAGCTATTCGAGGAGGGGATGCACTGGGGTCATTCGCCAAGAATGTTGTTGGTCCTCATACGGCAGCACATCAGGCCGCGTCCGATGCCGTTTAGACGGGCCCGGGGCTGCGGGCGGGCTGCGCTCATGCGCGTTGCGCGCTGGGGTTACTCGCTTTGAGCTTCGACGCGCATCAAGGGGGCGCCCGTCCAGTTGCACCCGAGGGCCTTGGTGGATAACGTGCCCTTCCAGTCTGCAGGTCCACACACTGGCGGGCTACGAGATCTCGGCTCAGAGGTTTTTTTTCCCCGGGGCGACTCCTACATCCTCGGATCTTGATGCAAGCTTGGGCAGTCGGGAGCTTCGGCGGTAACGGCTCCGATGCGCAAGATGCTCAAGCGCCTGAGGGGTCGGCTGCCGCTGCGCGACTGGACGCGGGACCTGGGGCATGAGACTCTTGGGCCGCAGCCTTTCAGGAACCAGGAGCAGACCAGGCTTGAACAGCTCAAGGCAAGGCAGCAGCGCCTATCCAAGTTTGCAAGAGCTGCCGGCAAGATGGCCTCCATCCCATGGAGATCGGGAGCGCAGCCACCCGTCGGCCTCCGCGCAGGCGTTTTAGACATGTCGGACACGGTGTTCAGGCAGTCAGGCGCCGTCGCGGTCACTCTAGTCGGGGCCCCTGCCAGATCATCGAACGCACCGCGTCCAGATTGCCGCCCCCTGCCTTTTTGGAAGCGCCTATGTGGCCGAACGATGAGGCCAGACCTGCCAAGTCATCGGACCATGTGTTCCCCAAATCGGTTTGGAAAGCCTTCGGGGAACACGTGGGCATCTTGAAGGTCATCTTGGCCGTCTTGAGGCCATTTTGACCCTTTCGGGCCTTCTTGGAGGACGTCTTGGAGACCTCTTGGGCCGTCTTGGGGGCCTCTTGGGGCCGTACCTTGGGCCTCTTGGACGATCTTTGGGGGCACTTAGGCCGTCTCGGGCCGTCGGAAGGCCGAACAAGAAACAAATGCCACAACCCTTCAAACATTCATAGGAGATCAATGATGTTGGCCTTTTCGGGCCTTCCTGGAGACCCTCTTGGAGGCCTCTTGGGCCATCTTAGGGCCATCTTCGGCCGTCTTGGTGGGCTCCTGGCCCTTCTGATGCCGTCGGAAGCCGTTCGGGGGGCCTTCCTTGGCCGACTTGGGGCCCTCTTGGAATGCTCCAGGGTCGCCTTAGATGCCATCTTGGGCGTCTTAAGGCCACCTGGGCCGTCTTGGGGGCCTCTTGGGGCCGTTTTGGGAGCCTCTTGGGCCATTCTGGGGCCATCTTGGAGGCCTCTTGGGCGATCTTTCGGCGATCTTTGGGGGCTCTTGGGCCGTCTCAGGCTGTCGGAAGGCCGAAAAGAAGGAAATGCCAAAATCCGTCAACAACCAATGGACAATTCATGTGTTTGGCCTCTTCTGGCCTTCCTGGGGGGCCCTCTTGGAGGCCTCTTGGGCCGTCTTGGGCTAGCTTCGAGCCAACTTCGGCCATCTTGGTGGGCTCCTGGCCCGTCTGACGCCGTCGGAAGCCGATTGGGAGGCCTCTCTGGGCCGACTTGGAGCATTCTTGGGGTGCTCCAGGGCCGCCTTAGATGCCATCTTGGGCGTCTGGGAAGCCTCTTGGCCCATCTTGGGGCCCTCTTGGGGCCGTCTTGGGGGCGTCTTGGGCCGTCATGGGGCCATTTTGGAGGCCTCTTGGGCGATCTTGAGCCGATCTTGGGAGCCTCTTGGGCCGTCTTGGGCCGTCGGAAAGCCCTTGGAGGCCTATTGCAGGCCTCCTGGGCCGTCGTAGACCATCTTGAGGCCATCTTGGGCCGTCTTGGGTGCATCCTGCAGCCATCTTAGACGTCTTTGAGGCCATCTTGGCTGTCTTGGAGGCATCTTGGAGGCCATCCTGGGCCATCTTGGCCGTCTTGGAGGCCATCTTGGGGCAACTTGGGGCAACAGAGGCATTGACGGGTGGATTTTCGGGAATGTCCCGGGACCCCGGCGGGACGGGCCGAAGCCACAGGGGGAGTTCTTTTGGAAAAAGAACCAACGCGATAGGATTCGGCACGCCAGGCACAATTTTGATGAATCGACAGGGGGCGGCGGATCGAAGACGCCTACGGCGAATCAGCGCCGCCCCCTGCCTTTTTGGAAGCGCCTAAGTGGCCGAACGTTGAGGCCAAACCTGCCAAGCTATCGGACCATGTGTTCCCCGAATCGGTTTGGAAAGCCTTCGGAGAACACGTGGGCATCTTGAAGGTCATCTTGGCCGTCTTGAGGCCATTTGACTCTTTCTGGCCTTCTTGGAGGACGTCTTGGAGGGCTCTTGGACCGTCTTGGAGGCCATCTTGAGCGTCTTGGAGACCTCTTGGGCTGTCTTGGGGGCCTCTTGGGGCCGTGTCTTGGGCCTCTTGGGCGATCTTTGGGGGCACTTGGGCCATCTCGAGCCGTCGGAAGGCCGAGAAGAAGCAAATTCCAACATCCTTCGGGCCCTCCTGGAGGACCTCTTGCAGGCCTCTTGGGCTGTATTGGAGGCCTCTGGGGGGCCTCTTGGGCAGTCTTGGACCGTCTTGGACTCTCTTGGGCCGTCTTGGAGGCCGTCTTGGACCATCTTGGGCGGACTTGGAGGCCATCTTGGGCCATCTTCGCGATGTTTTGAGGAGGTCCCGAGCGAAACGGCCGTTTCAGGGAGGATTTGTTGTGCATCTTCGCGATTGGTTGAGGATGTCCCGAGCGAAACGGCAGTTTTTTGGGAGGATTTGTTGTGCACGTTGGTTTTCTTGAGGATGGCCCGAGCGAACGGCACGGTGGCGGGACGGGCCGAAGCCCATTGGGAGAGTTCTTTTGGAAAAAGAACCAAAACCAAAACCGATAGGATCTAGCACGCCAGGCACCCCTGCGATGAATCGACAGGGGGCGGCGGATCGAAGACGCCTACGGCGAACCACCGCCGCCCCCTGCCTTTTTGGAAGCGCCTATGTTGCCGAACGCTGAGGCCAGACCTGCCAAGCCATCGGACCATGTGTTCCCCGAATCGTTTTGGAAAGCCTTCGGGGAACACGTGGGCATCTTGAAGGTCATCTTGGCCGTCTTGGAGGCCTCTTGGGCGATCGTTCGGCGATCTTTGGGGGCTTTTGGGGCCGTCTCGGGCTGTCGGAAGGCCGAAAAGAAGGAAATACCAAAATCCGTCAAAAACCTAAGGAAAATCAATGTGTTTGGCCTCTTCTGGCCTTCCTGGAGGCCCTCTTGGGGGCCCCTTGGGCCGTCTTGGGCTAGCTTCGAGCCAACTTCGGCCATCTTGGTGGGTTCCTGGCACGTCTGACGCCGTCGGGAGCCGTCTTGGGGGCCTTTCTGGGCCACCGGGGAACCCTCTTGGGGCGCTTCGGGGCCGTCTTGAAGGCCATCTTGGGCGTCTTGGAGGCCATCTTGGGCGTGTTGGAGGCCTCTTGGGCCGTCTTTGGGCCCTCTTGGGGCCATCTTGGAGGCCACTTGGGCCGTCATGGGGCCCTCTTGGGGCCCTCTAGGGCGATCTTGGGGGCCTCTTGGGCCGTTTTGAGCCGTCGGAATGCCGAGAATAAGCAAATTCCAAAATCTTCCAAAAAATTAAGAAAAAAATGATTTAGGCATCTTCGGGCCCCCATGGAGGACTTCTTGGAGGCCTCTTGGGCCGTCTGGGAGGAGGCTTCTGGGGGGCCTCTTGGGCCGTCTTGGGCCGTCTTCGACTCTCTTGGGCCGTCTTGGAGGCCGTCTTGAACCATCTTGGGCGGACTTGGAGGCCATCTTGGGCCATCTTCGCGATGTTTTGAGGAGGTCCCGAGCGAAACGGCCGTTTCAGGGAGGATTTGTTTGTGGAGTTTGTGCTCCTGGGCAATCCTCCCGGTACCCCGGCGGGACGGGCCGAAACCCATTGGGAGAGTTCTTTTGGAAAAAGAACCAAAACCCAAACCGAGAGGGCCTGGCACGCCAGGCACCCCTGCGATGAATCGACAGGGGGCGGCGGGTCTAGTGGCTTTCGGCCCATCCCGCCACCTTGCCTGGGTGGTGGGTTAAAGGCTTCTTGGA
This sequence comes from Prorocentrum cordatum, assembly GCA_963575745.1. NCBI lineage: Eukaryota > Dinophyceae > Prorocentrales > Prorocentraceae > Prorocentrum > Prorocentrum cordatum. The sequence continues at coordinate 627,661 of CAUYUJ010012225.1, read as the reverse complement.
TATTCGTTTAGATATCGTGGGGAGCCTCTCGGGGGCCTCTTGGAAGCAGTTTTGAAGCCAGGCCCGTTTTGGGGCCTCTTGGGGTTTTTTGGGGGCCTCTTAGGGACCTCGTGAGGCTTCTAGGCGGCCTCTCGGGCTCTCTCGGGGGCCTCTTGGGCCTCCTGGGGGCTTCTTTGGGCGGAGGTTCGAATGGCCAGTTCGCTTTCCTTCTCTAGGGCCCCCCTTGGGGCCGTCTCGAGGCCGTCTCGGGCGACCTTTGGCGCCTCTTTGGCAGTTTTGGGGCTCTCTTGGGCCGTCATGGGGCCATCTCGGGTGCCTCTTGGGCCGTCTTGGGGCGGTCTCGGGAGCCCTTGGGGCCGTCTTGGGGCGTCGGCAGCCCGAAAACTGTAATCCCAGGGGGTCCTGAGCACAGGAAATAGAGGACACTTGCGGACCTGCGGACACCCCACTTCGCGCCTCGCGGCACGGCGGCGGATCTCCATTCGGAAGTTGGAGAAAGGGGGCCTCGTGAACCAGTATGATGCGCATCTTGGTCTTCTCAGGCTCAGGAATGCTGCTACACGTATCCCAGAATCCTGTGCCACCGCCCATGTGGAGACTCGTTGGAATGCATGGAGTAGCTCAGCCAGGTATCGCTCGGAAGCTCGTCCCTGTCGCGGCTATGGTTTTGATTTGGGCGATAAGCTTTGGCATGATCTTCGATGTCCCGTTGTTTGTTCGAGTCGTGGGCGCGTTCCTTCCCCGTCTTCCCGATCTTGGCCCGGTTGAATTGTCTGGTCCTGCCCACCTCCCGCTTCTCTTTCTCTCTCGCCTGCCTCGTCCCTCTCAGTTCTCGTTTTGTTCCTGTCCTTCTGTTGTTTTACCTCATGCCCAGTAGTTTCAACACGCTGCGCGCGCTTGATGCTGTTCCGTCGGCATCATTCGCCGCCCACGCTCGTGCGCGGGCCCGCCCAACTGCGGGCAGGTCTCGCATCGCCAGCTCCTTGTTTGGAAGGGGATGGTTTTTTCCCCGCGACGCAGGCGACCTGCCGCCCGGCGCGGCCGAGGACGCAGGGGAGTTGTTGCGGGATGGTTCGGGCGCTTGCCCCCGTCTCGCTTTTTTGTCCGCGTGCCCCCTTTCTCGTCTCTTTCGGTGGAATGTCCCTCCGATCTTTTTCCTTTCTCCCGCGCGCGCTTGGGGGCGAGCGGGAGGAAGGCCAGGTGAGCGCAGGTAGAGGAGGAGGAGGAGGAGGAGGAGGAGGAGGAGGAGGAGGAGGAGGAGGAGGAGGAGTTGGAGGAAGAGGAGGAGGAGGAGGAGGAGGAGGAGGAGGAAGAGGAGGGCGAGGACCAGTGTAAACCCAAGACCCGCCACCGATGTTGGAACGAATCCTTCCTCCAAGCTCCCTCCTCATAGGCCGTTACAAGGACTCGCGTCCATTGAGAGAAAGTGCTCAGTTGGGGGGCAACTGTTGGAAGATCGTGCAGCGTGCCAAAACACAATTCTCGGAATTTCAAAACCACGAATCAGTTTGATTGTTTCGTCTTGACGATCCTGAACCATGCCAGAGCCCAATGCCTGAGACTTCACCCCAGCGAATCAACATAGTTGTTGCGGCGTGGCAATCCTGAATCCTGAATCTCCACCCGCGGGAATCAGTGAATCTGTTTTGCAAATGCTCTAAACGAATGTGCCGGGTGGTGAGGCCAAAGGCACATCTTGAAAACCACCCGCCCTCGATGTGTCCAGCGCTTCCAATGTTTTAAGGCGGGTGTGCGCAGAGCTAAAGCCAGAACCACATTTTGACTACCACCCACCCTCAACCCGTTAACGTATGCGCGCGGCGCTCAGGCCAGAACCGCATGTTGAAGGCCACCCGCGTTCAATCCGTGCAGATCTTGCAGATTTTTGTTGACGACTGCGCGCGACGCGAAGGCGAGCGCCATAGTTTAACTACCACCTGCCCACTATATGTGAAACCTTGCAGGTCTTAAGACGAGTGTGCGCGGCGCTAACGCGAGAGCCATATTGAAATCCATCCGCCCTCCATCTGTGAAATTGTTGCCAATTTCGAAGCCTCAGGATCATAAGCGGAAAAGGACGTCTGAGGCGAAACGCTCGACCCGCCCTTTCGACCAGTCGAGGAGCGCGACAGGGAGGAGTTATTCAGAAAGGGGGTCGGCGACGACGCCCAGAACGAGGGGGGGGAAGGGCAGGAGGTGGAAAACGAACGGGGATGACGGGAGTGATGGAGGGAGGGAGGGACGGACTGAACAGGGCGGAAGAAAGAGAAGGAAGGAGCGAAGGGAGGAGGGAGAGAGGAGCGAGCGAACGAACCAGGTGGGAGGAGGCCCGCTCATATCTTCCATCCCCTTGTCATCCATCCTCGCAGGGCTTGCCCCCCTCCTCCACCCCCAGGCCGTTCCGCAGGACCTGGCGGGCGAGGAGCGCCTCACCCCGAGGGTGTCCCTGGTCAGGCGTCATCGTCGTCGTTGCCGCCGTCGTGGTGGTCTTGGTGGTGGTTCGTCGTCGTCGTCGTCGTCGTGGTCGTCGTCGTCGTCGTCATCGTGGCCGCCGCCGTCGTCGTCGTCGTCGTCGTCGTCGTCGTAATTAGCACAAGACCGATGGCATGATGCGGCTGGCTCAGGAGACCTTCCAGGAGTTCAACAGTATCTGGCGACCCTTGCTTCTGAAGTCCGCGCGGGACACTGGGAGTCAGGGAAATCTTGAAGTACTCGAAATCTTGCGCCCGATCACTATCATGACCGATCGCTCATCTGGGTCGTGGTCGTCGTTGGTGGTGGTCATCGTTGCAGTCCGAGCAAGATCCGTTCAGAAACGGTGCCATATTTTCCGAATTGGGTTTTACCTTCGGAGATCTTGAACATTTGTTGGGAAACCGGGGGGGGGCGGACGCTGTCGCGTTGGTGTTGCCCAGGGTGCCTCCGTTTCCCTTCTTTCCAAGAGGGGCCGCCTGGGTCCTTTGGCTTTGAAATTCCTTACAAGGCGTTGCCCGGGTTCTTTGATCTTTGTTCCGTGGTTATTTGGTTTTTGGTGTTTGGATTATTTGTCGTGGTTCCTTGGTTTCTTGGTCTCGGGTCTTTGGCCCTGAATCCTTACTTCCTTGATCCTTGGCGCAGTTGTTCCTTTACCTTGTTTCCTTATTGCCTCGCTACGCAAAGCCAAGCAATGCCAAACAACGCAAAGCAAAGCCAATCAATGCCACGCAATGCCAAACAATGCCACGCTCTGCCAAGCAATGCCAAGCAATGCCAAGCGAGGCCAAGCAATATACCAAGCAATGTTACGTCGCGTCGGGTTTATGTCCCGAAGGAGGGATCTCGTTGAACATCTGGTTGAGTGTATGATCATAGTTCTCGCGTTCCTCGTTACGCGCCAGACGGATGCAAGGCGGTTCCTTTTTACAACGTGGCCGTCCCCATAGTGGCAGGCCCATGTGGTGATGGTATTTCCAAGGATGCGCTCCTTCAGGAAAGCTTCTGGGGACGCATGGGGAGGGGACTTGGGACGAGAGAGTATACTTCAGCATCGTTGATGATTATGGAGTTACTCTGGGTCTCCTCCTTCCATCCGCCTTCTCCTCCTCCTGCTGCTGCTGCTGCTGCTCTTCCTCATCCTTCTCCTCCGCCCTCTCATCCTCCTCCTCCGCAGATTTGCGAGACTCTCCCCCTCGGGGCTGTCCTAACCTAGCCTTCTCCCGCTCCACCGCCTCTTTTTCCTCCTCTCTTGCTTTAGCACCGCAGACATTGCTCTTTTGACCTTGCAAGAGTGATAAGGATGGTAGATATTTCAACACGTGTCGCAATGCATGAGTCGAGGGCGGCTCTTGTTGAAAATGAAGCTCTCGCTTGAGACCACACTTGAAGTTCTCGACCACAAGGGTAAATTTGTGCAGCCGTTGCACGGACGGGGCAGTTTTCAAAACGGGGGCATCGTTGCACACCTCGCTGGTTGACACGATCCTAGTCTTTCAAGTTTCTGCTTACGCGCCAGAAGAATGCAAGGCAGTTCCGTTTCGCTCCGCATCCTTCTCCTCCTTTTCCACCTTGTCCCTTCATCGCCCTCCGCATCCATCGTGGCTCCGTCCCCTTGTCCTCTTCTTCCTCCGCGGGCCCTGGACCTTACATTCGCTCCCCCCCCCAGCAAGGGCCGCTCGGCTTAGGGCGATGGGCTGCTGGGGCAGCCGCGAGGCCAAGGGCGAGGGCGCCGCACTGATCGCGCCCAGCGGGGCCCCCGCCCCCGCGGGCGACTCCCCCGCCGAGGGCCGCTCGGCCTCCGACGCCGGCGCCGCCCTGCTCAGCACGCCCCCGCCCCTGCCGCACACGCCCTGCGCAGCTGCTGGCGAGGCGGCCCAGCCCGACGGGGCGCTGGCGGAGCGGGGGGACCAAGACGGCGCGGAGGCGCCGGCGGAGCCCGAGGGCCAGGGGCGCGGGGCTGCGGCGCTCGCCGAGGCGCAGCCTCCAGCGGCGGAGCCGGCGGGCCAGGAACGTGAGGCGGCGGCGGCGCTGGGGGCGCACGTGGCGGCGGAGCTGGCGGCGGTGCCCAGGGCGCAGCCGCCGGCAGGGTCGGTGGTGGAGCCGGAGGGGCCGCAGGCCACAGGCGCTCCAGAGGAGCCGCCCCCAGAGGGGGCCGCCGCAGCCCCGCTGGACCCGTGGGAGACCCTCATCCAGGCCGGCGCCGTCCGCCCAGAGCTGCCCTGGCACGCCGCGGCCGCGGCCGACAGCGACCAGACGCTGGCGTGGCACCTGGCGCAGGCCGACTCCCGCAGTGGATGCCTGGAGGCCCGTGGGGAGGACAAGGCCACTGCCCTGCACGCCGCAGCACGCGCTGGTGCCGTGGGGGCGTGCCGATACCTCCTGCTGCAGGGCGCGGACCCCTGCGCTCAGGACCGCGAGAGATGCAGCCCGCTGCACCTGGCCGCTCTCGGCGGCCACTTTGCCGCCTGCGAGCTGCTACTGGAGCCTGGCGTGCTCTGGTCGCCGGGCGACCTTTCGGACGGCTCGGTGCCATCTCCGCCAGAGAACTGGCCTGGCGTAACCACCACCGACCTCTGGCGGCGCACGCCTCTGCACAAGGCGTCGGAGAGCGGGAACTTGGAAGTGATCCGGCTGTTGGTCAGCCGCAAGGCGCAGGTGGAGAAGTCGGACCGGGAAGGCAACAGCGCCTTGCACAAGGCCGCCGCGATTGGGCATGAGGCAGCGGTTACTGAGCTCTTGCGGCACCCGCGTGTACAAGCAGACATGGCGAATGGCGATGGGAATTCAGCACTGGACCTGTGTGTTCAGGGCCGCCACTGCGGGGCAGGGGACGCGCTGGTGGCGGCTAGGGCGAAGCTGGCGAAGGATGCCCGCAAGAAGGCGCCGACTTTGCTCGACGCAGCGCTGACTGGCCTGCCATTCTTGTGTACCTACGTGCTTAGCAACGACGTTGGCATCGGCGCAGCCTCCGTGAAGCGGCAGCTGCAGAGTGCCGACGACAACGGCCGCACGGCGGCGCTGGTGGCGGCGCGCGGTGGCGTCGTGGAGCTGCTGCGCAGATTGGTGGAGGGCCGTGCAGACCCTGCAGAGGTCGCGCCCTGCGGCTGGGCGCCGCTGCACGAGGCCGCCGCGGCGGGGCAGCAGGACGTGGCGGCCTGGCTGCTCGAGCGGCGGGAAGACATCGCAGCGGCCGACGCCCAGGGCCGCACCGCGGTGTTCCACGCCGCCGAGGGCGGGCACGCGGAGATGCTCGAGTGGCTGACGGAGCGCGGGCTCGCACACGACGCCCAGGACGGCTGCGAGCGCACCCCCCTGCACGCGGCTGCCAGCAGTGGCCATCGCGCGGCGTGCGAGGCGCTGCTCGTCGGCCTCGGCGAGGCGGAGGCCCTGGAGCTCGTCGGGGCGCAGGACTGGGAGGGCGCCTCGGCCGCCCACCTGGCCATGCGCGCGGGGCACGCCGAGACCTGCGCGCTGCTGGCCCGGCAGCGGGCGGACCTGCGGCGGGCGCTGGACTTCGGCGTCACGCCGCTGCAGATCGCCGCGGAGCTCGGGCACGGCGGGGTGCTGGAGCTGCTGCTGGCCAGCCTGGACTCCGAGGGCCGTGACGCCGTGGCGGCCGCCGTCTCGGCCACGAGGGTCTCCGACGGCCGCTGCGCCTGGCTGCTGGCCGCTGCGGAGGGCCACGCCGCAGTCGCCGCGCGGCTCTGGGAGGCTGCCGGGGGCCCCGCGCTCGGCCGCGCCGCCGACCGGGACGGGCGGGACGCGCTGCTGCTCGCGGCGCGCGGGGGCCACTCGGAGCTCTGCCGCTGGCTGCTGGACGTCCGGGCCGGTCCGTCGGGCGTGGCGGTGGCGGACGCCTGCAGCTGGACGCCGCTCCACATCGCCGCCGCGGAGGGCCACAAGGCCGTCGTGCGGCTGCTGCTGGACGCCCGGGCGGACGTCGCCGCCGTCGACGTGGACGGCAAGAGCGCCCGCGAGTGGGCGGCGGCGCGGCGGCACCCGGCGGTCGAGGCCGCGCTCCGCGACGCGGAGAAGGCCGCCGCTTCGGCGTAGTCTCGTATGAGCGCGGGCCCAGGGAGGCTCCAGCAGGCGAGCAGCCGAGGCGAGAGGGAGGTTCCTGCTCGTCACGTCGTCCTGGTCCTGCCGCTCCCGCGCGCGTGCCTCCCGCTTCTCGTCACGTCGTCCTGGTCCTGCCGCTCCCTCGCGCGTGCTTCCCGCTTCTCCTGCTCATCGTGCTCCTTCCCCCCTCTTCCTGCACCCTCCTCGTCCTCCGCGACGCCAGCGGTGGCGTGGTGCCGAAGGCGGGGCCCATCGAAGCTGTCTGGCATTTGGGGCCTCCTCTGTTGGCGGAGGGGGCGCGCGAGCGAGATTGCGAGAGCGTGGAGCGCTCTGTGGACACGGCCCTTGGGCACAATTGGCCGAGGCGCTCTATGAAGAGCCCCATCGCCGAGAGGGCCAAGGGCCGACCCCTCTACTCTCTGGCGGGGAGGCCTGCAAAAGGTCCTCAGGAATAGACGGAGACAAAGAGCTCACTGAAAGCAAGCTCTTGATGTTCCCAGGGAGTAAACTTCCTGCTTGCACTGGGATGCCATTGCCTTCAGTAAGCTCAAAAGTGCTGCTTTCAACGGCTTCTCCGTCGGCGGAAGCTGATGCCGTGGAGGGTTGGCCCGAGACCGACGGAAGTGAGAAAGCAGATTCAACCCGAAGGGGGGGTGAGGACTCCTTCCAAGACTCCCAAGCCCTTCTGAGACGCCCACCCGCCTTCCCACAAAGCCGCCCCAGTTACGCGCCGCCGACGTGACCCATCCTGCTCTCCATCGTCCTCCCCCCCTTTCCGCCCCTCTTCCCCTCCTCGGCCTCCCCCTATCGTTCCCTCGCTCGTCCGTTCCCTCCTTCCCTCCCCTCCCGTTCCTCTCTTCTCCCTCCGGGCACTTCGCCTCTTCCTGCCCCTCCTCCCCCCCCCGCAGCTCACGTCCCGCAGGAGAGGGCCTCGCTGACGGCGGAGATCGCCCGGCTGAGGGGGGAGCTGGAGCAGTCCAGAGCGAGCCCCGAGGCCACGAGGCAGGCCAGCCACGGCCGGGGGAGCCGTGGCCCGCCCGCCCCCCCCCCTTTGAAGGGTGAAAGTGTGGGTCGGGCGCAGGGTCCCGGCAATGATGTTTTTAAAGGCCATGAATGGGCGATACATCCTCGATTGCTGTGTTCGGCGGGGGAGCCAATTGAAGCCCCCCGCCTGCACCCGCGCGCGAGACTTGAGGGGAAAGGAAGCAAGGGGGCGGGGGCTCGGGAAAGGCGACGAAGGCAACGCGCGCTAAGGGCGCAAAAAGAAATGGTTGGAACACACGAAAGCGGTCAGGTGAGTGTCGGAATCTGCCCAGCCAATCTGACATGCGGAACACTGCGCCTCAGTTTTGGGGATCTTGAAGGCCAGGGCAAAATGTGAATTCACATTGTGGGGAAACGCAAAATGTGAATTCACATTGTGGGGAAACGCAAAATGTGAATTCACATTTTGGGAAAAAGGAAAATGTGAATTCACATTTTGGGAAACAAGGAAAATGTGAATTCACATTTTGGAATTTTGTGTAGGATTCTTTATGAAGGGGCCAGAATGTGAATTCACATTTTGGGAAAAAGGAAATGTGAATTCACATTTTGGGAAAAAGGAAAATGTGAATTCACATTTTGGGAGAATCGCGGGGCCCAATCCAAATCTGTCTTGGGGGTCGAGACGTCATCGTTTGGGAACATACGCGATCATCAACCGCTCAATCAAGACACACTTGCACTCCACTTCGCCGGCCCACACGCAATATGCAAGAACGCCCGCACGCATGAACGATAAGGGATGGACGGCGCGCGTGCCCGCGCGGGCAACGCGCGTGCACGAATGACTGGCCATCAATGACCGCCAGCATTGGATGCCAATCGTACCCGATCGCATACATGAACGATACATTGAGCATACATGGGCCATTCAGCCCCCATTGAAGACCCCCTGTTGCGGACCCCCTCTTTCACCCTCCAACCCCCCCCCCCCCAAAGGGGGACACCTGGGCTCCGACGCCCACCCTCCAGGCGTGCGGCGTCGGCACCTTTGCACTCCACGGAGCCGCCCCCCGAAAGACCTGGTCCCCTGCCCCCCAGGACCGGCGCTCCAGCCCGAGCCGCTCTCGGACCCCCGCCGGGGCCTGGCAGGGGCCCCCGACCGCCTTCGCCCGTGAGGCGCCGCACGATGCGAGGATGTCGGCTCTCCGGGCTTCCCCTCGGCACGAACGGCACGGGTACGGAAAGAATGGGTACAACGCCCAGCACCATGTCCTGTTCATTCTGACCAGGACTCGCTGTCGGTGTCGCCGCGGCCTGTGCACATTTGAGACGGAAGGCCGCCTGCCCAACAGCGGCCGCTGTTGCTTTGGGACAACATGTGTTGCTGGGCGCATCGTGCCCATCTTTTCCGTGCCCACCTCGGGCGTCCAAATCCCCAGGGCGGCAGGCAGGGAGCGCAGCTCGCCCAGCTGTGGCTGCTCGACGAGGCCGACGACCGGCACCCCGGGCACGGAGCGGGGTGCCCAGGGCGACGAGGCCCTCAGGCAGCTGCAGATCGACGTGCAGCGGGAGCCGCCGGGGGGATCCTGGCCTCCCCGCTGATCGAAGGACAGACACACACGTTGTTCATGTCGAAGTCTTCGAAAGTGCTGTGATTTTTTTGTTTGAGGGGGGGGGGCAGGATCCTTTCATTTCTAATTCTTCTATCCTGGGCCTCTTCCTGGCCACTGGGGGGCCAGGAACAATTCGAAACGAGCACGATTAGAAATGAGCGCGATTGGAAATGAACGACGTGTAGTCATGACTTCTCTGAGCTCTGCGCGGGTTTCTTGAGGATCCGCGCTGGCATCCCAGGGGGGGGGGGTTCAGCGCAGATCCAAGAAGTCCGCGCGAACGCCGAAAGTGCATTGTTTCGGAGGGCACCAACTATACACCAACACCGATCCTGGCCCAGGATCACCCTGGGCCCAGGATCGGTGTATATGCCTTCTTGCGCAAGGCAGGAGGGCGTATGCACCGATCCTGGGCCCAGGGTGCTCCTGGTCAGGATCGGTGTTGGTGTATAGTTGGTGCCTCCCCATTGTTTTGCACCAGGGCTGACACAAAAACAACTCGGGATGCAGAGCTGGTCCTGTGGATGGGGCCCCAACCTCTGGGGAGCCGCGCCGTGAACACATGATCGATCCACGAACTTAGAAAGGGATATATCTCTATATATATATGTATATATATAGAATTGCCCTAACTTGTGCCTTAGGCAGTGGCAAGGCTGAGTGAGTCCATGTGGCCGTTCATACCGTGTCAGGGATTGTCTTGTGCTGCGCTGCACCGTGCTGTGCCTGGCTGTGCTGCATCGTGCAGTTTCATTATGTGTTGAATGGTGCTGTGTCCAATTTTGTTGTGAATCCAGTCGTCCTCGGCGCACGTGAATCTGGACTGATCTGGATATTTCGTTTGAGCATCGAAATGTGAAGGGCGCTCAACCAGCCGAGCTCAAGATCCGCCGCCTCCTGTTGGCTTGCCAGGGGTGCCTGGCGTGCCAGATTTCAGATGGTTGTTGATTCTTGTAGAACTCCCCCTGGGGCTGCGGCCGATGCCGCCGGCCACCCATAATCGCAAACGTTTTTCCCGCTCTAGATGTCTCCAAGATGGCCCAACATGGCCTCCAAGACGGCCAAGATGGCCCTCAAGTTCGCCCAAGATGGTCCAAGATGGCCTCCAAGACGGCCCCAGAGCGTCCAAGATGCCTCCAAGTTTGCTCAAGAAGCCTTCAAGTTGGCTCCAAGTTAGCCCAATATGGCCTTTGATTATTTTCGGCCTTCTGACGGCCCGAGACGGCCCAAGAGCCCCCAAAGATGGCCCGAAGATCGCCCAAGAGGCCTCCAAGATGGCCCCAGAACGGCCCAAGAGGCCCCCACGACGTCTCCAACGGGGCCCGAAGAGGGCCCAAGAGGCTTCCAAGGTGCCCAAGATGGCCTCCAAGACGGCCCTGGAGCACCCCAAGAGAGCCCCAAGTCGGCCCAGAGAGGCCCCCAAGACAGCTTCCGACGGCGTCAGACGGGCCAGGAATGCCCTAAGACTGCCAAAGAAGCCCCCGAAGAGCCTCCAAAGGCTCCCAACAGGCTCAGGGAGGCGCCCAAAATGCCTCCAAGACGCTCCCGGGAAGCTCCCAGCAGGCCCCAAGAGTGCCCCCGAGGCTCCCACAATGTCCCTTCCTCCTCCTCCTCCTCTTCCTCCTCCTCCTCCTCCACCTCCTCCTCCACCTCCTCCTGATCTTCCCCGCCATCCTCCCCCAAGTGTTCCCCGAGGGGTTTCCACAACGGCTGGTGGAACACATGGTCCGATAGCTTGGCAGGGCCACGTGGGCGATTCCAAAAGGCAGGGGGCGGCGGTGATTCGCCGTAGGCGTCTTCGAGACGATTTAGTTCGGAAACGGGATAACCGACATGGGGCGCAGGGCGCATGGACGCACCACAGGATGCGCCGGGGGGGCGTACCAGGAGAGTCTCAGGGGGCGCACCAGTGGACGCGCCAGGGGACGCCCCAGGGGACGTGCCACGGAACGCGCAGGAGAAGCGCTAGAGGACGAGCCAGGGCACGTGCTACGGAACGTGCCAGGGGACGCGGTACTGGACGCGCTTGAAGACGTACGAAGGACAGCGCCGAGGGGCGCGCCAGGGAACGTGTCGAGGGACGCGCCGCCGCGAAATGTGTCAGGGGACGCGCTAGGAGACGAGCCAGGGGAGGCGCTAGGGGGCGGGTCAGGGGACGCGCCGCGCGACGTGCTAGTCGACGCGCCAGGGGACGCGCCAGGGAATAGGCCGATGGACGTGGCATGGGACGCGACGCGGGACGTACCGCGTAACGTGCCAGGGACGTGCCGTGGGGCGCGTCAGGACGCGTGCAGAGGGACATTCTGGGGGACGAGCAAGGGGACGTGCCAAGGGGACGTGCCGCGCACGCTTCATGTGACGCGCCACCACACGCGCCAGGGCAAGCGCCAAGGGACGTACCAGGGGACATGCCAGGGACGCGCCGCAGACGTGTCGATGGGACTCGCAAGCCAGGGCACGAGCCAGGGGACGACTCACCCTGATCAGCAAGTCTTCTCCGTTGGATCCGCGCTCCCAGTGCCACGATCCCTCGTGAAGTTCACGTCCGCGCTCCCAGAGCCACAATAACTAGCAAATCCCGCTGGAACCGAACTCCCAGCGCCACATCCCTTCGCAAAGTATGCTGGGCCCGCACTCCCAGCGCCACAATCCCTTGTAGACGATGCTGGGTCCGCGGTCCCTGGGCCACGCTCCCTTTTGAAGTGTGCTGGGTTTGCGCACCCAGGGCCACGTCCCTACGTAAATTACACTGCGCCCGCGCTCTCAGAGCCACGACCCTTCGCAGATTTCGTAGACGTGCCAGGGGACACGCCAGGGGCCGTGCCAGGGGGCGCGCCAAGGTCACGCGCAAGCCAGGGCCCCCCTCGCCCCGCCCCCTCGTGCCGGCCGCCAACCGGGTCGCCAGCACGATGGAGCTCTCGACCCCTGCCTGTCCCAGGCTGGCTGAGTCGGTTTGGGACGGTCGCGGGGCACGGGAACGGTTTCCAGACCAACGATTTGGAACATCAGTTTGGCGACGGGCCTCACCATGGGAGGGTGTGCGTGGCGCACGGCGTGCCCCTCTCTCCATATACCGCTCGCCGCGGGACAGCGCAGACAGCGACCAAGCGCGCAGAGGCGCGCTGAATGTCCTGCGAGCCACGGAGCTAGCGAAGGCGTACCGTAACGGACGGGTGGGCGGCAGGCAAGTTAGACGATTGGGGCCGCAGGTGGAGCTCCTTCTGGGGCACGATGCTATGCAAATTTGCCCACTTGCGACCATAGGTGGAGCTCCTCGCTGAGAACGCAACGTGAGGGCTGTGCCAAAATAAGCGGAGGGCAATACTTTGTGCAGGTGTGCAGCAGATTGTGCCCCCTGTTAGGCACGAAAGGAGCGAGGGGCGTGCCGAGATTAGCTGGGAGCGGAAGGCAAAGGCAGGGGGAGGAGGATGATGTGGAATTGCGAGGAGGATAAGGAGCCTCGCGGCGCTGCGTAGTAAAAACGTCGACCCAGCAACACAGGCGGGTGGGGAAAAATATGGCGCGAATCTTTCGAGCCGTTGGAGATCAATGCACGTTGAGTACAACCTGGTTCCCAGGCCTTCCCTTCGACATACATCTGCTCAAGACCCGTTCCCACGGCCCTTCCTGGGGTCAACCTTAATTGGATGTTCCAAGCTGCATCCAGCCGTCGCGACAAGAATTTTCAGAAACGCGCTAACACAACGACGCGAACATTATGAGCACAGCATCAGCACACACACACACACACACGCACACACACACACACACACACACACACGCACACACACACACACACACGCACACGCTCGCACACGCACAGGCTCGCACACGCACACGCACACGCACACGCACACACACACATGCGCATACCCGCAAACAAACAAACAAACACACACACACACACACACACACACGCACACGCACACGCACACGCACACACACATGCGCATACACACAAACAAACAAACAAACACACACACACACACACACTCCGAGGTCCGCGCAGATGTGCGGGTTCGGCTCTGGAACTTCGCTCCTCTGGCGCACTGAACGTGCCAGAGGCGTCGCCAGGGAGGTCCAGCGCCGACCCAAGAACTCCGCGCGGACCCCCGCCATGTCGTGGTCATGTCATGCATGAGTTGCTCCATATTCTACGACGGCGTTCACTAGGGAAGGTCCCAGAAGCCCGAAAGAGGAGGAAACATTGCCCATGCTCTTCCATGGCGCTGGTCGCAGGAACGTCAGGGCCGCTCTGGGTGACCAGTGTCGACAGTGCTGGCGGCGCACACGCTGGGGTGGCGCGAGGAAGATGGCCTTCTAAGACGGCGCGGGGCTTGGAAGAGGGCCGGTGGCTTCTTGCTTCTTAGAAGTCGCCCTGGCCTCCAAGAAGCTTTCCTGGAAGCCTCCAGGCCCTTCCAGGAAGGCCCCTGCCTTCGTAGAGGCCCCCCCCCTGCTCGCCTGTGTAGGTCGCCGACCGCGCGACGAAGGTACCCGGTCGGAGGAGGTTGACAGCTCTGACTGAGGAGTCATTGCTTGTTCGCTGCCTCCCCCTCCGCAGCGGCGAGCATGATTCCCCTCTCGGGGATGTGACGGCCCCGAGCGTGACGCTCAACAAAAAGAAGAAGAAGAAGAACAAGAAGAAGAAGAAGAAGAAGAAGAAAAAGTAGAACCCCCCCGCTTTCTTTGGCGGCGCCCCCCTCGCGCAACCCCCTCGCGCGCGCCGCCGGCCACGGCCGCCACTGGGCAGCCTACGCTGCGGACTCCGCCCCCGCGGGCGCCTGCGCGCGAGATGCCGACGCCGACGAGGACGACCCGCGGACAGCTCCGCGGCCTCCCCGGCGAGGAGCGGGACGCGTGGCGCGCGGAGAGGCAGCACTACGAGCAGAGGCTCGAGCTCGCCGCGGGTGCCCACCGGGAGCTGGAACGGCGCCTCGGGGCCGCGGATGCCGCGGCGGGGGAGGCCGCGCCGCCGCCCTGGCGTCGTCGCGTCGTGAACACGTCGCGGCGGCGGCGGAAAGGTTTTCGGCCAGTTGCGGCCTCCGGGGGTCCGTGCAGGGCCCCGGGCCTGTCAAAGCCGGCTCAGGATCGAGCAGCGGGTCCCCAGGAAGAGGTCTGGATCTCTGGGAAGCCACGCTTCGAGGGTTCGTAGGGCGGGCTTCTCCCAAGGCGGGGTTGCGAGCGGGAAGCGGGCGCAAAGGGGGCGACCTTCTAAGCAAGCAGGGGGAGGCTCTCAGAAGGCGGGGGGAGGGGGCGTTCTCAGGAGGGCCCGTAGGATTCAGACGAGGCTTTCCAGACCCCCGCGAGTCATGAACAACATACGGTGGGAGGTCTTTCGCTGTTTTCGGCCTCCAGGAGCATTTAAATGCCAGGCCTCGGGACCGTCAAGAAACAACTCAGCATGAGAAGGTTGCCCCAGGGAATGGGTCGAGACCTCTGGGGGCCGAAACATGAATTCGGGGTTCTGGGTGAGGAGCCCAGAGGGCTTCTAAGAAGCCTCTGCCTTCTTACATGCCCCCCGCTTTCGAAGACAGCCCCCTTTGCGCCACTCTAACATGGGGCAAGGGCGAGACGGGTTGGCTTCCTTATCTTCCTAACTCTTGGCCGTCGGGAGGTGCCTGGGGTCAAGAGCAGCATCAGACCCTCGCTTGATGGGCACACTTGAGAAACTCGCACGCGCCTCGCTCGGGGCCGGCTGACCCATTTGCCACCCTGTTTGACAGTTGCGGGCCGGGGCAGTCATGAGGGGGGGTGACGACTAGGGGGGGTATCATGGCCAGGGCCATGACATCTACTAGGATTTCATGGCCCCCTCTTCTTCTGTTAATGCGTACACTGGCCCTTCCCTCGTCCGCGCACACGCCCAGGGCCATGAGTTACGAAACCCCCTCTTGCACGCCACCCTCTTGGACGCCCCCGCGCAGGGCTGTCCTCTCCCGGACTACAGACGTAGCCTCCAGTCTCCATGAGGTCCGAGGAGGTTAAAACGGGGACCATGACCAAGACTAAACGCGAAAACGTCGCGTCGACCTTGGTCACCGTTCATCTTGGACAGCGTCAATTCGTGGAACATCCTCGCAAATCGGCGACAGCCAGCATTGACCATGAAACAGATTGGTCATGGTCAGCGTTTTTCGTCCGTCGGAAGAGTAGCGGGATCTTTCTCAGCGGGCCACTTTCCTCTTAGAAAGCGGCCACCTCTCCCCCTCTCCCCCCCGCGGTAGCGCAGGTTGCGACTGCTACCAGGCAGATGCAGCAGGCCTTGCGCCGCTCCCTCCCCTCTCAGGGGGTCTGAGAGGGGAGGGGTCCGGCATGCCAGGTGCCCTCGCGCCAAATCTGACATCCTGCCACCCGCGCCCATCCCAGTTCTCAGATGTTCTGTCTGTCCGAGTGCGCGTGTCATGGCGGACCTGGAACTCTCAAAACGACCTCATCGTGTCATGCGCAGTCGGAAGAGGGGGAGCTGCGTACATAGGAGGAGGAGAAGGAGGGGGAGGAGGAGGAGGAGGCGGATGAACAAGAGGATGAGCAAGATGAAAAGGAGGAGGTCAGGACAGGGCGCGCGTGCGTAATCCGCAGCCAGAACAGTAGCGATTGCGGTGCAGGTCTTGGTGCATTTTTGCTGTGAACTGGTGACGGACTTCGGGAGCAATCCAGCACTGCCGCTTGCGCGTTGGGCGAATTCCTGTCGGCTTGCTGTTCGCGGGTGGGGCTGCGAAAGTTGCTGCGTCCAGATGGCGTCGGTACCGCCGAGCGCCGCCGATGGATTGGTTACGGGATTTTCGTGCCGTGTCGACCGGCGGCGACCTCGCCGCCAGCGTTCAGCTGTGAACGCCGCCAGAGACCCAGAATCTGTCGAGGTTGAACGGGGTCGGCACGACACGAAACCGCCGTAGTCCTGGTGCATCGGGACGCCCACGTAAGCCGACCGCATGCAGCGGGTTCGCTCACCCCCTCTCCCCTGCCTGACTGCCCCTTGTGTGCATCGGAGGGCGGGAGCAAGAGGCCAGGGCGGCGAGAGAGCGCATCTGGAATAAACCACAATAGGGGCAGGCGAGAGCATGTTTCTTGAGCATGTTGCAAGGAAACCTCGAGCGAGAACGCGGTTCTTGATCGAGGGCGCGACTCCTGCATAACTCTTGAGGAGGTCCCACGCGAGCGCGCGATTCTTTATTTAGTTGCGAGGATGTATGGAGCGAAAGCGCGATTCCTGAATACATTGCGAGGAACTATCTGGCGTGGGCCGTTATTGTGTTGGTCGGGGGCCCAAGGGCAATAATTTGAAAACGGGGGAATCTTACAGTCCTTCATTCTGGGGGATTCCAGTCCGAATCCAATAGCGATCTTCACACAACAAAAATCCGAGCGAAATCTTTCTCACAGGGAATTACTTTGCAAGCTTCCGCGACGAAATCGGATTGTAGTCCTCCAGAACAAAAGGACTTATACTGTAATCCCTTACAACAGACATGCTTATGTGATTGTCCACACAAGGGATACGAGCGTGATCCTCTACATTAGAAATCCCAGTGTAACCCTCGGCAGAAGACAGTATTGCTGTTGTAATGTTCCACATAAGCAATCGTTATACAATGCTCCCCAGCAAGGATTCGCTTGTAAGCCTCCCCAGAAGATGTAATCACCCTCAGAATGAATCCTTTTGTAAAACATAGCCCTAAGCCCTCAGAAGGAAACCCTTCCGCAAAAGAAATCAGAATGCAATGTCCTAAAGCAAATCGTATTGCAATTGTCTTCAAACTCAATCACACCGCAGATTTCCCCGAAGCAAATCATGCTGCCATGATCATTTACATGATATATTGTCACCGCCCTTAGAAATAATTTCTGGAGATTTCCTGGGGCACTGGAGTTCCAGGTCGGCTATGGCACGCGTCCGCGGAAAGAGGAAACTCAGCGCCCTGGGAAGGGATGGGAGGGAGACATCAGCTGCCGGATGTGGCAAGAGCGCAGCCACCTTGTCCCCCCCCCCCCCCCCCCGATCTCGCTCCTCCCCATCACCCCCCTCCTCTCCCGCCTCCCCTCCTCCTCCCCTAGGATTCCCTTCGGGGATCATCCGTTAAAATTGGAACGATACAGAGAAGATTAGCATGGCCCCTGCGCAAGGATGACACGCACAAATCGAGAAGTGTATACAATTTTCTCCTACGCTGGGATCCTCCCCCCCCCTCCCCTCCCGTCCCCATCCCCCCCCCCTTCGCCTCCTCCGCCCTCTTCGCCGCCCCCGCCAGCCGTCGCCCCGCCCCCCTCCGCGGCAGAGGCCCCTCCTCGGCCCGCTGGCCCCGGTCCTGGCCGCGGCGGGGCGGGCACGAGCTTCGGGGCCCCGGAGGAGCTGCACGGCTTCTCCCAGAAGGTCCGCTTGGGGAGCGGGAGCGCCGCGTGCGCCCGGTGGGCTGCCGCTGCTGGCGCCTGCAGGAGGAGGAGGCGGAGGAGGAGGAGGAGGAGGAGGAGGCGGAGGAGGCGGAGGAGGAGGAGGAGGAGGGAGGGAGGGAGGAGGAGTAGGAGGAGGAGGCGGAGGAGGAGGAGGAGGAGGAGGAGCTGGTCCGAGGAGAGGGCCCCAGGGACCAAGACCGTTTCTTCCAGGACCGGATTCCGAAGTGGCAAGAGAGAGAGAGAGAGAGAGAGAGAGAGAGAGGGGAGCGGGATAAGATAGAGGAGGACACCCGTAGGAAAGCTGCAAACTCGGCTGCGAGGGTGACCGGTACCTGAGGTACCGGTCACCCTCTGGCCAACCGCACGTCTTGGATACAGCACTTCCCAATTCACCCAGCGAGATCGGTTCACGATTCGCTGAATTCGACTCGCCCGGCGAGGATGATTTCTTAACCGTCTTCCAATCTGCTGGACGGGATTCCGGAAACTGGAACATCTACATTACCAGTGGTGGGTTTTGTTTCAATCCCAGGAGGACTTTTTTGCAGGTCGGGGACGACGTCGGGGTGGTGTGGTGTGTACTTCTCCCCCGTTTTCCAAGGGAAACAACGAAACATGTATACACCAGGATCCCGTATACACCAGGATCCGCGTTCCTGTGCGAATTTCAGCGCAGGGTTCGTTCCCCTAGGATTCTCCAGCGACAGGCCCCAGGCACCAGTCTTCGTCAGATGATCGGTGCCAGGCTTGACCAGTGGGCCCTGATCTTTGCACGTCCACCCCCCCTGCTTCCGCCCTCGGCGGGGACAAGGTGCAGTCAGGCGGCAAAAGTGGACACAGACACGCTCAACCATCAATCTGTATGGAAACATGGGAAAATATGGGAGATGGAGGGGAACACGAATATCCAGAAAGTATAGACAAATACAAGGAATCCTGGAATTTGTATCTATTTCTGTGTGTCTCCCTGGGACCTTTTTATGCGGTGCAATCTCGAGTGCCCCATTGCGCCAGGCTTCGCGAATGCATTTGCTCTCTTCCAGTGCGCGTCCGACGGTCCGCCCATGCATGTGAAGAAAGGCATGGCACGCGAGGTAGCCCGATACGAGCTTACCTGGTCACTGAAGCCGCCCAGGGCGTACTTCAACATGCAAGGGCGTCCCATGTGGTTTATTTTGACGCACAGTAGATATCCCGGACTCTGATCGAGGCTTCATGCGATTGATCGTTTGGATTCTCGGGTGAGGTTTTTGATTCACGAAATGGCTTGTTAGGTTGGTTGCCTTTTCCTCCACCCGTGCATGTGTGTGCCGCTGCTGATTCAAATGGTGGGGTTTGTGCCTGTTGCTTTCCTTTTACCTCCACTTCCTCCTGTACGAGCTAACTGGTTTAGTTGTTATGGTATGCGTTGACTCCTCTATCGATTACCTCATTCGGCGAAGCATTTCTTCATCATGGTCATCATCATTAACATAAGCAACAGCATCATTATCATCATCATCACCATCATCACCATCATCATTAGCAGCATCATTATCACCATCATCATCGTCATCATCATCACCGCCGTCGTCGTCATCAGCATCAGCTCCAGTATCATCATCACCATCATCACTATTACCCTTACCATTACCATGACCGCCGCTGTCAGAAAGCAGTTCCCATCCGAGTTCCTACTGGTACTCCCAGAGATGTTCGTGAAGTCCAGCGTGCCTTCTCACCCTCGTGGACAGCGACGCTTGGCATTTAAAGCCAAGGGCGTGTGGTCGGACTCGTACCGGCTCGGTTCGACTGGCTATGGGAACGACCTCAACGTCAGCTCAGACAGCGAGGTCTGCGTATTGTTTCACCTCCATTTTGATGCCGAGGGCGTGGTCGAGTCCACGCCTAACATTCCAGGTCAAGCAGAATGGACGATCTCTTGACAAGAAGCTCGTGAGCTCCGTAGCCATTTTGGCTCAAGCCATGCTGGCTCAAGGCTCCATGCGGGGCTGAGCTCGGCATGGTGGCTGCGGGAGAGCCCCACCGTGGGGTGGCCGGTGCGCGCGCGTCCGCCGACCGGCTCATTTTCAAGCTGAAGACCAGGCTGGTGGCCGCTGACCGCAAGGCTCTCGCCTTCGAGTCTGCGCTGCTGCACCTCTTCGGCGACGCGGAGGTTGCGGAGCGGGTGGCCTGTATTCTTCCTGCCCTCACGTCCCCCCTCGCGGGCGAGCGGCCCGAGGAGCTGGACATCCTTCGACGCAACGTGGCGCTCCACTCCGAGGGGCCCTGCGGCGTGTCTCTGGTCTCAGCTGGCCATGCCGAGCTGCGCAAGGCCCAGAAGCACGCGCGTAGGCTCGAGGCGAGGAGGGCGGACACCCAGCCCGCGGCTCACGTGCAGTTGCAGGGCTTCCCGCCCCTCGTGGCCGAGAGCGGGCTCCGTCGTGACGCGCCCCCTTTCGTCCCGAGCACGGGCTGCTGGGTGCCGCTGGACGGCTGCGGCCGCCTCTGCACGTGCGGCGCGACGTACTACTCGTCGTGCTCCCCGCTGCCGCTCTCTGTCGAGGAGGTGTTCGAGGATCACGGCGACGAGGACTCTCCGTGTGGCGAGGCGGCTGCTGCTGAGTTTCCGACCACGGGCAGCAGGCGTGGGTGCCGCGCGGCCGCGCCGCCGACGGGCCGTCGGCAGCCTGTGGCTCGGCCCCTCATGCAGGATGCCGACGTCGAGGCGAAGCTCGTGGCGGACGTTATCGCGAGCGTCTCCGAGGAGGTCGGCGACGGGATCGAGGGGGCGACCCTCGATGGCGATGACGGCGGCGTCGACGAGAAAAGCGAGCCCACGGTCGAGCTGGAGGCGCTCGTGGGGCGGCTGGGCGCGCTGGTGGAGGGCGCCGAGCCCACGGTCGAGCTGGAGGGCGACCTGGCGGCGCTGTCCGTACGGCAGGGCGCGCTCGAGGAGAGCGCCGAGGCCAAGTGCGAGCTGGAGGCGCTCTCGCAGCGGCCGTGCGCGCTGGAGGCGACCTCGGAGCAGCTGGTCTCGCAGAAGGGCGGCCTGGCCCCGCGTTTTAAGAATTTGGGTCTCGAGCTTTCCTTGGAGCATGTTGACATCGCTATGCGTAGGCCGACGTGGGCCGCGATCAAGCTAGCCCCCTCTATCTTAGCGTCTAGATCAAAAAGCTGGACCGACAGTTGGAGCACTGGTTCTAGGTATAGACAGGCGACCTCTCTGTGTAGATCCGGGTGCGGCTCGCATGGCGCCAACAATATGAAATACTACCTCCGCCGCCCAGTCGCAGCGCCCACAATCCTTAAAGCAATCGCCTTCGCTCCCAGCGTAGTGGGAGGAAGCGGCTTTTTCACATATCCCTTGTCTCGACCCCCTCCCATTGCCGACTCTGCGAGCCTGTGGTCGTTTTTCGTTGCCGCCGATCTTTTGCGCATTGCATTCTGCGGCTTCCGCGCGCGCCAGGCGATCTCGTCGCCTTTTGCCTGTCCTTTCTTTCACAGGCGCCTGCGCGCCTTGGTGCGGTAATGCGATTGCGTGCCGGCGTTCACCACCGCGTGACCGAGCTCGCAAAGACTTCCGCGGGGGGGAGTCCGCATCATCATCGCCAACACCATCACCATTATCACCACAATCTCCATCCACACCACAATCGTCATTAAGACTACAACGCCATCGTTTTCGTCATCACCATTCCCACTTGCACACACACACACATACCCTTTCTCTTCCAACATCTTGTCTTACGTAGAACTCCTCGTCTGACCACCAAGCGCGCCGGTAGGACGGAGCCGGCGTTCCGCTTGAGATTTCCTCTCCGCTTTTGGTCATGAAGCTTGAAATTCTTGACACTCCGCGAATCCCATTAGCCCATACAGAAAAGATGCCCATGAGAGCTGACGGGGGGAAAGAGGAAAAGGCACGCATAGTCAAAAGGCGAGGGAGGCCGGCCTGGACGGCGTGTTGGGGCCATCTCAGGGCCCACGTGGGGGGGGGGGGGGGGCGACAATGCGGAGGAGAAGGAGGAGGAGCAGGAGGAGGAGGAGGAGGAGGCGGAGGAGGGAGGAGGCAAGTGGAGCAAGACGAGGAAAAGGAGGACGAGGATGAGGAGGACGAGGACAAAGAGAGAGGAGGAGGAGGAGGAGGAGGAGGAGGAGGAGGAGGAGGAGGAGGAGGAGGCATCTTGAGGCTTCGGAAGGCCATCGAAAGCAAAAAGGCGAGAAGGCCAATTTCATAGGTTCCCTTCAGGTTGTTGAAGGATGTTGGCCTCTTGGCGGCCTCCTGGGGAGGCTCCGTGGCCATCTTCAGCCGTCTTGGAGCGGTCTTCGGGCCTCTTGGAGCATCTTGGGGGCCATCTGGAGCTATTTTGGGCTATCGTGAGCCATCTTGAAGGTCATCTTGGGCTCTCTGAGGCCCCTCGGGGGCCGCTTGAGGGCATCTCGGGGGCCTCTCGGGTGCGTTTTGGAGGCCTCTTGGGGCTTCTTGGGACGCTCTTTGGACCCTCTTGGGAGCCTCTTCGGAGCCATGGAGGGCCTCTTGGGGCCATCTTGGAGGCGGTCGGTCAAAAGAGCGGGGGGGGTCTCGATTTGCGCCCCCCCCTCGGAGGCCACGATCCTCGTAACGGGTTGCAGAAAAATTGCCCTCCCAGGGGGCGGAACAAGGACCCTCTGACACTTGGCGATCCCTCCAAAAAAAACATCAGGGAGGGGAGGGGGAGGGTTCCCCTCCCCCAAGGAAAGGGGGGCTGTGGAAGAGGAAACAGACCCTCGTTAGACCACCTGTCGCCCAAAGGGCTGATGGGACTCCCAACAGCTCCAACGATGGAGGGCGGGCCGTTTTCAAAATGGAGCTCGTGCCACAGCGCCGCGCACATTAGCCTTAGATGTTTTGAAGCAGTTGCAAAGATGGAGGGCTGCCCCTTTTCAAAACAGGAGTTTCGCTTCAGCGTCGCGCACACGCCGTGAAAGCGTCTAATAACTGCAGAATGGAGGGCGGTTCGTTGCCAAGATCGGGCTCTCGCCCCTGCGCCGCGCCCATTCGTCTTAAACGCTTGCAACAGCGGCGCGGATGGAGAGTGATCCCTTCCCAAAACGAGGATCTCGGTCAAGACCCCCTGACACCTGAAGACCAGAAGGGTGAGCAGGTGCAGCAGCTGCACGGACGGAGGGCACGTTTCCCAAATGATGATCTCGTTCGAGACCTCCCTAAATCATGAAGATCAGCACGATGAGCAGATGCAGCAGCTGCACGGATGGAGGGCGGGGCCTTCTTCAAAATGGGGCTCTCGCTCGAGACGCCCTCGAACCCCATGACCAGCAGTGTAGACCTGGGCAGCAGCCACACCGGTCGGGACCGTTTGTTTTCAGAGCGGAGACGTCGGTGGACACCTCGTCGAGCTGTATGGCAACACCGTTGCGATTATGTGACCATCCGCAAGAAAGGGTGCAAGGGAGCTTTGTTTCAAAACAAATGTTCGCGAAATATGGTAGGCCAAGAGGGTGCTGGTCTTTCAGGGGGGCGCTCCTTGTAGTGAAAAAGAAGGCCTGCGGCGACTTCAGAGGAGGGGACTTGGGACGAGAGAGCGTATTGCAACATCGTCGACACATCCTGGGCTTATTCTGATCCTCCTCCTCCCTCCTCCTGCTCTCCTCGTCCTCCCTGATTCCTCCTCCTCCCCTTAGCCCCGTAGGGCCAAAGGCTGGAGGCGATCGCAGAAGGAAGGACCGCCACGTATGCGCGGGAATCTCCCCAATGGGTCACAGACAATGTGCTGTTTCCTCCTCCCTCCCTCCCTCCCTCTTCCCCTCCCTCTTCCCTCCTCCCTGCCTCCCTCCCTCCCCTTCCCTACCTCATCCTCTCTCCCTCCAGGTGTTGTGGTCCGAGGCGCCCCATTTTGGGCTAGCAGCCCGACAGACCACGACCCCAGCCCCGCGGGGCGACTTCTCTCATCTTGCCCACGTGTGGTGACTCGAGAGCGGCCTGCGCACGGCGCTGTGCCACCCGAGTCGCCCGCGACACATGTGTGAGGACGCCACCGCCGCCCCGCCCTCGTTAAGGGCGACACCGGTGGCGCGCGCCGCGCGGCGGCGGGCGCGGCTGTGGCGGACGGCCGCGCGGCGGGCTCAGCAGCAGGGCGCGGAGGTCTTGCACCTGCTGGACTCGCCCGCGGTCGGCTACGCCCCCGGCTGCTGGGCAGTGCTTCCCGATCCTGCCGACGCCTTCAAGGAGGGCTTGGCGGCCGGCTGGCGACTCGCAGGCGGCGAGGACGCTTGCGAGAAGCGGGAGGCGAAGGCAGAGCCCGACACCATATGCTGCAGCTCCGAGATCAGGGCATGCGGGAAAAGGAAGGCGAAGTTGGAGCCCGTTATCCCTCCTAGCCACAGCTCTGAGAACAGCGCGCGCGAGAAGTTGGAGGCGATGTTAGAGCCCGACATGACCTGCTACAGTACTGCAATCAGGGCGTGTGAGGCTCAGGAGGCGATGGGAGTGTGCCAGGCGAAGCTGGAGCCTACCATCATTAGCCACAGTTCTGTGAACAGTATGTGCGAGATGTGGGAGGTGAAGGCAGAGCCCAACAGGATCAGCTACAGCGCTGCGATCAGGACGAGCGCGAAGGGGAAGGCGAAGTTAGAGCCAGTTATCCCTATTACTGGCCACAGCACGGGGACCAGCGCGTGCGAGAGGTGGAAGGCGAAGGAAGAGCCCGACACCATCAGCTACAGCGCTGAGATCAGGGCATGTGAGAAGGGGAGGGCGCAACAGAAGCCCAGGGAGAAGTGCGATGAAGGGGAGGCGAAGGTAGAGCCCACTATCGTCGCTAGCCCTATCACTTGGAACAGCGCCTGCGAGAAGTGGGAGGCGACGTTAGAGCCCGACACGTCACTTAGCCACAACTCAGAGGCCTGTGAGAAGGGGAAGGCGAAGCTGGAGGCCGCCATCCTCTCTAGCCACAACTCTGAAAACAGCGTGTGCGATAAGTTGGAGACGAAGGCGGATCCCAACATGATCAGCTACAGCGCTGCGATCAGGTCGTGCGAGAAAAGGAAGGCGAAGGTAGAGCCCGTTATCCCCAGCCTCCTTTCTAGTTTACAGCCCTATGTGGACAGCTGCAGTGTTGCGATCGGTACGGGCGAGACCAGGGCGCCGAAGCTTGGGCCCTTTCTTCCTAGTCACTACTCTAGCAGCTGCTGTCGCGGGCCGGCGCTGGCGGGGAGTGAGCCCGACACGATCAGCATCAGTGCGGCAGTCAATACGTGCGAGAAGGCCGCTATCCATCGGTGGGAGGCCAGCGAGGAGCGGGCGCGGCTCCTGAGGGACGCCGACGCCCTAAGGGGGGTGGGGCCACAGACAGCGACCAGGCCCTTGAGAACGACGATATCGGCTGCAGGAGATCGTTCGGCGCGGCCGAGCGGCGATTGCAGCATCAGTGATCTGCTGGGGCAGCTCGGGGAAGCCACACGTTCGGCGGCGGCGGCAGCGGGTCCCAGTCCCAGTGTCGCTTCGACCGCTGGCAAGCCTCCCGACTGTCAGCAGCAGTGACACTTCTTCTTCTACCTGGTGCTCGCGGAGCGCTACCTTGTGCTCCTGGTCGCCGTGGAGGTCTGGGTAGAGAGTTGTGTCCTCCTTTCATTCGCACCGCGATAGAGCCGATCCGATCCGATCCTCTCTCCCTCCCTCCCACCTCCCTCCCACCATCCATCCTCCATCCGGCTCCTCCTCCCTTCCTCCCTGCCTGCCTCCCTCTCCCTCCCTCCCTCCCTCCCTCCACGTGGGGACGACCAGGAGGTGATGCCAGTATCCCCCCTGGGAGGGCCTCCTGAGGCCTCGTGATGCTCACTCGGGCCTCCTGAAGCCTTCTCTGGGGCCTCCTGGGACCTCCTGGGGCCTCTTTGGACCTCATGGGGCCTATTGGGACCTACTGGGGCCTCCTCAAGCCTGGGGTCTCCTGGGGCCGGCCTCCTGGGACGTCCTGGGACCTCGGCGGCGGTCATGATTTGGACATGACGATCGCGAGGGAACAGAAACGATTGACGGTGACGAAGAGCACGAGCACACGATGATCATCTACTCTCGCTCGTAATGCTGCGCCTTGGCCTGTTGAGCCACTCGCCCTCTGCACCCGACCCTCCAGTGCAAGGCAATGGCCATCTCGGCCGCCCCAACCTCGGGTGATGCCAGACTGCCCTGCAAAGCAAATTAGGTGCACCCTTCGCAGTGCATGCTGCATTCCGCTGCGAGCTCAGATTTTGCGCGCGTAGACCGGCGCAGCACCCGCGCATCGTGTAACGAGCCTGACGCCGTGGGCTTCAAATGCTGCCGAACACCGTCCAGAAGCGCATGAGCCGCAATCGGCGCGTTCGGATGACCATGAGCTTACAGATTCCTGGTGCCCCGGAGGACCACAGGCACAGCCCGAAACGGCCTACATGAGCCCCTGGAGACCCTAAGCGGTCCGAACCCATTCAAGAAAATTACCGGGTATCACTCACGAGCTCCCAGGACTCACCGCGACGATGCGGAGGTGGGGCGGCGAGGGCCGGCGCTGGCGGAGTCGCAGATGCTGAGGGACCGGTCCTGACTGGGCACCCGCAAGAGGGTGAACGCGTCGCCCACTGCAAGCGCTCGCAGCTCCCGAGATCGACCGCAAAAGTCAGTGCACGCCGACTGCCCCGCAGGCGCCTCAGTCCCGACCGGCCGCCACACTCAGGCCGTGCCTCACACCTGCCGGGCCCGCCTCTCGCCGCCGCGGATCTCGACCTCGTTCTTCTTGATGCCGGCGCCCAGCTGCTCCCACGTCATGTTGGCGCAGTTGTTCAAGGCCTCCTTGAACTCTGCGCTGGGCTCGCCATCTGAGACCTGGTTCGGACCCAAGCATCAGGGCGTGTGCACCGACATCTTCCCGATATCGCGGTCCGGTCTCCTTGGTCGACCATAGGCCATGAGCCCTGCTGGCGGGCACCGCCAGGATCTCGCGACACCCCCCGTCGCCGCCAGCGACTGTGCACGCAGTTGTGTTACCGAGCATGCGACGCGCAACCTCCGTGCCTGGCATGTTCTGCATCACGTTGTCCAGCACCCTATCCGCGCGGGTGGATTTGCACGCCTCTCCGATGTTCTCGAGGCCCAGGCGTTCCGCGGCGACGTCGTTGCGGAACGCGGCGCGGATGCCGTCGAGGATGCCTGGTCCCCCTAAAATCCCTCTCCTTTTTATGGGGACTGATTCCCCTAAAATCCCGCCCCGTTTTATGGGGACTGGCCCCCATACAATCCTCCCCCGTTTTATGGGTACCGGTCCCAATAGAATGCATCTCGGTTTTATGGGGGGTGGTCTCTATACAAATGTTTCCGTTTTATTGGGACTGGCTCCCATACAAACAATGTATTTTTCCAGGTCGTCGCAACAAGGCGGCACCAAGAGCACCCAAGAGAGGCCCGAATCGAAGTGGTGTTCGGCGCTCCCACTTGCAAGATCTCAAGATCGCCCTCAGGTCACCGAGAAGCGCCCAGGGGGCCTCCACAGGGCCCCACGAGGCATCCAAGAGATGCCAAGGAGGCTCCCAAAAGGTCCTACGAGGCCTTCCAAATAAAGCTCAAGATGTCTCTAGGAAGCTACCAGCTCACAACCCAAGCACTTCGGTTCACCCTCCCGCTAGTCCTCGATCCTCGAACCTTCCTCAGCGACGACTCGAGACATCCTACCGGTCCTCGATCTGGACGTCACTTTTGCAGGGGGCGCCCCCCCTAAAATGTACCCAATTTTTATGGGGACCAGTCCCCCTAAAATCCCCCCCCGTTTTCTGAGGACCTGTCCCCCTCAAATCCCCCCGTTTATGGGGACCAGTCCCCCTAAATTCCTCCCCCGTTTTACTGGGACGGGGCCGGTCCCCCTAAAATCCCCCACCGTTTTATCGAGAGCGGTCCCCACAAGATGCCCTGCTCATAAAATGCTTTTTCGTTTCGTGGTGGACGGTCCCAGGAGCATCCAAGAGGGGAACAACAGGCTCCCAAGAAGGCCCAAGACAAGCTTAAGAAGGAGAGCTCGACGGGGTCTCCAGAGCGCCTCAAGAGGTTCCCAGGAGGCCATAAGAGGCATCCAAGAAATCCCAGGGTTGCCTCCACAAGGCCCCACCAGGAGCTCATTCGAAGTTGACGGTATTCCGTGGACCACTGGGGATCCACAGAAATTCTCACGGAGGGCGGTGCATGAGCTCCAGTGCAGAAGGTGGTCGCAGCCGCCGCCATCGTGCTCGTCACCGCTGTCGTCGCCGTCGTCGTCGTAGGCCTGCCCTCGGCTAACCACCACCACTAGCATCAGCATCAGCATCAGCATCAGCATCAGCATCAGCATCAGCATCAGCATCATCATCATCATCATCATCATCATCATCATCGTCGTCGTCGTCGTCGTCGTCGTCATCATCATCTTTATCATCGTCATCGTCTTCGGCATCGGCATCGTCGTCACCATTAGCATCAGCAGCGTCATCACCATCATCACCATCATCATCAATCATCATCAACATAATCATCATCACCATCATCATCATCATCATCATCATCATCATCATCAGCATCAGCATCAGCATCAGCATCATCATCCATTGTCATCGTCGTCATCTCCATCATCATGGTCATCACAAGCAGCAGCATCAGCGTGATCATCATTAACCACCAACCTCATCCTCATCCTCATCATCCTCATCGTCATCTGTATCCTCCCCCTGTTCCTCCTCATGATCCCCCTCCTCCTCAATATCCTCCTCCCCCTCTTCCTCCTCCTCCTGCTCATCCTCCTCCTCCTCCTCCTCCTCATCATCATCATCATCATCACCCTTCTTATCCTCCTCTTCTTCCTCCTCCTCCTCCTCCTCCTCCTCCTCCCCCTCCTCGTCCTTGTCTTCGTCGTCGTCGTCCTTGTCGTCGTCGTCGTCTCCAGGGGCTGGGGAATCCGAAGCCCAGGCGAACCAGAATCCCGAGAATTTCAAAGCACAAGGAGTTGGAATTCATCATAAACGGCATCTAAAATCCCAAATCGTCTTAACATGTCAAACATTTCCCGACCAAAGAATCCAGGGTTTGGGGGATCCGAGACCGATGCGATCATGACTCTCGGAAGCTCCAATCCACCAGAAGCTGGCAATTTTCAAACAAACCTCAACACTATCAACTATTCCAAGCCCTTTGAACATTTCAACCCTTTCAGAATTTCATTATTTCAACATTCCCTGGGGCGGGGGAATCCGATGTCCAGGCGACCAGGAACCCCGAAAACTCTAAGCCACCAGAAGTTAGAAATCATCCAAACTTTGAAGCATCTCATATCTGTCAAACTTTTTTAAGCTTTCCGGGGCCAGGGAATCCAAAACCCAGGCGACCATGACATCCGAACGTGCCAAACCTCCCGAAAGTTTGACATTCGCCCCAAAAAGATAACACTCATGAATTTCAAACTTTCAAACTGTTTGGCAATTTCCAACATCTCAAACATTTCAGAATTTTCACGTCCTGGGGCCAGAGTGCCCAAAAACCCAGTCGACTGGGAACCCCGAAAACTCCAAACCACCATAAGTTTGAACTTTTTGTTCCACCAATGTCAGATGTTCCAAACAGCTTGAACATTGCGGATGCAGGAGAAACAGCTTGACAGCTTCAAACAGCTGATCAGTTTGGGAATATTCAGGAGTTCCAGTTGCCAGGGAATCCGAATGCCAAGTGAGCAGGACTCCCGACATCTCTACGCCACCAGAAGACCAGAATTGTCAAACTCCCCCAAAGTTTAAACACATGTCAAAACGTATGGAAATTTCCAAAGAGGGGGCAGGGAATCCGAAACCCAGGCGACCAAGAACCCCGAACATTCCAAACCACCCGAAATATTGAACTTTCTTAAACAACATCAGAATGTCAAGCATCCCAAGTCGCGTGACAATTTAGCTTTAAATAAATACAGAATTGCAATTTCCGGGGGCAAGGGTATCCACAAACCAGGCGGCCTCGAACCCCGAAAGCTCCAAATCACCAGAAGTTTGAAATTCTCAAACATGTCAGCAATTTCCAAGATCACGATTTTTTGACATTTCAACAAATATATAAAGTTAGAAAATTAAGTCGTTTGAGCGTTTGGAAACACATGCTTACAACATGATAAAAAACAAGCCTTCAAAATTTTCAGGGGTCAGTATCCGAAATCCAGGCGACCAGGAATCCCGAAAACTCCTAATCACCAGAAGGGAGTTTGAAGAGGAGGAGGAAGCTGGTAAAAGGGTGAGGGAGGCGAGAGATGAGGAGGAGGAGGAGGAGGAGGAGGAGGAGGAGGAGGAGGAGGAGGGAGGGAGAGGAGGAGGAGGAGGAGAGGAGGAGGAGGAGGAGGAGGAGGAGAGGGACGACGAGGAGGATGAGGAGGAGGAGAGGCGAGGAGGGAGGAGGTACGAGGTTGGATGCCAGTATTCCCTCCTGGTCGCCTGCACCCCTCCCTCCCCCCCCCTCCCCCCCTCCCCCTCGGCCCCCGCGGCGCCGCCAGCCCGCCCCCGCGCCCCCCCTGGCCGAGCCCGCGGCGCCCTGCCGATGGGCAGCGGGGCGGCCAAGTACAACGTCACCAGCGACAGGGCGGCGGAGCTCGCCAGCGCGGGCAGGAGCTGTGCCCCCCTTTCCTCCTGCCTCCTGTCTCCTCCCTCCTGCCTCCTCCTCCTCCTCCTCTTCCTCTTCCTCCTCCTCCTCTTCCTGCCTCCTACCTCCTCTTCCTCTCCCTCTGGCCTCCTGCCTCCTCTTCCTCCTCTTCTTCCTCCTCTTCCTCCTCCTCCGTAGCCATTTTGGTTCAATCAGCACAAGGTGTAATGTTTTCTCGCTCCTTCCCCCTGGGCAAACATCTCTTTTTATACTAGCTCCAGGAAGAGCTGCTCGACACGCTTGCCAGAGCTTCTGGACAGCACTTCCAGGAGCTTGGCAGTGCTGCGAGGCACGGAGTCGCTACCAGTGCACGAACCACGAGTACACGTCTCAGCGCCACGTCAGCAATGCGGACCTCCCGGTCGTCCCTGCCTTTTCCCCGGTTTTGTTCGAAGAGAATGGAGGCTGGTGTCGCTCGGGCCGAGACTCCCTTTGAGCGTGACCGCGTCATCGACCTTCAGGCCTAGCTCATCGACAGCCAGAATCGCACCATCGGCATGCTCTTCAACACCAAGCTGGGCAAGTGCAGAAGGCCCCGGGTGATCCAGGATGACGGCCGCGACGCTTGCGTGGCGCCGCCTCTGGAGGGCTCCACGCAGGCGGGCAAAGCACGCCCGCAGGAGGCGCTCGCCTCAGCGGAGCAGACCACTATTGATCTGCAACACCATGCTGCGGCACAGTCGTCCCGTATGGCGCGGCTTAGCGATCTACAGGATAATTGGCCATTATGTCGATCCGTATATATCCCTTCAGGTGCTCCTGCCGAACATTTCTCCTACGCTGACCTCTTCCTGCGCCATGCTGGATCATCTTCCACGCTGCAATTGTCTGAACCATACCCCTTCTCTGGATACCAACTGGATAATCTACGTTTCCTGTTCGCGGAGTCGGCGGGAAAGACCCACATCCGAATCACGACCCACGAGAGATCGAAGTGCCAGGAGGCGCCCTTACACAAGATGGTGCAGGAGGCTCTCACTAACACTTTCACTGCCACACGCAGCTCCGTCTAGGACCTCCGTACCCGCGAGATGCCGTTCTCATCAGTTCTCCAGCGGCGTCACCGTGCCGTGCGACGGGGCTGGACTTCTACAAGCCCTTGGCGGCGGGCGGGCAGTGCTGCACCAACGCGACCGTCTATGTCTCCGAGACGTCGGTGCAGCACCTCGCAGACCCGTCTGACGAGGTGGCCCCTGTCGTGGGGAAGGCGTCCGAAGTCATGCAGGACGCTGTGGTGAAGTAGGGGTGCGTGGTCAACGAATACTTGGACGCAGTCCCGTCCTTCGTGGAGGACGAGGACATGCGCAAGATAAGCCTGGTCCTTTACGAGGCGAAATTGATACACACGACCCAGAAGACACACCGCCCAACTTCTCAATGTATGCCACCCGCTGCTCAAGCAAGTCGTCACACCCAAGATGGCCTTCACGCGGTAGTTCAGGCCGCCATGTTGTGCGACAGGTGCAACGGGAGTTGCTACGACTGCCCGTGCAAAGGCGCCTGCAGCGACCTGCAGACATCACGAAGAAGTGTTCTGAGCTCCCAGCGGAGTGCGAGAGCTGCCGCATGGTAAGACGTATCAACTTGCGTTTTCGCCCTTGCCCCCGCTTCTCCTCCCACCCGCTCGGCTTTTGGGCTCCCTGCTTGGTTTGCTTCTTTGCGCTCCCCTCTGAGGGCCCGCTCCCTTCAATTCGCCCGTGAAGAAAAATATTTCGTGCGTGGAGATGGTCGGGGCTGAAAGCTGACGAACCTGGCCACCAGGTTACGTTCGCTCCTCCTCCTCCTCCTCCTCCTCCTCCTCCTCCTGGTCCCCCTCTTCGGCTGCACGTCGGGTTTCGGGGGCGTCCAAGAGGTGGTTGAGGATGCTTTCGTCGTCGAAGGGAGGGAGGGAGCTTTCGTTGATTATTGTAAGTTTTTGTCGCCTGGGGATGCTTTCCAGCATCTGCGCCTCGTCAGAGCTTTCCAGGGGCGCCCGGATCGTCCCAAACGGCCGCCAAAGGCCCGATTGATGACCCGAAAACCACCGGGCGTCGAGGGAGGTGCAGACTTGGGAGGATGTGGATGTCATGGCCGCTGCCACGATATCTCCCAGATTCGACGGCACCCTTGTCCTTTCCCGACACATCCCCTGGACCACCTTTTCCGCGCACACGCCTCGCGTCATGATGCGCACCCTCCCTCGTTCTGGCCCCCGTCTTCGGCGCGCCGCCCCTCCCTCGAACAGAAACAGAGTCCGGGGCCCTCTTTCTAAGCATGCCCAGGAGTGCTCAGTGGAAGCGAACATGCTGAAAGACCCGCCGTTCTCGGGAGCACCCAGGAGTGAAATCAGGAGAGCGCCGCAGTGAGAGCAATGACGAGCACCCAGAAGTGGAAACAAACTGGCGCGGTGGCGAGAGCCACGAAAGATGCCAAGCATCCAAAATTGGTAGCAAACAAGTGGAAGACAACGCGAGCAACCAGCAGCACCCAAAAGCGGAAACAGCAGGACGCCGCAGGAAAAGCACCCAAAAGTGGAAACAACAGGGCGCGGTAGCGAAAGTAACTAGAAACACCCAACGGTGGAAACAAAAGGGCGCGGCAACGAGAGTAAAGAGAAGCAGCCCCGAGTGGAAACAAAAGGGTGCGGTACCAGAACCGCCCGAAAGTGGAAACCAAAGGGCATGACCGCGAAAGCAACGAGAAAACGCCACACTTGGAAACAGAAGGGTGCGGCTTCAAGACTAACAAGACGCATAAAACATGTAAAGACAAGGGCGCGGCAGCTAAAACAAAGAGAAGCACCCAAACATGAAAACAGAAGTACGCGGCAGCGAGGGTGAGCATAAGCACGCGAAAGTGGACACGGGCGCGATCGGAAAAGCGCCCCAAAGTGGACACAACAGGTCGCGACAGCGAAAGCAACGAGAAGCCCCAACAAGTGAAAACAAGCTGGCGCGGCGAGTTCTCGGCTAGGTGTGCGTGACACCCCATTCCGCTGGTTCCCCCAGGAGCTCACTGAAGTGGCGACATTTGCGCAGTTGCCAGCTCCCCCAAAAAGCCGCGAGGTCTCGGCGAGGTGTGCGTGACACCCCACTCCGCCCTGCCTCCGAGGAGCCCACGAAACTGGCGACTGTTGCACACTTGCCAGCCCCCCAGGGGCGCCGCGAGGTTTCAGCGAGGTGCACGTGACAGCCCATTCCGCCCTGCCTCCCAGGAGCCCACGAGACTGGCGACGGTTTCGCAGTTCGTAGCCACGCAAGGTGACGCGAAGAGGAGGAGGGGGAGTGGGGGGGCGGCGCCGTCGGCTCGAAAGCAGTCTCCCAGCGCGGCCGGAGGCGGAAGAGGAAAAGGAGAACAGGGGGGGAAGAAGAGGAGAGGGGTGCGAGCCTCGATCTTGTCGGCCTCCCAGCGCCCCTCGGCATCGTTGAGCTGCCCGTCGAGCTTCCGCAGCTTGTGGTCCAGCACCTTCACGGTAACCCGGATGGCTTCGACCATCTTGTCATGGTCCTCCACCTCCTCCTCGCACGCGTTGACCCGGTCTTACAGGTGAACCAGCATCGCGCGCGCCATTGAGGGCTCGGCACCCCCTCCCAGCATGCCCTCGAGCCCGGCGTCGCGGTAGCCTGCCAGAACTTCTGAACAGCTGTCTGACACCTCCCCGACGGCCTCCTGCTCGTGGACGGCGCCCGCCGTTACGACTTTCGCCTCCCTCTCCTGCACGGCGGGCAACTCCGCAGCTCCCGCGCCTCCGCTGACTTCACCCGCCTGGCCCGGCGGCGCCTCCGCCCCCACTCCGAGGACGACTGGCCCTGGCCCTGGCCCTGGCGCTGTCAACCCCCTGGCCCTGGCCCTGGCGCTGTCAACCGCAAGGCGCCTGGGTTGCCTGCCGCTGCAAGTCCTCAGCCTCGATGATGTGGTCGATCGCCGCCTCCACGGCCGCTGTCGGCACCAGCGCCGGGCACCACTGCGGGCAGAACGCAACACGTTGCGACACCACCGCCCGCGCCTCGAGGACCAGCACCCTCGCCTCGATGTCGTCCACTCGCTTCGTGAGTAAATCCATCTTCCCGGTCATGTCGAACGGAGCTCCAGGTCGAACTCGGCGTCGCCGGGCCCGATCGCGCCAGATACCACCGCCGCCAGATCGGACTCCAGGAAGCTCGTTCCTCTCTTCCCCCGCGCTGCCGCCGGCTCATCTCGTCCACGTCCTTCTCGGACGTCCGTTGCTGCTGCGGCCGCCGCGCCGGCTCCGCTCGTGGCGGCGTGCACGGCGCCAGCAGCGGCTCCGGTCGCTCCTTCAGCACTACTGTCCGCTGCGCGGCCGGCGATGGCGTCCGCCAGGGCCGCTTCGTTGCCGCTGCCGGCGTCGGCGACGACGTTCGACAGCTCCGCCTCCAGGTTGGGGAAACGGGGACACCTGGGAGCTGCGGGAGGCCACGTCCTGCTCCTTGGCCTCGCTCATCTCCTCTGTCGCCGCCTGCTGCTTCTCCCTCGAAGGCGCTGCACACCATGCTTTCCTCCAAATCTCCTCCGCCAGCGGAGAGACCCTGCGGCACCTGCGACGGCGCTCGCAATGGGGGCCACGGCAGCGTCGCGCGCGACCCCCCTCCTTGCTGTGGTCGACCAGCTCGACCGGCATCGCACTCATCGACGGCGCCATGGCCATCCCCACCAGTGCTGCCAGCAGCCCTTCCTTGCTGCGCCCGCTGTGGAGGCTGCGGCGCCCGCCTCCGCGGCGGCACGCATCCGCAGCTGAGCCCGGGCCGCCAGCCTGCGCGCCAGCGCCACGAGCTCTGCGTCCGCGGGCCCGGCCTTCCCGGCCCCTCGGCATTGCACGAGCGCCTGCCGCGGCCGGTCACATGCGCGCCCTCCCCCCCAGGCGTTGGTCGCCGGACCGCCCCCCTTGAGCCAAAATGGCTTAAGCCAAAAGATGGCTACGGAGGAAGAGCAGGAGCAGGAGCAGGAGGAGCAGGAGCGGCAGCAGGAGCAGGAGGAGGAGGAGAGGAAGAGACCAGTGTAAACCCAAGACTCACCAGCGATGTTGGAATAAACCCTCCCTCCAAGCTCCCTCTTCATATGCCCCCCACAAGGATTCATTCCCACTGATGGAAGTGCCCCGTTGGGGGATAATCGTTTGAAGATCCTGAAGCGTGCCAAACACCATTCTCGGGACTCGAATGCCACGAATCAGCCTGATTGTTGCGTCATGACGATCCTGCATCATGCCAGAACGCCATTCCTTGGACTTCAACGCCGCGAATCAACCGAATTGCTTCGTTCTGACAACCCTGAATCTTTCCCAAACACCAATGCGGGTACGTTGATCATGGGAACCCACCAACTCCTGCTATGTGTTAGGACGAATGTGCGAAGCGCTAAGGAGAGAACCACATGTTGAAAAGGAACCGCCCTCAATCCGTGAAGCTCTTGCAAATGTTGGGGCCGAGCGTGCGCGGCGCTGAGGCGAGAACCACATGTTTTAAACCGCCCGCCTTCAATCCGCCAAACGCCTGCGAAGTTTTGAAACGAATGTGCGCGGTGCGAGTGTGGGAGCCGCAATTTGAAAACGCATCACCCCCAAGCCGTGAAGCCCTTGTATTTGTGAGGCGAATGTGCGCGGCGCAAAGGCGAGAGCCACATTGTCAAAACCGCCCGCCTTCAATCCGTGAAACGCCTGCGATGTTTTAAGACGAATGTGCGCGTGTT
Organism: Prorocentrum cordatum; assembly: GCA_963575745.1. Lineage (NCBI taxonomy): Eukaryota > Dinophyceae > Prorocentrales > Prorocentraceae > Prorocentrum > Prorocentrum cordatum. The sequence goes on along the minus strand of CAUYUJ010012225.1, from coordinate 591,802 downwards.
AATACGATAGCGACATGTCTAAAACCACCCGACTTCCATTTGTGAATTTGCTGATAACCTCTTCTAAGCTTCAGGATCATGAATGGTAAGGAAGTCTCAGGCGAAACGCCCAGCCCGCCCTTCCGACTGGCCTCGGGGTGCGACAAGGAGGAGTTCTTTATAAGGCGAGGGAATGGAGAGGAGAGGACAGGACCGGACAGACGAGGAGGTGAGAGAAGAGGAAGAAGAGGAAGAGGAAGAGGAGGAGGACGAGACGCGAGGAGGAGGAGGAGGAGGAGGAGGAGAATGAGTGCTCCGTTCAAAATGAGAACCCAACACAGGAGGGTTGGGAAATATACATACGCATGGGGTTTAGACGGTCCGGGGACTGGCGGTAGAGCACCTGGCGGAGCCTCCAGCGCCGCCAGAGCGTGCCAGGGAAGGGGCCCAGCGCTGATCCAAGAAATCTGCGCGGACCTTCGAAGGGTTATGATGATGTTGTCTTCTATGTTTCCATATTCTTCCTCCTTCTGCTGCTCGCCCCTCCGCCGCAGCATGCCGCTGTGCTAGCGCGACGGGCTCGCCCCCATGCCTCTGCCAGCTCGCTCTGCGATGCCGTCGTCTTGTTCTTCTGCACCCCGACAGCGCCCATGCCCACTTCTGACCACGTCCTCTTGCCGACCAGCCCCGCCCTGGGACGGGGACTTCCTAATGTGCGCCTCGCTCCTCCTGCTGCTGCTGCTGCTGCTGCTGCTGCTGCTGCACGCCGCCGAGCGGCGATCCCTCTCCACCGCGGCGCTTAACCACTGCCCTCTGCCGCGGTGGTACCGCTCGCACGGCGGCGGTCGCAGGCAGCCCAAGGGGAGGCGGTGGGGGGAGGCACCGTGCACTTCTTTGCCGCGGCGCCAGCGGTCGCACAGCGCGTCGGGGGCCTAGGTTGGGTCGCAATAAGGCGAATTGACACACGAGGGAGGCGAGGCAAGACAGAGGGCGGCCGCGGAGGAGGGGGGGGGAGCGGGCAAGAGAGGCACCATTCACTCTACCAACACAAAAACTACCCCGAGAAGTCAGTTGTTCTGCCTCCTCGTGCATCTTCCTTCTCTTCCTCCTCATCGACCTCCTGTTGCCGAATCTCGTGGGGTGGGCATCTTCCTTTGGAGGAGGCTACCCGCAAAGTCTCTCCACGAGCAACCCTACGTTGGCCTCGCTGGAGCTCCGCCGCGCCTCCCTCCCTGCCTCCATCCCGCCTCCGGGCCTTGAAATAACGCCCACCAGGACAGGTCGACCAAGGCTCAACGGGGACATCGGGCTTCCACCCAATACGAGCAAGCGTGGGCATCAGAGCAGCAACAGTTTGCCTAGCGGAGCCCCAAGGCTTGATTATGCTAGCTGACAGGAGCGCATCTCCACAGGCCGAGATGAGTACCTGCTTCGTGACATTGCGGTGCCACCAGACCGAAACAAACAAGTTGACGGTGTCCACCGTCGTGGACGCACAAGGGTCTCTGTGAGGGGCCCCACAGATGAGGAAGGTGAGGCCAAGAGAGGATCCACTGAATGGGGGCCAAAGGATCTGGCAGAGGCAACCCGCAAGGTCCTAAGAGCAGAGTTCCCAAGACCATTGATGTGCGCTCCCCAAGTGGCTTCAGCGACGGGCCCCGACCTGTGCACCCAAGACGCCTCCCTCGCCCTCCGGCTCTCGCGGCCGACGATGCAGGAAGGCGCTGGTTTTGCACAAGCACGCGGCGGGCCTTGCCATCAGAAGCGTCACCACCCAGGTCTTGGCGGATGCTGCACAGGAAGGACTCGTCGAACGGCCAGTCGGGGTCGTCCAGCAGGGCTTCGAGCAACTCTGGGCTCGAGCAGAGGAAGCACGTCTTTGCCAAATTGAGCGGGAGGTCCAGCTCCTTCACTGAACCGAGATGATGGTGGCCGCCTGAACCAGTTGACTTTGACGAACTCTGCTCCATACTCGAGGCCACAGCGCCAACAAACCAATGGGACGTCGCCCTACATGGGGAGGAGGCGTGGGAATAAGCACCACTACCGTAGTCCAAAGCCCGGGGACGACGGCCTTGCGCTCGAAGTTCGTCTAATTGGCAGCGCGCTGGAGGATGAGGAGAATGTGGAAGGTGAGGAGGATGAGGAGGATGAGGATGAAGGGAGGAGGAACATGTGAAGAGGATGAGGAAGGGAGGAGCAAACCTTCCAACGGTCGGGGCGCCTTCCTCCCCGCGAGGGCGACCCTCGGGCGATCGCCCCCGCGAGGAGCGTCTGGGGTACCCTCTGTCCCAGGGTCACGCTTGTCGGGCCCTCACTTGCCACCCGAAGGCTGCGCGGAGCTGGCAGTCGTGGAGCCAAATTCAGAAGAAAGCAGACCTTCCCGCGGTCGCGGCGCCTTCCTTCCCGCGGTAAACTCACCAAACAGTGCTTGCGCTCAGGGGTTCTTGCTTGTCTCCCTAAGGAATCGGTTGAGTCTGGCGAGGATTTTCCACGTTGCCGCCCGTGGCCGCCTCGTTGCCGCCTCGTGCGCTGGGTGGGTCCAGGGAGGTATCGCCACGTTGCCACGTCTTTGCCGCTTCGGTGGATCTGGCGAGGTTTTCGCCTCGTTGCCGCCTCGTGCGCTGGGTGGGTCTGGCGAGGTTTCGCCACGTTGCCGCCCGGCACCGCCTCGTTGCCGCCTCGTGTGCTGGGTGGGTCCGGTGAGGTATCGCCACGTTGCTGCCAGTTGCCGCCTCATTACCTTTTCGTTGCCGCCTCGTGCGCTGGGTGGGTCCGGCGAGGCTTCGCCACGTTGCCACGTCTTCACGTCTTTGCCGCCTCATGCGCTGGGTGGGTCCGGCGAGGTTTTGCCACGTTGCCGCCTCAGTGCCGCCTTGTTGCTCTTGTACGCTGGGTGGGTCCAGCGCGGTTTCGCCACGTTGCTGCCCGTTGCTGCTGGGTTGCGGCCTCTAGTTTGCACCACCGGTATTTCACCACAACGCGTACACCACATAGCTTGCACCACATAGCATACACATCCACAGAGCAAACACTTAGTGTTTGGGCTCCACGTTGGCTAACAGGTCCACCTTAGAGCATCAGGTACACCTTACACAGTTATGAAGATCTTGGGTCTTTCATGAGGCATCAGGTACACCTTAAAGAGTTATTTATCCGAACATGGCCTTTTTCGACCGAAAGTTCCTGCCAGCTAGCAGCAAGGGAGGAGCAGACCTTCCCACAGTCGGAGCGTTTTCCTCCCCGTGGCAAATTCTCCAAAGCTTGGGGATTCTCACTTGTCTCCTTAAGCAGGTGGTGGGGTCCGGCGAGGTGTCGCCACATTGCCGCCCGTGGCCTTTGTGCGCTGCGTGGGTCCGGTGGGGTTTCGTCACGTTGCTGCCAGTTGCCGCCTCGTTGCCGCTGCGCGCGCTGGATGAATCTGGTGAGGTCTTGCTACGTGGCCGCCCGGCGCCGCTTCGTTGCCGCCTCGCGCGCTGGGTGGGGCTGCCGCCCGTTGCAGCTGGAGTGCCGCCTCAAGCTTGCACCACGTATACTGCACCACATAGTTTGTACTACATAGTTTGCACCACATAGCGCACACATTCACAGTGCACTGACTTACTGTTTGCGGCCTGGGGCGCACGTTGGCTACCATGATCTTCCAGGAGGCATCAGACACACCTTATAGGGTTGGGTATCCAGGCATTTTCTTTCAATCGATATTTCCTGCCAGCCAGCAGCAAGCAGGAGCAGACCTTCACACGGTCGGGGCTCCCTTCTCCCCGCGGTCGCCCCCGCGAGGACGCGAGGATCGTTTGGGGCGCACTCTGCCCCAGGATCATCCGTGTCGGGGTTTCCTTTGCCAACAGAAGGCTGCGCGGAGCTAGCAGTCGCGGAGCAGCAAGGGGAGGAAAGCAGACCTTCCACGATCGGGGCGCCTGCCTCCCCGCGGTCGCCCCCGCGAGGAAGGAGGCCTGGGCCACGACCGAGCCGGAGGGCACACACCCGCCGGAGCAGGCACCGGCGGACGAGCCGACGGCTCCGAGGCCCCCCGCCGACCAGCGAGGAGGCGGCGCTGGCGGCGGACACCGGCGGTCCGAAGGGGGTGTCGTGGGGCACTTGAGTGGCTCGAAGAACAACGGACGGCATAAGCATGACAGGCAACACTTCCCAAGGGTTCCCTCGCACCCCTTCCTTTTTCGGCCATCTCCGGTCTATCCTCCACCAGTTTCGATGGCCAGCCCCGCTCGAAGAGCCTCGACATGGGAGTCCGAGGCCCTTGCATCCGTACCGCACATCCTTACCATCCGTTTTGATTGTATGCATCAGCAGTCGGGTGTCCGCGCGGATTTCTTTGGTCGGCGATGGGCCCTCCTCCACGCACCCCTTCCCCAGCGCGCAGAGCGCACTGGGGGCGGCGCCGGAGGCGCCGCGTTGGGGGAGAGGGGCCCAGCGCCAACCCGAGAAGCCCCTTCGGACCTCCGAAGTTCACGTTCCTGTATGAAGTGTACCTCTTCTTTCGTGAGTGAAAGCCCTCGATCTCGACCTCCTCCTCCCCCTCCCTGCTTTGGTACGCTCGTCTCCTCCCCCATCCTCCTCCGACTCGCACGCACACACGCACGAGCAGCGCCCTGACGGCGCATCGGCAGAAAATAGAGTGCTGAAGACTCGCCTGCAAAATGACATGCAAGCGGGACTGCGTGGAGATGCCGAGTGCAAGAACATGCAAGCGCAAACCTCCCCCATCCTACTCCAACTGCCACTGCTCATTACCACAGGGAGTGGTGTTCTGCCATGTTCACATTGTCAGGGCGCAACAGTCTCGTGGATTGGCGGCGTTGACGTCCAAGGAATGCTGTTTTGGCATGGTTGAGGATTCTCAGATGATTGTCTTTGAAGTCTGCATTTCTCGCAATGAAAACGAGTTCCCGTAGGGACCCGTGAAGAGGGAACTTGGAGGGTGGCTTTCTTGCAGCATCGTTGGTATGTCTTGGTTTTGCACTGGTCCTCTCCCTCCCGTCTCCATCCTCACTCCCTCCCTCCCTCCCTGCCTCCCTGCCCTCGTCCCTCCTGGTCGGTCTCCTCCGCCCTTCGAGCCCTCACTCCGTCCGCTCCCTGGGCCCTCGCTTGGGGAGCAGACGGATGTTGATGATGATGATGATGATGGTGACGGTGATGGTTATGGTGATGGTGATGGTGATGGTGATGGTAATGATGATGGTTATGGTGATTGAGATGGTGATGTTGATGGTGATGGTAGTGGTGGTGGTGGTGATGGTGACGATGGTGATGGTGATGGTGATGATGGTGATGGTGATGGTTATGGTGATTTGAATGGTGACGATGACTATGGCGATGACGAGTACGATGGTGATGGTGATGGTGATGGTGATGGTGATGGTGATGGTGATGGTGATGGTGATGGTGATGGTCGTGGTGGTGATGACGATGATGGTGATGGTGATGATGATGATGATGATGATGATGATGATGATGGTGATGATGATGATGATGATGATGAGATGAGAGTTGTGGAGGTGGTGGTGGTTGTGGTGGTGGTGATGGTGATGGTGATGGTGATGGTGATTGTGATGCTGATGATGGTGAGTGCGATGATGATGGTGCTGGTGATGATGATGATGATGATGATGATGATCATGATGATGATGATGACGATGGCGGTGATGGTGTTGGTGATGCTGATTGTGGTGATGGTGGTGATGGTGATGATGATGATGATGATGATGGTGATTGTGATGGTCATGCTGATGATCGTGATGATGCTGATGCTGATGACGATGGTGGGTGTGAGGGTGAGGGTTGGGGTGATGGTGATAATGATGATGCTAATGCTGATGATGGTGATGATGGTGATGATGATGCTGATGATGATGATGATGATGATGATGATGATGATGATGATGATGATGATGATGATGATGGTGATGGTGATGATGGTGACGATGATGATAGTGGTGCTGGTGATGATGATGAAGAAGAACCGTATAAAAGCCAGGGTAGGTCTGAATAACCTTCCCCAGAGTTGAAGCTAAAGATTTGTTCGGCTACCTTATTCAATCGCTTCGCTCATTCCGTCGGCCCATATTGTCGCACCGTTGTGGGCTAGCCGAGTTTTGGGGCCTCTTGGGGGCCGTTTTGGGGCCTCTTGGGGCCTCTTTTGGGCCTCTTGGGCGCCTCTTGGGGCGTCTTGGGAGCCTCTTGGGGGCCTCTTGGGGCCTTTTTGGGGCCTCCTGGGCGCCTTCTGGGGCGGAGGGCTCGATTTTTCAGTTCTCGGTTCCCCTCTTGAGCCCCTCTTGGGCCCGTCTTGGGGCCTCTTGGTCCGTCTTGGGCGGCACTTGGGCCGTCTTGGGGGCCCTCCTGGGCCGTTCCGGGGCCGTCTTGGGAGCCTCGTGGGCCGTCTTGGAGCGGTCTTGGGGGCCTCTTGGGCCGTCTTGGAGCGTCCGGAAGCCGAAAAAGCCAGAACGCAAAAAACATACAAAAAAACAATGAAAATCAACGATTTTGGCCTCTTGGGGCCCTCTTCGGAGGCCTCTTGGAAGGCCCTTGGGGCGTCTTGGAGGCCTCTTGGGCTGTCTTGGGGCCCTGTTGGGCGTCTTCGGGCGATCTTTGGCCGTCTCGGGGCCCTCTTGGACCGTCTTGGAGGCTTCTTGGGGACCTCTTGGCCCGTCCTGGGGCCCTGTAACAGGGCTCCGGCATCTCTGGCCCGACCTTGCCGGGGACTTGCCGGGACCTTGCCGGGGTACTTTTCGTCCGGGGACCCCCAGGGGCCGCCCCGCGCGCGCGAACTAGAAATATTGTTAACCAGGTACCGGAGGTCTTAGCACGCCCTGGCCCGTTGGGCCGGCGAATTGGTGGATTGGGGTCCCACCAATAGTGGAAAGCAATCATTTCTCCGCGGCTCCCGTCGCAGAACAACGACGACGACGACTACGACTACGATTATGCTTACGACCACGGTACGACTACGGCTACGTCTTCGATTGCGACTGCGAGCAGTAGGTTGTGAGCAACGCCTTCGGCGAATGATTCGTCTATTTGTATTGCAATCCTTTTACAAACGTGTTCACAATCCTTCTGTAAGTTCAGGGTAGCCCGGAGATCAATCTTCGCTGGGAGACATAACCCCGAAACATTATCCAGCGCGGCGGACATCAGTGACAACAGAACAAATCAGTCGCGAAGACGACGACGACAACGACTACACTTACTGTTACAATCACGATTCCAATCACGATTACAATCACGATTACAACCGTGACCATCTTCACGATTACAACCATAGCCACTGATATTCATATTGCCATCCTCGTGAGAAGATGCTGACACATCCTCTCGCGTGTAGGGTAGCCCACAAAGGAGTCTGCCCTGGGAGAAAGACCCCCCAAACATTTTCCAGCCCACACAACAAGGACAATCATCTCTTCCGCGACGAAGACGACAACGACTACCAAAACGACCACGTGGAGGAGCAGGAGGAGGACGAGGAGGAGGCGGAGGAGGAGGAGGAGGAGGAGGAGGAGGAGGAGGAGGAGGAGAGGTGGAGTTGGTTGCCCGCCCGCAGAAACAGGGGTGCAACACTAAAGACATCCTGGTGTTAATATCTGCATAAACAACAGCGTTTGGAGGTCGGCGCCGATTTCTTGGACTGGCGCCAGGGGCGGTCCACGGGCGCCTCCTTTCCAGACTTCCCGCCGGGCATAGGACCCGCGCCGTCCGCGGCGCCGCCCGCCCAAACGCCGGGGCCGAAGGGCGCCGAGGGCACGCAGGCCTCGGTGAAGGCGTCCTGGACCGCGCAGGGCCGCAACCAGCTCTCCGCCGGCAAGGGCGACGCCGTCACGCTGGCCTGGCCCTCGGGGCTGCTCGGCCGGTGCCCGCAGGAGTGGGCGCCTGGCCCCAGGCCGCTGGAGGAGGGATGACTTCGATCTCCTGAGATCCGACGGCGCGAAGAAACGAAGCACAGCTCAGAAGACCACGACCGGAGGCCTGGACCCCATGCTTCTGCGCCGCTCTGCGAGCCAGGTCGATCAATGCGGGCCCCAGGGCCCGAAACTGGGCGAGAGCGCCAGGCTCGAAACAGCTGAGACGCGAGGATCTCGGGGCCCCGCCGTGCGGGCCGTGGTCGGGCCCCGGTGCCACCAAGAAGCGGCTGCTGGGGGCGAGAGCTCAGCCCCGGGGGGAGGCGGGAGCCCCAGGGCCGCGGGCGGCGCGCGCAGGAGAAGCGCCGCGTTCGCGCAGGGTGGCGGCAGGAGAGCGCCTCCGTCCTGCGTCGGATGCGATGCGAGCCTGGGTCTGCGGCGTGCCCTTCCAGGGTGGCGCCGGTCCAGGGGCGGCGAGAGGGGTGCCCCTACCTCGCCCAGAGGGTGGGGGGAGGACTCGCTCGTCCTCCCTGCCCCTCCCCCTCGGCAAGTCGGCCCCCGGACCTGTCCTGGGGATGCGTGGTGGCCAGATTTGCGAGGCGGATCCAGCCGTAGCGACGAGGAAGGCCCTCCCCCCCCAGAGGCCCGGAGAGGGCGACAGGCGCCCAAGAAGCCATCGAAAATCGAGCGGCAAGTCCCTGGAATTGGCGTCCTGGTCCTCCCATCTGATCCTCGAATTGAAAAGCGAGCCCTCCTCCCACACGATTCCCCCTTTGGAAATCGAGCCCTCCTCCCACCCCAGTCTCCCATCGGAAATCGAGCCCTCCTCCCACCTGATCCTCGAGTTGACGTCATTGGTCTCGGCCGACCCGCTCGCGGCGGCCGACGACGACGACGACGACGACGACGACTAACACGACCACGACGACCACGACCACGGACCACGTCATTGGTCTCGGTCGACCCGCTCGCGGCGGCCGACGACGACGACGACTAAAACGACCACGACGACCACGACCACGACCACGACGACCACGACCACGACGACGACCACGACCGCGACCACGACCACGATGACGACCACGACCACGACTACGACCACGACCACGACCACGACTACTTTATTACTGAAGTATGACCGCGATTACAACCGCCACGTCGACCACTACGACGGCGTCGAGGACAACGACAACCACGACCGCGACGACGACTCTGACGTCAATTGCGACTACGACCACCACCACCACCACGATGACGAATACCTTGATGACGTCGAGGACGGCAACCCAGACACTCGACGTCATGATGTGTCTTAGCGTGGCCTCAGAGGCCTGGCTCTTCCCGCAGACTGGCTTTCCATCCTGAGGCGCTTTTTTATTGCCCCCAGTGGTGTTGGGAAGCGGTTTCAGGGAGGCCGCAAATTCGCAATACTCGGGGGCAACACGGTCCGGCTCCATATGCCTCGTTGCATTTGTTTGGCCATTCGCGTCTTCCCTGTTGCTCCCTTTTGTGTTTGTCCTCCTCCTCTCTCGTGCTCTTCGGCGCTGGGCTGGCAGGCCCGGCCTCTTCGTGCTCACCCACTTGACTTGGATCCCCATCTGGGTGGGCGTCCCTTCTTCACACCATTCGGATCGTGAGGGTTTTCTGTGCGAGTGCCCCCTCGGGCAATGCTCGCTACGCGCGCACGAGATGTTCTTTGTCTGCCGACGTCCGCCCGTCGGTCGCTCCCCCCTCGCGTTCCCCCTCCTCCCTGCGGGCCTGTTCGGATTCCGCGGGTTTGGGTGGCTCGGGCCGCCCTCGGAAGCAGCCGTGCTCTCCTGCGGGGCAGGAGGCGCAGCGCACCACGGTACCTCTCAGCAGTTCGCTCCGCTTGCGGTCTCCTCGTCTCCCATTCCCCCCGCCGCTGCTGCCTCCCGTCTCGCTCTTTTCCCTTTTTCCTCCCTGCCGCCTGCTCCCTCTCCCTGCTCCTGCTGCTGCTGCTGCCCACGCGTGGCGCTCAGTTTTTCTCACCTGGCTGCCCGGGCAGTGTGCACCACGACGCCTGGGGATGGGGGTGCGTTGCGTTGCGGCGATTAAAATTTGGGGCAACGGCGGTGGTGATCAGTATGCTGTTGTGTTGCCCTGGGCGGGGCCCCGTTCTAGCACGATGGTGGTCTGCATACTGTTGCCCCTGCGCTGGGCCTTGCCCTGGGCGGTGGTCTGTATGTTTTTCACCCCCTGTGCAGAGCTTTGTCTTGAAATGGTAGTGATCAGTATGGTATTGCCCCTGCGCTGGCACTCACTTCCTCCTCCTCTCTTCGGCGTCTGGCTCTCTTTCGTTTCAAGCCCCTCCGTAGGCCTCATACTTTGTGGTGGTTGCTCTGCGCGTGCGTGTCGCGGGCACTTGTGCCGCGCGGGCTGCTGCTACTGCGAGCTTCCGGCGCCCGCAGGCCAGCTTTTTGCCCTTGCACCCGGTACTGCCAGCGAGTGGACATGTCTCAGGCTGCCTCTTCCCGGCCGTCTTCCCCTTCCGCCCGTGCAGCTCCCGTGTTGGCACGCCGCGCCCCGGCGGCGCACTGTGCATGTGCTGCTGCCCGTGCCGAAGGGCAGGGCACGACCGCGGGCACGGCCGGCGCGTGGTGGCAGTCCGGTCGAGAGGCAGGCGCGGCGCACCCGACGTTGGCAGCGACTGTCTCCAAGTCGTGGCAAGCATCATGGGGTCTCTCTTCTTGTGGGTGCTGGTCTGTCTCCTCCCCTCCCCCTCTCGTCCCCTCCTCATCGCTTACCCCCTTCCCCCCCCGTCGCCTCGTGCATGCCACCTGCTCATATGGCTGCTTCCGCAGTCCTCAGCGCTCTTAGTGCCTTGCACTGGAAACCGCTAGTAATCACGTATTTGGGGCATTCTCGTATCATGCCGCATTTTTCTAGTGGCCGGTGTTTACTGAGTCTTGGCTTTGGCCAGGGTTTTCAGCAGCCGATGCCCTCCTCGTCCCTCTCCTCCTGTGCCGTGCCTCCCCAGCCGCGGCAGTATGTGTCTTTAACTTGGCCTTCGGTGCATGGCGGCATCCGAGTTTTGACTCGAGCCACATTCGAGTTTGCTCGTGGGCCACGTGTTTCCCCTCTCCTGGTTCTCCCCCCCTCCTCATTTGGGATGGCTGCTTGACCTTGTCCTGCCGCCGCTGACCGGCTCGATCACCGGGGGCGCGCAGGGTTTCGGGAAGGCTCACGGAGCTCTTCATCGCGGCTTTCGTCTGTTCCCCACCTGACCTGGTGGGTCTCGCGTGTTCCTCTCTCTCTCTCTCTCTGTCTCTCTTGCAGGGTGCTTCGGCGCAGCCGGCCACGTCCCGCCGCGCGCCGTGCGGCTATTGGCAGCTTTGCGGCGCAGTTGTGGGCCAGGTCTGCTCTGCGCAGGTGCGAGCTGCACGTCTTGGGGCAGCTGTTTCCACGATCTCCTTGCAACGGGACTGTGACGTGAGGTTGCGCGTTCTGGTGCTGTGTGGGGGAGGAAAAGACAACTTAGTCTAAAGATGACAACGACAGGGGAGGAGGGGGACCTGGAGCATCGACCCTCAATCGCCCATTCATCGACAATCGGAGCCCGATTGCCCAATCCTGCCCAGGAACGTGCGGCTTCGCTGTCGAGGGCCCACCGCTCTTCGGTCGGCGATGCATCGCCAACTTCAAGTCGACGGTTCCCCCGCTGGGCCAGGCCCCCCTATCGTGGCGGCGAGCACAATGTGTGTCGCGAGGGGGGCCGTCTTCTAAGGAGGAGGGGGAGCTTCTGAGAAGGCGCGGGGGGCTTCTTCCAGGCCCTTCCGAGAAGGCCCTTGCCTTACAAGAAGCCTGAGAAGGCCACCCATCTCGCCTCCCCCCCCCTTCCACGCACCGCCGATTGTCACTGCCCCTCGACAAACCGTTCGTCGTGGCCCCCCTGTCTGAGGAAGACAACTGTCAGGTTGGGAGAATGTGGCTGGGAGAAATGAGGATATCCTTACCCGCAGGCGGCCGAGGGTATCGTTCATTGCATCCGGATGCTATTGCTCATACCCTTCGTCCTCCCACCCCCTTCTTCCCAACACGATAATTGCCCTCCTCGCTTTCACGCACTGCCGATTGTCACTCCCGCCCACAAAGCCGTCCGTCGTGGTGCTGCTCACCTCCTCGAAGGGAACAAACAGAATTGCGTAAACATAGCTTCGCTACGGTCCGTGGGGGGTTCTTGGATCGGCGCTGGGCACCCCCCCCCCTCCCTGGCCCGCGAAGCGCGCCGCCAGGAGGCTCCTGCGCCGATGCGAGACTTCCGCGCGGACCTCCGAGAGATCGTAGCTGTGCCGCTCTCTGCGCTCCGATCCTCGCGAGGGGGCGCCCTGCACCTCTCGGGCGGCCCGCCGCGGCACTCCGGCCGCCCGCGGGCGGCGGCCCGAGGCGGGCGTTGCCCCCAGCCTTTGGCGCCGCTGTGAAGTGCCCCTGGGGCTTGGCATCGCTCGGACGTGTGCATTATTCCTTCGGCGAGGACCATCGAGGAGCATCCTCGATCATTTGGCGAGAGAACCACGCACGAAACCGAAAAAAACACAAGGAATGGACGTCCGAGCGATGGCGAGGGGGCCCGCTGGGCCTCGTGAGGGGTGCTCCCAGGAGATCCCGGGGGCGCCCCTCGGATGAGGCCAGGACGAGGACAAATCCTTCCCAAGAGCGTTCCGGAACGCTCTCAGAGCGTTCTGGGACGCTCTGAGAAGGCCGCGGCGCCCGAGACATCCTCCAGGGCCGCCGGATCAGAGAGGTTCTCGATCTATCCTCCCCTCGCCCTGGCTTCGTCGTGACCCTGGGCCGGGGGCACTTCTAGCAACACCCGGCCGAGGTCGAGGACGGCGGGCAGTGGGCGTGGTGCAAGATGGGCGAGGCCGGGAGCGTCGGGCGGCCCGTGGGGCGTCGGGGGCGCCCCCGACCCTCTCCGAAGGAAGGCGGCGAGGCGAGGCAGACAGGGGGGGAGGGAGCAGGGAGAAGGAGAGAGAAGAGGATGGAGAGGGGGGGGCAGGGGGGAGGAAGGAGGCGGGAGGGAAAGAGGAGGGGGGGAGGAGGAACGGAGGCGGGGGGGGAGGAGAAGGGGGCGGAGCGAAGGAGGAGGGGGGCGAGGTAGGGGGTGGGGTGGGGGGATGAGGCAGGGAGCAAGGAGGGAGCAAGGAGGGAGGCGGAGTGAGGGGGGTGAGGACGTTTTCGTCGTCGAAGGGGGGGAGCTTTCGGTGATTGCTGTTTGCTTCTGGCCTGGGGATACCTTCCGGCAGCCTCGCCTCGTCGAGAGCTTTCTGGGGGTGCCCGGATCATCCCGAAGGGGTGAGTTAGACCCGAAAGACATCAGGCGTCGAGGGAGGTGTGGACTCGGGCTGTGTGTGTGGATAGAATGGCAGGCCATGATGTCTCCCAGATTCCATTGCCCCCCCTCATGTCTCTGCACATCCACTGGCCCCTGCTCGTCCGCGCACATGCCTCGGGCCATGATGCGCCCCGCCCCGCCCTCCTGGCCCCTCCTTCGACGCACCCGACACAGAGGCCCCTCGCCAGCGCACCCTTCGGCGCGCGGCTTTTGGGCGGTGCGCGGGGGGGGAAGCCAGCCCCAGGACGCTGGCCGCTGCTGCCGCATCGCACGCCACGATTGGTAAGACGCGCACCAAGGCAGACTCTGGCCCAGGGTAGCCCGTGCGTGCGGCGGAGCCCCCGAGACCCGCCCACCGGCGGCACGTTCGACGGGCGACTTGCAAGGAGGGCTTTCGTCGCTCTCGCCTCTCGGGGGTCGGTACGCGGGTGGAGTCGTGCTGCCCTGGGATGAAGACACACCGCTCCAGCGCGTTCCAGAACGAGCTCACAGCGTTCCAGAACGCTCTGGGACGGCCGCGGCGCCGCGCACATCTTCCGGACCCTCGGGCTCTCAGAGATATCCAATGCGCCATCACCTGGATTAATCTTCAGCTTGCCTTCGTCTTGGATCGGCATCCGAGGTTCGAGACTCGAGGCGATGCCTCGCCACGTGTCACCATCTGTCCCACTTCTCGGGGCCCAGGAAGCCCCGGGGCAAGATGGGCGAGGCTCATGAGCGGGAGCCGCTCCCCGAGACTTCGCTCGCCTGGTGGCACTCGCGAGGATCGACATTCCACTTCCAAGATTCGACAATCGACGCTCCTCTCTCCCCTTCTCCCCTCTTCTCCAACCTTATCGTCCTCCCTCTTCCTTTACCTCCTCCTCCTCCTCCTCCTCCTCCTCCTCCTCCTCCTCCTCTATACTTCCTACTTCTAGATACTTCCTCCCTGTCGCACCCCGCTGTCACGCCCCGAGGCTGGTCGAAAGGGCGGGCCAGGCGTTTCGCTTGAGATTTCCTCACTAACCTATGATCCTTATACTTGACGTTTGCAGCAGTTTCGCTGATGGAAGGCACCCGCTTTCAAAATGGGGTTTTCGCTTCAGCGCCGCACGCATTCGTTGTGAAGCTCTGCAAGAGTTTCAGGGATGGAAGGCGGTCCGTTTTCAAATTGCTGTTCTTGCTTTAGCGCCGCACGCATTCGCTTTAACATCTTGCAAGAGCTTCACGGATAGAGGGCGGTTCTTTTCCAATGTGTGGCTCTCGCCTGAGCGCCGCGCACAGTCGCTTCAAAAGCTTGCAAGAGCTTCACGGATTCAGGGCAGCTCCTTTTCAAAATGTGATTCTCGCCTCAGCGCCGCGCGCATTCGTCTTCAAAGTTTGTACGAGCTTCATGGATGGAGGGCGGCTCCTATTCAAAATGTTGTTCTCGCTTTCGCGCCGCGCGCATTCGTCTCAAGAGGTCGCGGCAGTTTGAACGGTTCTCATGATTCACATCCCAGAACTGTTGGTTTCGCGTGATGTCGGAATGCCATGGCGCAGCAGTCACGTTGATTCGCGGTGTTGAAGTCCCGTGAATGGGTTGTGGCACGATTCAGGACCGTCACGACGCAACAGTAACGGTGATTCGCGGCGTTGAAGCCTCAGAGAAGGCTTTCTGGAACAATTCCGGAGTTTCAATCGATCGTCGTCCAACGGGGCATTCCCCCCAACGAATCCGTAGGCAATATCCTTGATGCGTCTTGGGTTTACACTGGTCCTCCTACTCCTCCTCCTCCTCCTCCTCCTCCTCCTCCTCCTCCTCCTCCTCCTCCTCATCATCATCATCATCATCATCATCATCATCATCATCATCCTCATCCTCATCCTCATCCTCCTCCTCCTCCTCATCATCATCATCATCTTATCCCCCCGTTGGGCTCGCTAGAGGTCCGCTGCATCCGCCCCTCCCCCTCTTCTCCTTTTTCCTGGGCAAAGATTCGTTGGCCTCGCCAGAGCTCGGCCGCCTCTCTGTCCTGTCTTGTCGTCGCTGGATACCCCTGGCACTGCACACCCGCCACGGGCCGAGCTTCGCTTCAGTGAAGTTGTGGGACGCGCCTGCCACCGCCGCCCTCTCCCTTGTCGAGGGCTTCCTCTCCCCCGTCAGTAGCTCCAGGAGGACCCCTGAAAATCCAGGCGGGCCTGAAGAGCGCCCAGACATTGCCCAGAGAGCCCCTGCATGATACCAGTACGGCCCGGCCCCAAGGCACGCTCCCAATACGCCGCAAGCAGACGACAGTGGGAGTTCCCCCAGACTCAAAGAGAGCACCCTGAATACTCAATACGCCGATTCTTGGCCACGGCGCTGGCTTGCCGCCCAGATGCGGTGAAAACCAGGAGGAGGAGGAGGAGAAGGAGGAGGGCGAGGAGGAGGAGGAGTAGTAGGAGGAGGAGGAGGAGGACGACGACGACGAGGAGGACAAGGGGAAATGCCGCAAGACGAGTGGAAAAAACAGCAGACGGCAACACTGTGACGCCTCCACGAAGGCGGTGTCTTGGGACCTATCGCAGGGCTTCTCTGGATGTCTGAGGAGCCTCTAAGGCCCAATCGGCGGCAAGCGAGGCAAGGAAGTGAGGTGGAAAAAGGCATTCTCAGAAGGCCACGGGGCTTCTCAGAAGATCTCCGGCTTTCTGACCATATGTTTTATGTTTTCGGGGAAGGCTGAGAACACTTTGCAGAAGGCCAGGGGACTTCCGAGCCTTCTGAGAAGGCTCACCCCTTCTCACTTCCCCTTGGGCTCGCCGACGACTTGTGGCGCTCCTTCGGGGCCTCTCGGGGCACTCTGGGAGCCCTCGAGGGGCGCGGGGGGCCTCCCGAGACCGACCCCATCGCTGCCTGCACGCCTGGCCGCCGCTGAGCGGGGCCTCGGCACTGCGGCTACGAAAGTGGCCGCTTGAAGCGGCAACTGGGCGAGATTTGGGGGCACATCAGAGCCCGCGGAGGTCTGAACGCCTGTTGGACCCGAGGGTCTCTAGGCCCCCCTGATGGGGTCCGAGTAGACGGGGTCGGAGGATCATGCAGCATCGCCGATGCATCGGCGATGCGGCTCGATGTGGAGCCCGAAATTCTCCGCGCCGGCTCCGCCGAGACACCGCCGACGTCGCCAATGCATCGCCGATGCACCGGCGATGCATTGGCGATGCGGCGCGATCCTCCGACCACATCTACTCCGACCCCATCCAGAAGGCTCACGCAGCTTGTCCAGGCGGCCTTGTTTGGCCCCACTGGCTGTCGGGGGAGGATCCATAGAGGTGCCGTATGGCTGGCGTCGCTGCGCCCTCGGGAGTCTCCAGAGGGCCCTCGTGGGCTCGCGCGCTTTGTCCAGGCCTCGTAGGGCTCCATGCGGCCCCTGGGGGCTTCGTGGGTCCCCCCGCGCGTGGTCTATGGAGCCTCGTGTTCACGGTACAGCTCCAGAGGGACCCCATGGGAGGACCCACGGTGCCCTCTATGGCCAGTGCCCTGCGCCTTCGCATGGGGTTTATTCAGGAGGGGAAAAAACACACAGACACAATTAATCGTCGATCCCCAGGAAAATATGGGAAAATATGGGAAGTGGTGGGGAAGACAAAAACCCAGAAAATATAGTAAAATATGGGGAATCTGTTTATTTGTGTGTATTTATTTGTGTGTCCCAGTTTCCCTTCATTTATAGGGCCGATCTGACTGGCGCGCCTCAACGCTGAGTCCATGGAGCCAGTATTGTTCCATAGGCCCGCCTGGGGTGATCCTCACCACCCACCAAACCACCCCAACCCAACCCGAAGGCTCAGATTTACCCTCGATTTCTAGTGGGGGGGGGTCGGGAAACATAGAAAAAACACGCGTGGAACCCTTACCCCCCCCCAACCCGAAATTCGGGTCTTCGGGTTGGGTTGGGGTGGTCTGGTAGGTAATCAGGTCCACAGAGCGCAAGATGGCGGACGCACCTGCTCCCCAGAGGGCCCGGCGGTGGCCGCCACGCTCTCTCCATGGGGCTCCGCGAGGCCCCAGAGGCTCCGTGGCCCCTGCATGGCCGGCGGAAGTAACACGGCGGCGGCTCCGCCAGCGGAACTTGGCGGAAGTGAAGAAGACCCCTGCAAGGGATGACAGGTTTGATGGCTCCGGGCCTCGGATACAGCCGGCGCCCCTGCGCCCTGGAGGGGGTGGGCGGATGGCCTGCGGCAGGCCCGCGAAGCAAGCGATCTTGACGAGGAGAACCCCTTTTTCCCGCCAGCGATCCGCGGGCCCATCCGCGATCCAGAGCCCTCGAGAGGCCAGCCGCTTCTCGAGGCCTCCCCCGCGGCACTGGGCGTGCGCTGAGGTGATGGCCGCCTTCGGCCCCGGAGGATCCTCCGTTCTTCTCGGGTGGGCAGAGCCGGCGCGCTCTGACGAGATGCAGGTCACCACCCACCAGACCACCCCAACCCAACCCGAAGGCCCTAATTTGCCCTCCATTTCCAGTGGGGGCGGGGTCGGGGAATTGAAAAAACACACGGAACCCGTACCCCCCCCAACCCGAAATTCGAGTCAAATTCGGGTCTTCGGGTTGGGTTGGGGTGGGCTGGTAGGTAGTCAGCAGGGCGGGCGCAGGTGGAAGTGCATGAGCGGACCCGCCTTCGAGACTCGGTCCTGGCGTCCACGCCCGCGCCCCGAGGCGCCAGAGCCGAGCCCGGAGCCAGAGAGGGGAAAATGGTGTACCAGACAAGCGTTTGGTCCCTTCTGGTAGCCCGATGGCTGTATCCCCCCCTTGCTGCTTCCGGCCCACTGGCGGCCCTGGGGGGGCGTCTTTCTTCGCCCACGGCCCCGGACAAGGGCGCACGAAGGCCCCGAAGGAGCCTACTCGGAGGTGCCAGCCTCCTGCTTTGACGGACTCGAGCTGCTGAGAGACAAACCGAGTCACCAGCTGGTCGAGGTTTTTCAGGAGGGGAAAAAACACACAGACACAATTAATCGTCGATTCCCAGGAAAATATGGGAAAATATAGGAAGTGGGGGGGAAGACAGAAGCTCCAAAAATATGGGAAAATATGGGGAATATTTTTATTTGTGTGTATTTATTTGTGTGTCCTGGGGCCCCTTCAGTTCTGGCAGGCCTCTCTTGGAGGCACGCACAAGGGCCTGCCATGTTCGGGCGAGCCTCAGCCTTGTTGGGGGAAGTCCGGTCGGAGCTGAAACGGCACCACACGGTGGGCCTCCAGTTGGACTCGCTCTCCTCATTCTCCTCATTGGGCGACGTGGAGTCCCGTTGAAGAGCAAGTCCAGCTGGAGCCAAGGGGCTCCGCCCGGTGGGCCTCCTGCTGAACTCAGCCTCTCCCGACGGGGGAGGCGGCCTGCTACGAAGCCAGGGGAGGCTGCTGAGAAGGGACCAGCCCCCTCCTACAGGCTCCCATGCGAATGCCTCGCAGAAGGCGCCATGTGGGCCTCCAAGGGGGCCGGGTGCCTTGTCACAAGGCCGCTTCCTCCCATTCGCCCAGGCCCCTTGTGCGCTACGAAACGTATACACCCGTGCTCGCTCAAGGTCAATTCCGTGACCCCTAGTTGCGCACAGCCGTGGCCACGAGGGCCCCCCCAGACATCCAAGAGGCGGTGAAAAACCGTCTCCTCAACGCATCGAGCTGGCTCCTTTCTGCAACCGGGACGTCTCAGGAAGCCCCTGGAGGCCCAACGAGTTGTAACAAAACGCACAGACACGTTCGAAAACCTCCGCAGTGACGGCGTCGACGACGCCGTCGTCGACGTACGCCAGCTCCTGGCGAGGAGAGGAAGGAGAAGTTACGAGGAGGGAGGGAGGACGAGAGAAGTGAGGAGGAGAGGAGGGAGGAGAAGAGCAGGGCAGGATGTCGAGATGTCGCGAGGCGGCGGTAACGGCGCCGTCCAGCAAACCTCCGCGACGACGATGCCGACGACGGCGTCAACGACGCTGCCTTCTCTTGTACCTCCTCCTCCTCCGCCTCATTATTATCCTCCTTGTTCTCCTCCTCCTCCTCGTCCTCTTCCTCCTTCTCATTCTGCCTCATCCTCCTTCTCGTCGCCGCTGTTCGCAAAGATCCTGCAGTTATCATTGAGGCAGACGACTCGTACGCATGGATGGCTCCGCCGACAAAGCTGAAGCGGTGCAAGTATTTCTTGCGGGTGCCTGCCCGCGAGACCCGCGACGCCCTCGTTTGGCGTCTGGAAGTCCCCGGCGCACTCCAGGAACCAATTGCAGATAGCTCGATCGATAACTAGGTGTGTCTGGCGAGATGATATTGACCTTCCTCGTCGGTTCGCACATTCACATGATTACGCTGCGGATGTCTTGGTGATGTCTAGAAAATTCCGTATCATTTTGCTACGGTTTGTCCTTTCAGGCTTGGTCCGATCGCGTGCAGCGCGACACCGCCGAGTTGGACGGCAAGGCAACCGATTCAGCCAGAGACCATGGAGTTCTTCCACGGCAGCGTGCGCGTGCCAAACTTCGTGCTCTCACTCGCGAGGCGCAGCTTTGGTCGTCTTCTTTGAAGAGACTGCTTATGGTTGCGGTACAAACTTATGGTGTCGTTATGACAAGCCCTCAGGACAAGTACAACGCGCCGGTGGACTACTGGAATCCCGTCTACTCGTTAAAGCGCTGGTCACCTACCAGCGCCGCCGCCTACTTGACCCTGCACTGCCCGCAGGCGAATCCGTTCGATGGCAGATGCATGGATGACGTCTCGTCGGATTATTCACCGCGACGGTTTACGCCCACGCATGTTCTGCTGCGATTCAGGTTTCATTGCGGATGCCGACACATTTCAACTACCAGACTTGTTCCAAGATCGTGAACCAAATCTTATTCATCCTTCGTTTACCGCGTCACCGAGATCCGCTTCGTCTCCTGTGTGATTGGGGGATTTCCCGGGATTCGTTGCGATTTTTATATGTGTTGACGAAGATGTACCACGCGCTGAAGGACCACGCCGTTCCAGTCCCTGCCAGCGTCGGGTCGTCGGCCGTCCCAGCATCGCATCGATCTCTACAAGTTTTGAATTGGCCTATGACTCACGGCAGCGGGCCCTCTGCAGTGCCTGTTGTCATACAGCGCTAGTCCTGTCAGCTGACCTCTCTGGTACACTGGGTCATCCTCCTCCTTCTTCCCCTTTCGCCTCCTCCTCCTCCTCCTCCTCCTCCCTCCTCCTCCCTCCTCCCTCCTTCTCCCTCCTCCTCTTCCTCCCTCCTCCTCCTCCTCCTCCTCCTCCTCCTCCTCCTCCTCCTCCTCCTCCTCCTCGTCCTCCTCCTCCTCCTCCTCCTCCTCCTCCTCCTCCTCCTCCTCCTCTCCATCCTGCAGGCCACTGGCTGGCTGCCTTCCTCGTACCTCGCGTTCCGCGGCGAGGAGGGCTTCGTGTCCCCGAGGGCTGGCCCGGCGGCCGCTGGCGGCCCCGCGGGCGCAGGCGCCCGGGACCCACCGTGGGGGGTCGGGTCGGAATGTCGAGGCTCGAGGAGGAGGGTCGAGGGGTCGAGGGTCAGAGGGAGGGAGCAGGAGGAGGAAAAGGAGGAGGAGGAGGAGGAGGAGGAGGAGCAGGAGCAGGAGGAGGAGGAGGAGGAGGAGGAGGAGGAGAAGGGAGGAGGAGGAACTGCAGGAGGAGGAGGATGATGAGGAGGAGAATGGAGGAGCAGGAGAGGAGAGGAGGGTGGAGGAGATGAGAGGAGGGGGAGGCAGGAGGGGAGGCAGGGGGGAGGACCAGGTAGGGAGGGATCATAACTCCTACACCAGCCCCTGGTTTTCGTGACTACTCCTTCTCATACCTGTGCAAACAACTTGTGTTCCTCTTGCTTTTGTTTCTCTTTCTCTTGTTCTTCTTGTTCACAGAAGGCGCCCGCGCCGCCCATTATGTGCGAGGGGCCGCAGCCGCGGTGTTGATGCATCGCCGCCTGGCCCGCAATGGCGGCGCAGCGCAAACAGTGCGCATGTGCCAGCACGTTGCCAGTCTTGTCGGTCCACTTTCGAGCGAGGTGAAGTTCGCATTTGCAGCGCGCGTGTCAAGGTGCATCCTCGATATTAGCACGTTCGATGCGCGTCCACACCGCTCGAGAGGCGGGAAAACATTGAGGGGTTATGAGTCCTGGCCGCCGAATAGCAGCAGGTGGTGATGCCATTCCTTTGGCTGCCCTCCGATCGCGCACCCCCTCCTGTACCCGCAGTCCTGGTTCCTCCGCCGTCCCACCCTGCGCCGGCTGGCCTGGGTCTGGGAGAGGCGCCCATGAGCTGATAGTTTGCAGAGGCGGCGGTCCAGGAACACCAAGAGCCCGACGGGCCTCGGAGCTTGTGCAAACTGTATTGGCACACTGGTTCGACATCAGACGGGTTTGGCTGCCTGTACCTCTACCGACGCCCTTCTTTTCAACCAGGCGGCCACAGTTCAGGACGTGAGGGCACGCTGAAAGTCGCCATCGGTGAGGCCAGGGAGGCCGCTAAGCAGATCGTTCCAGACGCCTTCGCAGCGATGCTGTTGAGTCAGCCGCGTGGCGATGCTCCCTCGTGTTCGACCGCATGATATTCGGGCAGCTGTTCGAGACAGGCGTGGCGCAACAAGCAACACACGGGGGCCGAGAGCTTCTGTCGCAGCAACACCCTTTGGAGGCTGCCACGCAGCACGGCTTCGATGGGCGGATCTCGCCGCCGCGGCACTGTTCCCGGACGACGCCCAAACGTGGTGGCCAACAGGTGGGCGAAGACGCCCCAGGGCTTCGGCGCAGGAACAATGCGCGAGCGCCCATTCGCGCACGCAGAGGCGCAAAACGCAGCCAATGTCCAGGCGCTGCCCCGCCTTGTTGGCAGCGCGACGTGCCGCCGGATGCTCTGGACTTGGCTTCGGCCGGCAAGCTCCCAGGCGCGGCCGCGAAGTCGGCGGCCAAAAACACGGCGTTGGCGTTGCCAGAGCCCTGGCGCGCAAGGCGATAGCGCGCCGCATGGTGGCCAGGGCCGTTTGCGCGTTCCGTGCTGACAGCATCAACGCAGCTGCGTCCGAGCATCAATGGCATGGGGCCCCCTCCAGACTGGAGATGCTGCACAAGAGCATTTCGGCGGAGGCGGAGCGGTGCCCAGGCATGTTTTTCTTGCGCCGCTGGATTTGAGGGGCGCGTTCGCCCGCATCCGCTGCCGGGCGGTGCCCCGCCCGGCGTGCGCCAGTGGTGTCCTGAATTACAGTCAAGACGTGGAACAATAAACAGGACGGCTTTGGGCTCAGGAAGGGCTCGGGCTTTCGGGCGGCGCGGCTGGCGGACTGTGGCGACGCGCTGGGGGCTCTGGGGACCGCAGGCCTGGAGAAGCAGCCTGGCTGCGTCAGCGGCGCTGCCGCGCGTCGGCCAGCGCCTCTCCGACGACGAGGCGATCGCGCAGGTCAAGCGCATGGCGAGCCCGGGCCTCGCGGCGAGCTGACGGGAGGCGGGCGCGCCAGCTTCTGGAAAACGCGAAGACTTTCAGACCACCCTGCCCAGAGACCCCAAGGCCCTAAAGCTTTAGGCCGCGAAGCCCCGACGACCCCGAGGCCCGAAGACTCGAAGGCCCGAAGGCCCGAATGCCCCGCATGTTTCGCCCGAAGAGCCCAAGGCGCCAACACGACAGGAGCCCGCGGCGCTACGATTCAATGACGGAAACACCCGGAGACCCAAAGACCAAGACGCCATGACCCTAACTAAGACGCAAAGACCCCAACTAAAGCCTAGAACACGAAAACACGAAGACCCTAACACCCGAAAACCCTCAGACGCCAGGTTTCGAATACCCAGATACCCTGTAACATGAAGACCCTGCGGCCCAAGGACACTAAGACCCCAACGCCCTAGGATTCTAAACCCCACATGCCCCCAGGACCCGAATACCTGAACACCCTGGGGCACAAGTACTTTTAAAGAACACGCGAGCCTAGCATCCTGATACCCCGAAGACCGCCAGACCCCAATGCACGAAGACCCAGAGACCCAGAAGCTTGAAGACCCACGGACGCCGAGGCCCTAGGACCCCAATACCTCCGGACCCCAAGTTCTGAAGACTCTAGGACCCCGTGAGCCTAGAACCTTCAGACCCTCAGACCATAAGCTGCTAACACAATGTTGCCGCAAGACGCAAATACGCCAATCTGTCAGACCCGACGGCCCTACGACTCCATGGCAAGAAGACCCCAATGTCCTAACATCCTCGGATCCAAGGTCTGTAAGCCCTTCCGGCTCCAAGACTCTAGAACCTTAGTGCCAGCGCACAAGGCTCAGATGACATCGGGCCCCCATGGCCCCAAGAACCTGATACCCCATGGCCCCTTGAGGTCCCCTTGGGCCCCCGGGGCCCTCGGGCCCTGGAACGTCGATACCTTGAGGTCCCAAGACTGCGCAATTCGAGCGCCCCACGGCTTTCTGACTCACAGGCCCTGGGGCCATGATGCTCCGTGGCCCCACCGACCCACGGGGCCCACCGACCCACGCGGACCCGGTAGAGCCCACGGGGCCCGAAGACCCTGAAGCCTGAATTCTCGAGGGGCCCTGGGCGCCCAGGCCGAAGAACACTGGTAGTTGATTGCTCGTGTGGCCCCGAGACCCAAGGAGCCCAAGAGCCCATCCCGATCACCTGAATGATCGAAGAGGGCAAAGCCCTAAGATCCGAAGACAAATCCATAAGACCCCGAGGCCAGGAGGCCCGAAGACTTCAGATAGGTCCCTGCGACCCTAAGATGCAAAGACCCTGAGACCTGAAGGCCTGAGCATCCTGATGCCCTGGGGGCCTTAAGACCCTCAAGCCATGCAACCTCAGACCATGGTACCCTGCGACCTTAAGGCGCGAATGCCCTAAGATGCTCAAGACCCTGGGGTCCCAACGCTCTAAAGCCCCAACAACTCACAGCACAAAGAGACAGGCCATGCCCGAGGACCCTGGGGCCCCAAGACCCAAAGGCCCGCGAACACTAAGGCCCTAACAGCTGAGAGCCGCAGCCCCTTATATACGAATTATCCAGGACCCCGACACCCAACACCCGATGCCACGAGACCCAAGACCCACACGCCGCAACAACTGCTCACTAGCAGTGTAAGGATACGACCCTCATGTCCTACAGCCCTCGGACAATAAGACCTCAGGGCCTTGGGACTATGGGACCCAAAGACCCGCGTGGCCCTATAGACCCTGGAGGTCCTAAAAGCCGACATCTCGAGTACCTTAGCGCCAAAAACGATAACGCACTAAGACCCCAAGAACTTGCGACAGTAAGTCTCCGATTCCCTGGGCCCCGCGACCTCGGGACCACCTGGCCCAAAACCAACCGAACATCCTAAGAGCTGAATGCGCAGTTCATTTGGACGCCACATCCACCATAAGACACCAAGACCCGCATACCCAAAGTTCCAAACACGCGATGACACTCAAATCCGAAAGCCCTAAGATATCGAAGCGCCAATACCCTAAAGACAACAATCTTCCCCAACACCCGAAGACCTGGGAGCCAAAGACTAGGAGCACCCGAAACCCTTAGATACGAAGACGCTAGGACCCTGATGCGTCAAGATCCCAAGACCCTACAGCCTGGAGTTCGCATGAGTCAAGAAACCTTGGGACATCAGACCCTAATACCATAAGTAACGCCTTAATTTCCTAACACGCTGAGCCGCTGGAGACGCAGTCCCAAATGCCATCAATCCGTAGGGGCGTCGGGCCCTAGGGGGTTCTAAGACCCAACGACCCGAGGCTCCTAAGACGCCAAGGCATTCAGGCACCCACTCCCTGATACACCCCAGGACCTCAATGCCCGATGCCCCCAAGTCCCAAAGGCCCCAAGATCTCAGAATCCCGCGACCCTATGGACCGACAGAATTTCAGGCCGCCCCGAGAACCTCAGACCCGAAGTCTCGAGAACCTTGAGACCATGATTCGCCAATTCATTTATGCCGTAAGACCCAAAGGGCCTCAGACCCTACAGTGTAAACTCAGGCCAAGAATCACCCTGCTTGCCTCCAGGGTGCCCTGGGTCTCTTGGGTTTCGATGCTTTTGCAATGGAACGCGTGACGTTCCCACACCAGAAATGAATGGACCTCGTAGGGTCTCAGGGTTGGGTTTCTTTTGGGAGGTTTCTTGTGGTCGACCTCCTACTGCACATCCATACCTTAAAACCCAGAGGGCCTCAGACCCCAAGTCCCCATGGCGCTCGCGGGCGGTTGCTTCGAGGGCACCGGCACCGGAACGTTCCGGTGGGACTCCGGCCCCGGCGTCTGCCATCTGCCGCACCTCGGCGAGGGCTCTCTCTCTCTCTCTCCCTCATTGTGGCGCTGCCGAAAAAGAGGAAGAGGAGCAGGAGGAGGAGGAAGAGGAAGAGGAAGAGGAAGGGGAGGAGCAGGAGGAGGAGGAGGAGGAGGAACGGTCCTAATCCCTCTCCGTCCTCCTCCCCTTCCTCTTTATCGTTGTCCTCCTCTTATCCGTAAGCATGATTATCTCCTGCTCCCCCCGGTAATCTGAGAGTGGGGGCCTCGTCATTGCAGGCGTGCCTCCACCTCCCCCCCCACTCCTTCTCCTCCTCCTCCTCCTCCTCCTCCTCCTCCTCCTCCTCCTCCTCCTCCTCCTCCTCCTCCTCCTCCTCCTCTTCCTTCATCCGTATAGATGTTTCCACCGTGTCGCACCTCCAGTCTTGTCGGTAGGGCGGGCCGTGCGTTTCGCTTGGGACGCCCCCATTATGTATGTTTGAATTCTGAAACAGCTTCAAGATTGAAGGGCGGGTCATTTTCAATATGTGTCTCTCCCTATAGCGCGGCGCAGGCGTTTGAATAGTTTGCGCTTCAAGGATGGAGGGCATGTCCTTTTCAAAATGTTAGCCAGCGTGGGCCCGAAGCAAAATGTTTCTAGCAATATAGGTTGCGCAATGTGGGTGGTGAAGTCTACGTGGTGCAATCTATGTGGGACAATCTGTGTTGTGCAATGTGCGTGGGGCAATATATATGTGGTGCAGTCGATGTTCCGCAAACAATGCTTACAATTTTGGGATTTGTATTTCTGCTCTCAGGAACTGGGCCTGTCTGCCGCTATGGCGGCTATGTTGCCGCCGTCGCCGCCCAGTCGCCGCCTCGTCGCCGTGCGTCGTCTGGGCCTGTCTGCCGCCCTGGCGATGATGTTGCCGCCGTCGCCGCCTCGTCTCCGCCCTTTGTCTGGGCCTGTCTGCCGCTCTGGCGGCGACGTTGCCGCCATCGCCGCCACGTAGGTTGCTCTATATAGTGCCCACCACACATTTTTTAAAAGAAAGGAGAATTGACATTTACTTCCTCGCGCGCGCCCGCCTCCCATGCCCGCGCAATCATCCCACTCGCCTGCCCGCAATTTGGTTTGCAAATCCTATCCAGCGGCGTGCGATGCCTGCTTGGCGTTGGTTCATGCGTCGCTGCGGCCCTAGCCAGCGCATGCTCGCGCGCGCAACGGCCAGCTAGTCTGCCGCGAGCGACGCGACCATTGTGGCGCTGACCGCTGGACACCTCCCAGCGCGTCTCGCAGG
Source organism: Prorocentrum cordatum (assembly GCA_963575745.1). NCBI lineage: Eukaryota > Dinophyceae > Prorocentrales > Prorocentraceae > Prorocentrum > Prorocentrum cordatum. Next base: position 565,132 of record CAUYUJ010012225.1, on the reverse strand, counting down.
CCGCGCTGACGCTCGGGCAAATCAATGCGAGTCGGTGGCTCGGGCGGGCGCGGTATCATGGCGAAGTCGACAAGCGGCAGACGCGATGATGATAGTAGCGATGAGAGTGGCGGCGATGCCGATGACGACGGCACGGCCAACGACGGCGCCTATATTCATCACGCAGGTGGCGATGATGGTGCCCACGTGTCGGTGATGAATGATTTGGAACGGTTTCGAGATGCCCGCGCGGCCGACGCGCGCGAGTGGCCCGCGTCGCATTATCTGACAAGGATCGCGCCCGCCCAAAAACACGCGCGCAAGGGTGATCAAATGATTTCGACATGCACGCTCGAGAGGCCCGCTTGGTCGATTGTGATGAACATGTTGAACAACCGATGGTTTGTACAACAATTCGCAATTGCGCGCGTATACCTTTTCTCGAAAACAAGCGTTGCAAAACCATAGTGCTTAGTTAATCCGCGCGGAACCGCAGGTCTCCCAATGATGTCGGGATGGGCGCGCCACGACGCGCACGTGCGAACTCCGTCCCACTTGTTGCAACATATGTTCGGAACCAAACGGTTTTTGATCACCGAGTGCGCCTGCATAGTAGTTATTGCAAATGATGGGGGGGTCGATACCATGTTGGCTGGGATGGAATGAGTTTATAGTTCGAACAAAAGATGGGGCATAGTCGAGTTAAATTTCGATGCGGGCCGGTTGGCGGTTCATCGCAGGTGGGTGGGTGGTAGATCATCGATTTTGATAGAAAGGGGAATCTATGTTGTGCAACTTATGCTGTGCAATCTACGTGCGGGCGGCGACGGGGCGGCGAAGGCGGCAACAAGGAGGCGGACCCGACGAACGAGCCCAGAGGACGGGCGGCGACGAGGCGTCGACGGGGCGGTCACGGCGGCAACAAAGCGACTGACCCGACGCACGGACCCAAACGACGGGCGGCGACGAGGCGGCGGTTGGGGCGGCGACGGCAGCAACACGGCGGCGGATTTGACAAACGAGCCCTGACGACAGCCGGCCACGGGGCGGCGACGGCGGCAACAATGAGCCGGGCCCGAAAAACGAGCCCAGGCGACGGGCGGCGACAAGGCGGCGATGGGCGGCGAGGGCGGCAACAAAGCAGCGACCCGACAAGCGAGCTTTGACGACGGGCGGCGGCGAGGCGCCGGCGGCGGCGACAAGGCGGCGGACCCGACAGACGAACCCAAACAACGGGCGGCGACGGGGCGGCGACGTCTGCACTTAAGCGGCGGATCTGACAAACGAGGCCAAACGACGAGCGGCGCTGAGGCGGCGATGGGGCGACGGGCGGCAACGAGGCGGCGGGTGTGGCGGCCACGGCGGCAACAAGGCCGCGGACCCGACAAATGAGGCCGTGCGACCGGCGGCGCTGAAGCGGCGATGGGGCGGCGACGGCGGCAACAGCGCGGCGGACCCGACAAACAAATCATTTTTTGTATAAGAAAAAAGAAACTCAGTAAAAACGCCAATTTGCAAACACCGTCTGAAGAGTGTGGTGTTTGCCCAAGCGTTGCGCACAATCGTTTGAAAAGCTTGCAACAACTTCATCGATTAAGGGCGTCTTTGCTTCGAACTGTGGCTCTCGCTCCAGCGCCGCGCACATTCGTTTAAAAAACTTGCGCCAGCTTCAAGGATAGAGGGCTGTGCCGTTTTTTTAAGTGCGGTTATCGCTTCAGGCGCCGCGCACATGTGTTTACAAATCTGGCAAAAAAATGCAAGTGATCGTACGGTTGACTTCCCAGGACCTTTGCTATTGCACGATTGAGGTTGCCAGCACGCAACAGTCCTTTTGAACCGCGGTGGTGAAGTCTCAGCAATTACGTTTTGCCATGCTTGGCACCGTGAGGACGTACAGCCACGTTAACTCGCGGTGTTGAAGTCTCAGCTGTGGTGCGTGGCACGATTGGGGGAATTCTTCAATGGGGCGTCTCCCACATTCAAAAAAAATGGGTTGTAGGGACTTGTGAAGACGGAACTTGGAAGGAGAGTGTATCTAAACATCGTTGGTGCGTCTTGGGTTTACACTGGTCCTCTTCCTCCTCTTCATCATCATCGCAGATATGTTATTATGATAGTTCTTCTTGCGACTCTATTCTTGGGATCCGCGCAGCAGGCCCCGCCGGCGGCGGTGGGGATCGCCCAGCCCCCGCTGGCGGCGGCGCGGTCGGCGGCGCCCTGGGACACGGAGGCTCTGCGAGCGCGCGGTGAGATGAAAGTTCGGCCCTACGTCCATCCATCATCATCATGATCACGATCACGATCATGATCATGATCATCACCGTCGTCGTCATCATCATAATCATCATCATAATCATCATCGTCGTCGTCATCGGCATCATCATCGTCGTCATCATCATCATGAGTGGAAGTTCGACCCCGACATCCGTCCATCTATGTGGTGGACCTCGGCGAGGGCTGAGGGCTCGCTCTCTGGAGGCGGTCGAGGGGGCGAGGAGGATGAGGAGGAGTGGGAGGAGTGGGAGAAGCAAGGATTACTTCGTCCTCCTGCTGCTGCTCCTCCTCTTCACCCTCCTCCTCCTCCTCCTCCTCCTCCTCCTCCTCCTCGTTGCAACTGTGTGTTTGTGTGTTCTGGTGATTGGTTCTGGTATCCTGAATATGGGTTCTTGTTTCTTGTTATTGGAGACTTGCCTCCACCTCCAACGTCCAGTCCTCTCTCGCTACTCTGAATCGCTCTTCCCAGCACACTCATGCGTTCTAGTATCATTATCCGCCCACGCACGTTCATGTCCACTTACACTTAGTTATTTCGTCACCCTCATGAATGTTCCCACTTAGTTGTATTGCTCCCGCCCGGCAATTCACAGTCGCACACCTATACACACGCCCTTCCTCCAGCGATGGGTTGCAGCCGGCTGGTTAAACAGCATAATGGCGGACAATACACATAGCGCCTACTTCCGACGGCGAAATGACACCACACCGCTGCTGATTGACGCCGGCGGACTGGAGGTCAGCAAGCCACCTGGCGCTCCAGGACGCGAGGGCCCGCTGCCACGGCCTTGCGGCTCCTCGGAGCCCGGCCGCGAGACCTCGAGCGGCGCGGTCGGCGCACAGGGCCCGCCAGGTCGCCTTGGCGGGCAGCGGGGCGCCGGCACGGAGCGCCGCAGAGAGGGCCCCGGCAGTGCGGGGAGAGCGGAGGCAGGCGGACTGAAAGAGGAGAAGCGGTTGCCTGAGTGGCGCGGCCATCGCGGCCAGCGCGGGGCAGCCAGCGCGGCCGGCGGGGGCGAGTCCGTCCAACTCGAGGGGGAGGAATTGGGCGAGCCGCCTAGCCCTGGTCCCCCCCAGCGGCATCTAGGGGTGCGCCGCTAGAGTGCTGCCGCAGCCTGGGAGCCACACCCCCACATACACACACATTCACACACATTCAGACACATACACACATACACACTCGTTTCCCATTTCGCGGCGCTTGGTTGCAAAACAAGTTGTGCAAGGCGCAGCAAGTATGCTGTGAAGGCACAGTATCCGCCTTATTGTGTGGCAAGGTGCACAGCTCAGAAAACCCAGGAAAAGCCGAACATAGCCGAACACGCGCACGCACACACAACACAAGCACACACATCGTTTTCATTCGTCTCAATAGTATGTTCGGCAGCATGCACATCTTCAGTATCACTTGCACCCACTTTCACAACACTCACAAATCTTCATACTCATATGTTCACGCTCGCGGTCAGTCTCACTCGCACCCGCTGAGTCTTTCGCTCACTGTGGGCAACACGTCTGGACCCGCCAACGGCGACGGTGCCGGCAGCGACGAGGCCTCTGGAGAGGCCTTCCGACACCTCCGCGGTACTCCAGAAGCCCTCCGAGGGTTTCCTGGAGGCCCCGGAAGCACCGGAGGCGCCCAAACATCTCCACTCTCTAACCCTTTACGGCGGCGGCGCCGCCGAGAAGCGTGACCCCGGGAGGCGCCGCGCCGGGTCCCGGCGAGGGCGCCGCTGCTGGGGGGCTTGGCGGTGGGGCTGGCGGTGGCGCGGGGGGAGGATCCCGCCCTGAGGTCGGAAAAGTGCGCGTAAAGATAAATTTCCAGGGTTCGCGCGGATTTCTTGGATCGGCGTTGGGCCCCCCCCGCATCTCGTTTCTTTCCCGGCGGACTGGGTTCTTTCCCGGTAAACTGGGTTCTTTCCCGGCGCGGCGCTGGGAAAGAGTCCAGTTTGGCGCGGTGTTTGCGAGGAAGTCTCGCGCGTCGGTTTTCGAAGGTGCCGCTGGCGCCTTAATGGTTGGCACCGTAGTTTCGCGGGGACACGCCGGGAAAGAGTCCAGATGTGAACAGGACTACCACTACTACTACTACTACTACTACTACTACTACTACTACTACTACTACTACTACTACTACTACTACTACTTCTACTACTACTACTACTACTACTACTACTACTACTACTACTACTACTACTACTACTACTACTACTATACTACTACCTACTACCTACTACTACTACCTACTACCTACTACCTACTACCTACTACCTACTACCTACTACCTACTACCTACTACTACTACTACTACTACCTACCTACTACTACTACTACTACTACTACTACCACCACTACTACTACTACTACTACTACTACTACTACCACTACTACTACTACTACTGCTGCTGCTGCTGCTGCTGCTACTACTACTACTACTACTACTACTGCTACTACGTCCCCGACGTTTTCAAGCAAGTGTTTGCGCTCTTCGAAGTGTTCTGCCTCTGGAGGCCGTTCCGGGGCTTCAGCACAATCAACGACAATGTACTATCAAAAGTTGATGCCCGAAGAGGGGTCGCAAGGCCCGGCGCTAGGAATCGAAAGAGACAATACCGGAGGCTTGGGTTTGGGAACATATTTGTTACATCCACGGTGGCCCAAGGCGTGCCTCCAACTTTCATGCTGGCAATTTCTGCCTTGATGTTCCCTTCCGTGCCCTCCTCTTACTGAAGGAAGAAGGAGGCGCAGGGCAAAGCGAAGCAGCCCTAGACTCATTCTTTTGAGACTCCTCAGGAGCAGAAGGAGGCGGCGATGGCAGCGGCGGCGAGGACGGCAACCCCGGTGACGGCGGACCGTCCTTGCCGCATGCTTGGGTTTCCAAGTTGACCGGTACCATGATATTACACACGGTGCAGAATGCGATGAGGTTGGCCGCGTACCTGCTCGAGCTGCTGACGGGCGGCTACGGCACTGTCAGCAACTTGCACATTGCGTGTTGGGAGGGCTCTGTGGATGCGCTGGAGGCCATCACCCGTGGCTCCACAGAGGTAGTGCAGGGGTGGCATTCACGAAAAGGGGATCTGACTCCACTACACATAGGTGCCATGTGCGGACACAGTGGTGTCATGGATTTTCTATTGCAGATGGGGGTGAACCCAAATGTTGTGACAGTACACGCCATCAGCGCTCTTCACATATCAGCATCTTCGAGTACGGAGGTATCAGAGGCGTTGGTGAGTGGTAAGGCTGATGTGAATGCCCTCACTGCCGACAAAGACGCCCCGCTGCATTTCGCGTGCTGCTACCAGCAGATTGCCACGATGGAGCTGCTCCTGAAGGAGGGATGCGACGCATCCGCGGCCAACAACTTCGGGGTGACCGCGCTGCACATCTGGGAGGGCAGAGCGGGCGCCTGACCGTAAACTTCGGACGCCCGCGTGCAGCTCCTCCGCTGGCGCCAGACCCCCCTGGAGGAGGAGGAGGAGGAGGAGGAGGAGGAGGAGGAGGAGGAGGAGGATGAGGAGGAGGAGGAGGGGGGATGAGGAGGGGAGGGGGGAGGAGGAGGAGGAGGAGGAGGAGGGAGGAGGAGGAGGAGAGGAGGAGGAGGAGGAGGAGCAAGGAGGAGGAGGAGGAGGAGGAGAGGAGGAGGGAGGAGGAGCTTTTGCCCACACGCGGGGCAGACAAGAGGGCGGGAGGGGAGCCTGCCCCGCCTCACAGCAAAGGCCGCGCCCTCGTGCGCCCTCGCCCCTGCAACCCCTCAGGAGGAGTGGAGGGGTCGAAGAGGAGGAGGAGGAGGAGGAGGAGGAGGAGGGAGGAGGAGGAGGAGGGAGGAGGAGCAGTAGGAGGAGGAAGATAAGGAGAAGGAGGGGTACGACATCTGCTGCGTCCAACTGGTGATCCCGCCCCGCCGCCAGGTACAGTCCTCCATACACTGTCGCCAGCCCCCTTGGTATCCATCCACGCCTCCCTTAGCGGACGGAGGACGGGGTAAAGCAGAAATTGCTCCGCGATCGGGGGACGCCTGTCCCAGGGTGGCTGGAAAGTTGATTACCCTCACGTGCCACCGTCGGGGCGTCCCCGATGGCGGAATGGCTCTTCGTCCACCGACTGTCGTCCACCCCGACACGCCCCTCCCTGGCGCGCGAAGCGCGCCAAGGAAGGAGCGGGCCAGCGCCGAAGGTGTCGCCCAGAAGCCAAGGGCAACGTTAGGGGGGGATCGGCTCAGGGGGGAACGCACCGTCCCGCGATCGCTCGCTCATGAACGATGTGGGCCCGATGGCCCAACCAGCTAAGGCACGCGCGGTGCCGCTGTCGAGGGCGCGTCGCCGATCTGTCGGCGGTGCAGCGCCGATGCCAGGTCCATTGCCCCTGCAACCCCTCGGGAGGAGGAGGAGGGGTCGAAGAGGAGGAGGAGGAGGAGGAGGAGGAGGAGGAGGAGGAGGAGGGAGTAGGAGCCAGACCCCCCACCTGCCGTTCCCCCTCGAGGGGTGCGCGGGGGAGAGGGCCCAGCACCGGCGGGCTGCCCGAAGTTTGCGCTCGTGCGCGCGCCCTCCCTCCCAAGCATCGCTGCCGCGTACACGGCCCTGGAGGCGAGGCTCCCCCATACCCCTCCCCCCCCTCCCTACTCTGCTCACCTCCCTCCTTCCCCCCTCCAACCACCTCCATCCTTCTCGCGCCTGCCTCCTCCCCCCTCCTCCATCCTCCTCCCGTTTCTTCATCCTCGAACCGCCTCCTCCCTCCCTCATCCTCCCTTCCTACTCCTCACTCCTCCTCCTCCTCCTTCTCCTCCTTCTCCTCCTCCTCCTCCTCACTCCTTCTCCTCCTCCTCCTCCCCCTCCCCCTCCTCTCCTCCTCCTCCTCCTCCTCCTCCTCCTCCTCCTCCCCCTCCCCCTCCCCCTCCTCCTCCCCCTCCCCATCCCCCTCTCCCTCGTCCGTGGCCATTTGGCGAAAGCTCTTTCTCGAGTGATTTGGGCACCGCTAACATCATCGGTGACTGGCCCGAACTCGACCGGAGCGTGAAGATCCCTTTCCACTAGTTCTGCCAGGTGTACTTGCTGCGTTTCCTCGACATGGCCACTTCCACGTCAGTCCATGACCGTTTCGACAGTCATAGGAGTAAGTGGACGGATCATCATGATAACAAGGCGTACGCTCTCCGTGTTCTTTGGGATCTACCTCTTCACACTCGTCAGCGCAAGCGTGAATTCAGCAGTATGTGGCAGATAAGTTTGGTCTCCGAGGCTCGGGGTGGACTGCTACGGTATGCCTGAGGGTGAATGGGGGCAAAGCAGTTCTGCAAATAACGGACCAGTTCGAGTGTTGGGAACTCGTCAAAAGCCGTCAGGTCGGAGAGGACTCCTTTGTATTTCGAGCCGCTACAGGGGAACTGTGACGTCTGGGGCATGACGGCGCAGGTGATGCAGACCATCTTGGAACCTGTCAAGCGTTGACGTGTTGCGCCGAGTCCATAATATACATGCACGTTTACAGTTGAGGCTGCTCTCAGCCCTCCTCTTCCTCCTGTGCCGCCTGTCTGCGCTTGCTCCGCTAATTGTCTGTCTGTGTGTCCCTCATCCCCTCTTCCCTGCATTTTGAAATTCATCAGTTTTCCAGACTAATCATTCAGTGTCGGGACGTGGAACAGCCAGGCCATGATCGGTAGTGCACACAGCAAGCAGCAGTCCATCCGAAGTAGATCCAAGAGACTTCGGCAACTCTTGAGGCATGATGTTATCCGTGTTCAGAGCTTTCACGCAACCCCTCGGCAATTCGAACACCTTCGCCATGACTATCCTCAATACACCCTGTACGGCAGTTTCACGGACACGGCACTTTCTCATTGTCTAACTCGTTCATGCAGCAGTTTTCTTCCGTCGATGTTCTGGAGATCATTCCACGACGCGCGGGTTGATCAAGATGTCGGAGCAAAGCTGGTAGCCTCCATATCGTCAACTTTCACCTCCTCCCCGTCCTCTCCCACCCTCAAGTTCTGCAATCCTTCTTCAACATTCGCTACGTCCTGTTGCCGGCTTCGCTCTGTTACACGTTACTCGTCGGAGATTGGAATGTGTGAGAGGAAGGCGAGACGCGTTTCCTCGATGACGCCGGTGAGGTGAAGGCCCCCAGCTATACCAAAATCCTTCCGTTTCGTAAGTTGTTCCCTGGGTGCGCTGGGGTTTCTCAGGACGACTTCACGCACAGATAAGAGCTTGCCACAGGTATCAACCACAGTCGCATTGACAGAATGTCTTCACACCGACCCTCCCATTACCTACTTGACGTCTCCGGCCACAGCGGGGCGATGTGGAAGATGAAGGCGCGAGCGACCACGTGCAATTGTTCTGCTCGTTCAGGACCTTTTGCCCGACCTCATCCTCCAGGATTCCAAACTGGTCTTGCAGGCGCTCCAAGATTCAGGAGATTTCTGCGGAGCTGTCCGACGGATTCCTGAGCAGCCCAAGTCCAGGGGTTGCTCTCGAGCAGGTGAAAGATTTCACATATGCCGCAGTGCAGCGCATCGAGTTCGTAAACATGTTGACGAACATGAAGCTCACACCCTACATGCACATGTTGCATGTTGTGCGAAACTTGTTCGGCACGGTCGTCACCAGAGGCTCCAACATGTGTCTAGCTCTTCAAAAGCATGCTTCACATCATATGGAAGGCCACCATACGACCGTATACGTTATATACTTCGTGCGCCCACACTCCTACGCAACGGGCATGATCTGGAGCATTGGTGGACGAACTGGAGTGCATGTCGCGCGCACTTAGGCGCACTTATGGGATAAGATCTGGAACAGCGTAAACTTGCACATTTTTCAGGGCCCCGTTCCCACATGCGTAGCTGTAGCTGACACTTCGGGCAACGTTCATCCTGATCCAAACGTCAGCGCGCAACCGCGTGGGGCATCGAGGCAACGTGTTCCGCCCTTGCGCCGCCGAGCCTCGGTTTGTCGACTTCTTTCTGCATCTCGTAGAGGCCATGAGTTGTGAAGACCACCCGTGAATCTACTGCACGCATCGGATGTTTCCGTGGAGGGTGACTCTGGATCGATTCCTGGACTTCCTGGGAAAGCGTCGGAACACCGCCCCCTGGTCGCAGTGGAACCCCTTACCCCGCCTGGATCTTCGTCACAACTGGGGCCGAGGCTACTGGTTACCGTCTTTGCGAGCACCCGCGGTGGCCCTCGCGCGCGGGCAGTGACGAGTAGGCGGTGGCCCCTTCGTCTTGCGCTCGGCCTTGGCTTTGGCGCGCGTGTCAAACAAGGGCCATTGCTCCGCAAGTCTGGGGTCATCATCCGCCTTATCATCCTCCTCTGTTTCCTCCTCCTCAATTTTTTTTGAATTCGCAATAATTCCTCCCTGTCGCGCCCCGGAACGGGTCGGTAGAGCGGGCTTGGCGTTTCGCCTGAGACTTCCTCTCAGGCTGTGGTCACGAAGCTTGATCTGTGCAAGCGTCTCACGGATGAAGCGAAGGTCGTTTTCAACAAGTGTGTCTCGCCTCGGCGCCACGTTTTTTGTCCAACCATTTGTTGTTGGGTCCTCGTTTTGACGAGACAGCGCCCCGCGTCCCACGTCCTCCTCTCCTCTCCCTCTCCTCTCCTCATCCTCCCCTCCCCCCTCCTCCATCGTCATCAGCATCATCATCATCGCCGACACCACCGTAATCATCATCATCGCCGTCATCATTACCATCATTGTCATCATGATCGCATTCAGCATCACCATCACCTCCACCAATTACGGCGCACCCCTCACACTCTGCGTGGCCCCATGCGCAGCTCCACCGAAGGCACCAGTGGCGGTGTTCGCATGCGCCTCCCCCGCCCAGCAAAGCGGTCCGTGGCCCCAAATGGAGCTCCACCGAAGGTCCCACTGGCGGTGGCATGCGTCTCCCCCACCCAGTACAGCGCTTCGTGGCACCATCGGGAGCTCCACCGAAGGCACCACTTGCGGTGTTCGCATGCGTTTCCTTCGCCCAGTGCAGCGATTCGTGGCCCCAGTGGGAGCTCGACCGAAGGCCCCAATGGCGGTGTTCGCTTGCTTCTCCCCCACCCAATACAGCGCCGCGTGGCACCATAAGGAGCTCCACCGGAGGACCCAGTGGCGGTGTTCGCATGCGTCTCCCCCACCACGTGCAGCGCTTCGTGGCCCCATCGGCAGCTCTACCGAATGCCCCAGTGGCGGGGTTCGCATGCGTCTCCATCACCCAGTACAGCGCTTCGTGGCCCCATAGGGAGCCCCGCCGAAGGCCTCAGTGGCGCTGTTCGCATGCGTGTCCTCCGCCCAGCAAGCAAAGCGACCCGTGGCCCAATGGGGAGGTCCACCGAGGGACCCAGTGGCGGTGTTCGCATGCGTCTCCCTCACCCACTGCAGCGTTTCGTGGCCCAACAGGGGCCCTCTGGAACGCTTCAGTGGCGGCGTTCGCAGGCGTGTCCCCCGCTACGTGCAGCGCTTCGTTGCCCCATAGGCAGCTCCACCGAAGGCCCCACTGGCGGTGTCCGCATGCGCCTCCATCACCCAGTACAACGCTTCATGGCCCCATGGGGAGCTCCACCGAAGGCCCCAGTGGTGGTGCTCGCACGCGTTGCCAACACCCAGATAGCGAGTCGTGGCCCCAAAGGGAGCTCCACCAAAGGCCCCCGTGGCGGTGTGCTCATGCGTTTCCCCCATTCAAAGTCGAGTGCTTCGCTGCCCCAACAGGAGCTCCACCGCAGGCCCCAGTCGCGGCCCCGCTTCATTGCGGCGCACCCCATCATTCGTTTCGCGGCCCAATAGTGAGCGCCACATAAAGCCCCAGTGGCAGCGCCCACAAGGCGGCCCCGCCTCAGATATCCTGCGAACGCGATGCCCACAACGACGGCATTCACACTTGCATATGGTTGGGTCTTTCGCCAGGATAATTCAAGTCTGCTGGAGCTTCACGGCTCGCGTTCGTTTTAAACATTTGTAAAAGGTTCGCGGATGGTGGGTGGATCCGTTTCAAAATGTGGTTATCCCGCCAGTGCCGCGCACACTTGTATGAATTACGTACAGCAGTTTCGAGAGTTCTTATGGCGGGCATCCCAGCAATCACAAGTTCGGGTTGTCAGGTCGCGACAGTCACGTTGACTCGCAATGTTGACATCCCAGAAATTGTGTTCTGTCACGACTTAGCATCGTCAGCTCGCAACTGTAACGTTGATTCGCGGCGCTGAAGTCTCAGGAATGATGCTTCGGCACGGTTGAAGGTTTTCAGACGGCTGTTTTCCGACGGGGCTCTTCCCACAGTGGACATGTATCTTTTTAGGAGCCTATGCAGAGGGATCTCGGTGGGAGGGTTTATTGCCAAATCGTTGATCGGTCTTGGGTTTGCAGTGGTCCTCCTCCTCCTCCTCCTCCTCGTTCCTCTCTTCCTCCCTCCCCCATCCTCTAACCACCTCCATCGTCCTCCCTCCTCCTCATCGTCCAACCTCCCTCCTTCCTCCCTCATCCTCCCTCCCTTCCCTCCCCTCCCCCCTCCCCCCCCCTCCCTTCCTCCTACCTCCGACCCCCCTCGCTCCTCCCTGAACACACCCCCCTCTCATCCCCCTTCCTCCCCTCTTCCTCCCAGGGGATGCCGATCCGCGACGCGCGCGCCGTGCTCCTGCTGTGCAGCCAGCGGGCGGACCCCGGCCAGGCCGACCGGCACGGCCGGACGCCGCTGGACATCGCGCGGAAAGCTGGGGGCGACCCGTCGCTGCTGGAGTTCCTGCAGGAGAAGGGTCGGCGGAACGTCTTCGTGTCGGGCCCTTCCGTCGGCTCCTGGAGGGAATTTCCTTCGAGCAAGAAAGCACGGAATAAACCTAGAGGTTCGACGGTTCGCGCGGATTTCTCGGATCGGCGCCTGGACCCCCCTGGCGGCGCCTCCGGCGGAGGGGGTCCAGCTCAGATCCAAGAAACCCGCGGGGAGCCCCGAAAGTTTATGCTTATGCCGTTTTCTCTTCCTCCAAGGGCAAGAGGCCGGTCGCACGTTTTCGGACGTCTGCGTCGGTTCCTGAAGGTTCTCCCGCTTCAGGATGCGTCCCAGCATCTGCGCCTCGCCGAAGGCATTCCGAAGGCGCCCGGATCGTCCCCGAACGGCCGCCAGGGACCCGAGCTGCGATTCGAAAGCCGAGCGGCCCTCCGCCGGAGCTGCCGGTGGCGCGCGGCTTGCGGGGAGCGCGCGGGGGCCCAACCCGGGCGCGCAGGCCGCCACTGCCAAGCGCACGCAGCGACGGGCAGGCCGCGCACCCGAGGCACTCCTGCCTGGGGTCGCGCTCGCGCGCAGTCGCGAGCCAGGGGGCGCCCAGCGTGCGCTGGCAGGCGCTCCCACCGGGCAGCGGGGGGGGCGGGGCCCGGAATGGCCGCCCGCGGTTGTCGCCAGGACGGCGGCAGCGGCGACGACGCGGTCGGGAAGAGGGCCGCCCTCGCCACCAAGATCCTGGAGATCGGCCCGCTCAAAAGCTTGAGGTGGAGGGGGGGAGCCCAGGGTCAGGGCAGGTGCGTCCCGCAGGGACGGTGCGGCTCCTCCCCCGTTCCCGTCCTCGTCCTCCTCTCCCCCGTTCTCCTCCGCCGAGGCCCAGGCAGAGCGGCAGATCTTCGCCCCGTGGTGGAGCCTAGCCTGACGAAGCGGGCTCCCGGGCCCAGGGCGGTCCCCCGGCTCAGGGAGACGTGCGGGAGAGGGGTCGAACTGAGCAGGAGAGGGGGGGAGGGGAAGAGGGGGGAGGGAGAAGAAAGGAGGAGCAGGAGGAGGGAGGAGAGATGAGGAGAGGGAGGAGAGAAGAGGAGGAAGAGGGAAAAGGGGGAGGAGGCAGGAGGCAGGAGGCAGGAGGGGAGATGGGGCACAAGGGAGGAGGAGCAGGAGGAGCAGAAAGAGGGAGGAGGAGGAGGAGGAGGAGGAGAAGGAGGAGGAGGGAGGAGAGACGAGGAGGAAGGGGAGGATGAGGAGGAGGCAGGAGGAGGGATGGGGCAGAAAGGAGGAGGAGGAGGAGGAGGAGATAGAGGAGATAGAGGAGATAGAGGAGGAGGAGGAGGAGGAGGAGGAGGAGGAGGAGGAGGAGGAGGAGGAGGCAGGAGGAGGCAGGAGGGGCAGGAGGAGGCACAGGAGGAAGGGGGCTGGGGCCAGCGGGTACCCCAGCGGAGGAACACGATGAATCCCTACGCCGGCCGACTGTGCGGCTGATGAGGGGAATCTCGGGCGTGCGAGTCGCGTTGAGGACAAACAACACGTTGGCGCGCACCGCGTTGATCTGAGAGCATGTCCCCGCTGGCCTGCGGGAGAGCACCGGCGGAGCCCCTCCCCCAGGCGCCAGGGGGAGAGACGCTTGGGCCCCCAGGATCTGAGGAGCCTCTCCCCCCAGGAGACGAGGAGCCTCGCCCGTGGGCGGGGGCGGGGAGGAGCCCGTGAGGACGGACGAGAGGCCCCGTAACACGAAATGATGACGCCACCATGCTTGCCAGCACGGATGCATGATCCTTCGGACCATGCCTGCCAGCAAGGACACCACCATGCTGTCTCCTTGTCCAAGTCCATCGCGCCAGCAAGGATAGGTACATGATTTGCGCGGTCCCAAGTGTTGTCAAAGTTCCCCAGGCAGTGCTTGCACTTAGGCGTCCTTACTTCCCTTCTAAGGAACTGGGCCCGTGCGCGGCCCCGGCGGCCTCGTTCCCGCCCGTCGCCGTACCCACTTGTCCTGATAGGGGGCCCGTTTGGGGACCTAGCGGCCCCGTTCCTGTCTGTCGCCGCCGCCCTCTTGCCCCCCCCCCGTTCCCCCCGTTACACTGCAATCGCATCGCATGGCAATCACATTGCAGCAAGTTGCTTTACAATCGCAGCACATTGCAATTGCATTGCATTGTATTGCCTTGTATTGCGTTGCATTGATTTGCTTTGTTTTGTATAGCTTTGTAGCGATTTGCACCACATGGGTTGCACGACCGAGACAACCGCCTGGATTGCACCGTTTCGGAGGTTGGGGGGTGAGATCGCAGTGGAACGCAGACCCCCAACCAGGAAATTGTTTCGTGTCGTGCGTACGGGCGAGGCGAAGCTGCGTGGGCGCGCGAGAGGAATGAACCCGCCGCTGCTAGGGCGAAGTCAAGACAAATTCTCCCCCTCCCGCCCGTCCGGCGGTGGCCCGCGGTGTCCCGTGGTGTCCCGTGGTGTCCGCCGTTGCGAGGGCGAAGTCAAGACAAATGATTCTCCCCCGCCCGCCCGTCCGTCCGTCCGTCCAGCGGTGGATCGCGTTGTCACGCGGTGTCACGTGGTGTCCCGTGGTGTCCCGTCGAGTGAGATCGATAGTGAGATCGATACTGAGATCGATGTGGTGCCCCGAGGTGTTCCGTGGTGTCCCAAAAAGTGAGATCGATAGTGAGATCGATAACCAGATCGACAGGTGTCCCGTGGTGTCCCGTAGTGTCCCGTTGAGTGAGGTCGATAGTGAGATCGATACTGAGATCGATGTGGTGCCCCGAAGCGTCCCGTGGTGTCCCGTGGTGTCCCAAAAAAGTGAGATCGATAGTGAGATCGATAGTGAGATCGGCAGGTGTCCCGTGGTGTCCCGTGGTGTCCCGTCGAGTGAGATCGATAGTGAGATCGATGGTAAGATCGATGTGGTCTCCCACGGTGTCCCATGGTGTCCTATGGTGTCCCGCTCAGTGAGATCGATAGTGAGATCGATAGTGAGACCGATAGTGAGATCGAGAGGTGTCCCGCGGTGTCCCGTGGTGGCCCGTGGTGTCCCGTGGTGCCCAATTGAGTGAGATCGATAGTGAGATCGATCGTGAGATCGACAAGTGTCCCGTGATGTCCCGTGGTGTCCCGTTGAGTGAGATCGATCGTGAGATCGATTGAGTCAGATGTTGGTTCCCCCCTCTTCCCCTCCCACAATCTCCTTATCATCCGAAGGGTGGTCGTATAGGTAGGTTATACAAAAACGTTGGTTGGGGGCCACGCTGGCGAACATGTCGTTCTGATGGGATACTGGTTGGATATGAGACCAGAGCAGCAGAAGCGTACAACGAGCTACACCATTACGCTTAGAAGGAACAATGTTGCCACATGTTGCATCGTTGTCTCGAGTTCCTGTGGATTCGATCGCGTTGAAAAAGTCCGATGCACATCTACATACGGTTACACAATGAAGCAATGCGACGCACAGCAACGCAGCAAACGCAATCCAGTGCAAACAAAGCAGACCAAGGCAAAGTAGTTCAGATCAAAGCAACGCAAGGAGGCCCAAGCAGACCGAATCAAATCACGCATCGCAGCGCAGGTCAAAGCGACGCGAAGAGCGGCTAAGCACATCAACGAAGTTCTTACGCAGTGCAAAACATGCGAAACAGAGTAAGCCATGCCAAAACACAGCGAAGAAGATCGCATGTGCTCGGCGTCCAAGCTTACGTTGTGATTCACTGAGTGATTCACAACTGCGCCATGTAGATCTTCTCACGAACTGCGTCGTTGTGCAGCGCGAGTGGCTAGTAACACAGCTGCGGTATGTACTGTGACTGGTTTTAAAATAGCGGAGTCTTGTAGCGCGTGTCGCTTGTTAAAACACCAGCCGCTAGTATCGGGATGTTCGCCTGATTCGAACCAGACGTTGGCTGTTTCCCCCTTGTTCAACTGTTCCCGCACCGAGTCCGTAACAAATGCTATGCGTCGTTGTGCGAGCCCAGGGTTTTGTATCGGGCTTGGCAGGCTGCGTAAGGCGGCGCGTGCGTTTGGCAGTCGAACAGGAGAGATGCGGTGCTGTGCGAGTTCACTGACGACTTTCTCTTCCCCCCTCTCCGAAATATTGTTCTGTTTTTGTGCAAAATCACAAGACAGCTCGCCGCTTGGGCCCCACCGCCAGCCGAAACGGCGAGCATAAAACGGACAGATCCCCGCACGCATTCGAATGCCCACACTTCGTCCTCGTACTACTCGTATTCCTCCCCGTCCTCCTCCCCATCCGGATCGTCGTCGCCGTCCTCCTCGTCCTCATCCTCCTCCTCTGCCTGGACATCTTCCTGCTCCAGCTCCTCCTCGCCGTCCTCGTCTAGGAATTCGTCCTCGTTTCTCCGATTCCTCTTCCTGCTCATCCTCCTGCTCCTGGCACCTCGGTGGCCGAGAATAAAACCGTCTCCTATCGGTTGCGCCATAGTTTGCGCCCTCGGCGGCCGAGAAGAATACCGTCTCCGATCGGTCGCGCCACAGGTTGCGCCCTCGGCGGCCAATAATAAACCCGTCCCCTATCGGTTGCGCCATAGGTTGCGCCCTCGGCGGCCGAAAATATAACAGTCTCCTATCGGTTGCGCCCTAGGTTGCACCGTCGGCGGCAAAGAGTAAAACCGTCTCCTGTCGGTTGCGCCATAGGTTGCGCCTTTGGCGGCCGAGAATGAAACCATCGCGTCACGGGTGCGACCAGTCTGTTCAGTTCAATTCAGGCAGTTTACCTCGCGAGGAACAAATTCGGGCTACGCCCGTGCTATGAAAGTCAATGAAAGTCACGGCACGTTAACCAATGCAACGCAATGCTATGCATTACGATGTAGAGCATTTCAGAATAATGCAGCGTCAAACTATGCGAAACAAAGCGAGGCAAAGTAAAGCAGCGAATTATCGTTCGAGGCAACGTGAATACTGCGACGAAGTGAACGTCACATCAAAGTGGGACAAAGCATTTCAAAATGGATATTGTAAAGTGATGCGATGCAATGCAAAGCGGCACAAATGAACGCGACTTTCGGCAGGAACATGCACGGCAAATCAAAACCATGCCGTTCAACGACGCACAACGCATTTCAAACCATAAAAGGCAAGCAGCTCAAAGCAAAGCAACACAACGCAATGGACATCAAAGCAATGCGAGGTAAGGCAACACCACACTGGAAACATACGACGCATTGCAACGCATTGTAAACCAATCCACGTCAGGGCGATGCAAAGCACAACGAGACGAGGCAACGCGCAGCGCTGCAGGGCAACCGCTGGGCGAAGCCGAAGCGAGAGGGAGGCGAAAGCAATGCGAAATCAAGGGGTCGACGGCCTGTAGGGAGGCTCCCAAGGAACCGGGGGGGGCAAGTCCCCAGACTAGGCGGTCCAGAAGAGGCGCTGCCTTCGGCGCGCCTCGCCTTCGCCGGAAGCCAGCGGAAGTAAACGAGGGCGCCTCCGCTGGCGGAGGCTGGCGGAAGCTCGGCGGACATGGGCGATAGGGGAAGCGACAGGTCAATAGTTTCGGATTCAGGATTTCGGGAATCGGCCAGATGAAGCGCCGAGCGCACCACCCCCCCTGGGCCCAGGAGCCGGGTGCGGTCACGGAGGGCCACCGGGCTTTCTCTCTTTGCTCTGGCGCGTAGCAAGTAGATCGTACGATGTCCGAGGAGGGCGCACGAGGAGTTTTTCCCCCGCCCTCCACCGCGGCTCCTCCTTGCCCTCACTGTTACCTCCCACCCGCCCCGCGCTGCCATTGGGGAAGAAATTTCGCCTACAGGAGGGAAGCCAGGAGGGGAGGCGCCTCGCCTTGGGGGGGGGCGGAGCTGTTGAGTGGAAAGGGAGTGGAGGAGAGGAAAGCGGAGAGGGAGGGGCGGGGAGGGGAGGGGAGGGAAGGTGCCCGCCCGTGACAAGGCACGCAGGAGTAGTTTTCTCTGAGCCGTTTCGATGGATCCTCCTTGTCCCGATTGCCTCGATGAACCCTGGCTACCACCGCAGGAAAGGGTCAGACACCTCCCCCCGCCAGGAGAGCCGCTTCAGCCCCCGGGAGTGGGCGGCGGATCCAGAGCAGGCCGCGGGGGAACAGAAGCCGCACGAGCCACCCAAGGGTCCTGGAAGAGAGAGGGAGGGAGGGAGGGAGGAGTGGGAGGGGGAAAATGAGGAGGAGGAGGAGGAGGAGGAGGAGGAGAGTCATAGTGAGAGCGTCCAAACATTAATTCACCAAGCTGAGTCCCCCCCAGAACTTCTCCAGCGGCGCGGGGAAAAGGAGGAAGGTGGCGACGAAGTGATGCCTTTGCATGCTGTTTGTAATCGGAGTGAGCGGCGACAGCCAGCGGATGAAGACCGTGTCCAAGCAGGGGACGTGATTCCCACGTACACTATGAACGAAACCACCACAAGATTGCCCATGCCTGCCTGCACCACTGACTGAGAACACATCGTAGCGCACATTTTGACCAGGAGGATGGAAGATGCAGGGCGGCAGCTTGCCGATCACCAGAGTTCTCACCGAAGTTGACCGCTATCACACAGTAACATGTGAGAATAACTGTGCCCATCAATAAGGAAGTTGCAGAGCGGTACAACGCATCCCATCTAGCCAGAACGTTCAAGTACGCTCAGGCGGCAGGGAGGAGCCCGTGGAAGCTACGACCTGCAGCCTGGGGGACCCTTGACGAACATGATCGTGAAGGGAATGAAAACAAAAGGGCCCACGATTGGTACGTATAACACTTTGCCCACGGCGAAAACCAGCCTGACTCTTTGCCGAATTCCGTCACCGCGAAATGGTCCCACATACCAGATGCGCCGGCCAGCCACGATGTCCCTCAAGCACCGCGTGGAGGCGCAAGGCATAACGCCAAGGACGTGCCGGGTTAAGCCAATACGCTTATGGAATGCCTCGGGCCGATGCTTGAGAGGGGGAGGGGGGAGGGGGAGGAGGGAGGGGAGGAGGGAGGGGAGTTGTGGATGAGCTGGAGAAGGAGGAGAGAGGAGAGAGGGCAAGCTGGGCGCGCTCGCGCCATATCAAACATACTACCCCTTCCACCCGTCGCTTCACATCACGCTGGTGTCTTCTCTATCCGCCGACGCGTGTCGTAGCGGACCTGAGACTCTAGAAAGGACCCCAAGGCCCAAGGTGTTATGCGCAATCGGAGAATAGGGGCGCTACGTACATTGAAGGAGAAGGTAGCGGATGGGCATGGGTATGAGCACGAGGAGAGAGGAGGATGGGGAGGGATAAGGATGAGGAGGAACAGCAGCAGCAGGAGTTGGAGTAGAGGGAGCGGGAGGAGCATGAGGACCAGGGGAAGGTGGATGAGGGGAAGGAGGGGGGCGACAGCGATGAGGAAAGACTCGGATCCAGAAAGTATTGGCCCGCGCTGGGGCGATAGCGCCCACCTGAACGATGGGAGCACAGCGCCGATCCTGACATGAGGCCCATGCTGCGGCGGCAGCACCAAGCTGTGACAACCGAATAAGGTCCGATTGAACATGCAAACTTTGAACTTTGAAAGGGTGAACTTGAACAGTCCAATGGAAAGTCCAACGTTTGAACTTCTGCGGGTGAGAGAACACTACGCGCAGGGATGCGGGCTGCTCCCCGGCCATCTCTGGGGGAGAGAGGAAAATAGTAGTTAAACTAAGTGTAGAGGGCAAGGTCGGGTCGGCCGCGCCGTATCTGACATCCTACCACTCCCACCCCCCATGTCGCATTGCGATGAGCTCGTTTTTCACTATCCGACGACGGGTGCCACGGCGGATCTGGAACACCCAAAACGATACCATCGTGTCATGTACAACGGAAAAACGGGAGTTGTGTACAATAGAAGGGGAGGATGAGGAGGATGAGGAGGAGGAGGAGGACCAGGGACTTGCAGCAAGACCCTCCAACCTCAGCACCTCTGTACAGCCTCCAACTGCTATGTGCCGCAACCAGTTCTAGCAATTCATCTTCTAGCCATTTAATTGTGGCAGCCACTTCCGCCTATCCCTTGCTATTTGCATGCCCGCTGTCCCGCAACTTGCCTCAGCCGCCCTCCGCCCGCCGCAGCCTCGAGTCTCGCAGCCGCGACCCAGCCACGGGGGGATGGGGGCACAGTGGAGAAGGATGATCATATCAAACAGCCACTCTTCCGCTGGCCGCCTTGGCATTGGCCAGGGCAGCCGCGGCCCGCAGTAAGGCCCTCCAAACTCCGCATCTCTGTGCAGTAGCTAACTGCCACTTGCCGCGTTCGGTTGTCACGGCTTGTCCTCTACACTCTCCGCCTCGGCAGCCACTTCCGCCTGCATCTTCTCTGGGCCGCCACTTGTCTCATCAAGTCCTTTTCCAGCCCCCTTCTCTCACAGACTTTCGCCTGGCGCCGCACTTTCGCACAGCCAACCGCGGGGGGGGGATCATGCAGGCCGCGGAAGAGGAGACTGACCGCCCATGCTACCGCCAGCCGCCTGGGCATTTTGGCGTTGGCCAGGGCAGCCGCGGCCCGCAGAAAGGCCCGCCAAACTCCCTATCCCTGTTCATTGGCGAACTGCAGCTTGCCGCACCCAGGTGCCACAGCTCATCCTCTAGGCTTTCCACCTCGGCAGCCACTTCCGCTTGCATCACTGCTGCGCCGCCATTTGTCTGGTCAAGTCGTTTCCCGGCGCTCTGGTGACACCAACCTCAGCCGAACACCACATGTTCGTGCCGCCAACCATGGGGGTGGGATCAAGCTGGGTTGGAGGAGAGGTTACGCCAACCGTGGCCACTGCCACTGGAAGGTGCACAGTTCGCCCGCCTGGCGGGTGAGGGTCCCCTTGGGGGGATGGAGGTCGTCTCAGTGGGCTTACTATGGGAGGATGGGGAAAGGCCCTTGCGCCTTCCCACTCCGGACGTGCGTTGGCCACGGAACCGACTGTCGCATTGTCAGCCGCAAACCCCTTTGCCGCAGGGCCAGCCCTAGTCCAACTTCACGCATACTTCTGAGGCCCCCCCCGTCCCCCCACTCCCAGGGCGCTGGGGACATGGCTACCCCGCTCACAGGGGGTGAGCTGGTCGCTTCCCATTTCGTTGTTGCAAACCGTAGCTTGATCAACCTACCACAAGGGCGACCGCCCCTGGGGGGAGGCAACGTCACGTCTGACATGGACGCCACCAGCGCCGAGCGCCGATGAGGAGGGAGAATTATAAGAGGAGGAGAAGGAGTAGGAGGAAGAGAAGGACGTGGCGGACGAGCAGGGGGATGGGCATGAAGAGTACAAGGAGAATGAGGGAGGAGGTGGGCGAGGAGGAACAGCAGCAACAAGAGCAGTGGCGAGAGGAGCTGGAAGGGCAGGAGGAACGGGGGAAGGCGGAGGAGGGGAAAAGAACGGGGAGACCACTACGAAGAAATATTCAGATCCAGAAAAGTTGCCCACACTGGGGCGGGGGGGGCCATTCTGAACGACGGGCGCAAGCGCCGATCCTGGAACGAGGCACACGCTGCAGCCTGAGCACCAGTGTGAAGCACCGAGAACGTTCCGGTTGGAACAAAGACATGGATTATACACACATGCACAAATCTTGCTCGTAGATAGACAATTCCCCGAGTCAGAGAGAGAGTGAGAAAGAGAGAAAGCGAAAGAGAGAAATAATACCATCGACTAGCACTCATATTGGGTAACTGTGGAAGGCGGACCACCAGGCTGACCAGACGGGAGCACGGGCCATCTCATGAGCCGCTCATCCAATAAGATCTAGCGGGGGGTGGGACGCGAAGCGTCTAGGCTATAACACGGTCAACCATTAAGGAGGTTGCCCGATGTGGGATGCCGCCCCACCCTGATGGCAGAAATGTTATGATGTTGTCTGCACCCGGTGGCTCGAGCCGACAAGTTGGCTACTCTACCTTGGGTCGCCTGGTACGAGCTACATATGGTGCAGACCATGGCCGCGTGCGTCACCAAAACCTGGTGCCCATGGAACTCGGCAGTATCTTCAACGGGCACCGACACCCCCTCGCGGACCAAGCTCGCCTCATCGCCAGCCACACAAGGCATGGAAACATTAGCAGCTTCAAGCGTAGCCTTAACCGTTGCCATGCGCAAGGGTGAGGCCCCTTGCAACTTCACATCTGTCCAAGCCCTGAGCCTCGGCTAGGCCGTGGGCTGAGAGGACCCTTGGAGCAGTTTGACTAAGCCAGAGGGGGCCCTGGGCTGAGACACGCATTGTTTTCACTGGCTCATACTAAGGACCATGATGGTCATACTATGTTCAGTAGTCCCCACGTGCCTGGGGGGAGGGGCTCACGATAACCACGTGCGGGGCGGCCAATCAGTGCATCACGGTACGCCATGCGACATGCACACCATGAAATGAACCGCGTCTGCAACTTAGCGTCCGACAAGTGCCCTTCGCAGGAGTTGGCCAATGCATCCGCCAGCTCGTGAGCCATAGCCCTCCTTTTCGAACTTCTGTCCGCCCCAGCGCTCCCGAGGTAGTACTCCCAAGAGTGTTGGGCGCGCGAAAGAAATTCCTCCGCTTCCTCGTGTGCAGGGCACCAATAAAAGTCGGGCGGCGTCCGCTCCTGTGTGGAGGCAAATATGTTCCTCCGCAAGTCTGCATACTGCGCCTTGGCGTCGGAGTGAACTTCGCGCCGCCCTTTACCTCAGCCGCGAGCGAGGAGAAGTGCGACGCCACAAGTGAGACCTTGGAGAGTAACCTGAGCGCTGCGAGAAGAGCCGCAAGTTCAACTCGTCCCACTGTCTGAATGGGTCCTCCAAGGGGCCCACACGCAACGCGGAGATGAAGAGCATTATCGCCTAGCTGACAAAACTCCCATTCACAGCGTCTCAGTTTTGGCCATGACGGGGCCACACCAGGCCCATCATCAGTGTGTATACGAGGGACGACCACATGGTTTGACCCGGGCCCCAGCCGCCCCACAGTCTCACATCGAGCCTTCTGGAGACCGTGGGAGAAAATTGAGGACACAAAGGCATACAGACACAAACATCGAGCATTTCCCAGTCCGGGCCAGTCAGCCGCTGGGACACCCTTTTCACGTAGATGCTCGTACACGTGATTCATCTTGGGGCCCCAGGGGAGGTCCTCGTCATTCGTGTCGTCGCGAAGGCAAGCACAGGCAATCGAATCGTGCCCCAGAGCGGCACGAGCAGCTCCGCACCGGGGGGCACGCCGCAGCTTCACCACATCCAAAACTCGGTGCTGGCGGCCTCGAGCCCGGCTGCCTCCAGCCCAGAGAACACGAAGCTCGCCCGCAGAACGCGGGTGCTTGACGGCCGCCTCGGCTCCACCGGAGCACCTGCCCCGAGCTCGAAGCCAGAGTTCTACGCATTGCTCATGTCTAATTATTCGAACGTTCTTTGCTTTTTGGGGGGCCAAGATTATTTCGTTTCTAATCATTATATCCTGGGCCTCTTCCTGGCCACTAGGGGGCCCGGAACAAATAGAAACGAGCACAACTAGAAATGAGCAAGATTAGAAATGAACGACGTGTACGCTACCATAACCAATCTCGGTGCTGCTCCAGCATCATCCTTGCCTGCCATCTCTCAACTCCTCGGCGTGCCAATTCACGCGCCAACTTGGGAGATACCTGCCAGAGATCAGCGATCAGGTTCTGGCCATCCTCGACCAGAGTACCACACGGTATGCTCCAACCAATACGATCTAAACTTAGCCGTAGTACCTCAAGAGGCTCACGAACTCCAGCCCAAGACATCTGTTCCTGGACCTCATTGTTGAGGGCCCACCAGGCCCGTTGAAGCCTACCCAATGGCACACGCTGGCCCCGAACGAAACTGAAGTAGGTAATGAGGGGCTCCATCGTGGCGTGGTAGATTGGGTCGTACATCCTGTCCTTCTGAGCGGCGGGGTGGAGGGTGAGGGAGGCGCTGCCCGACGAGCGCCCGCACAGCATGCCAATGATCTGTCTCATGTTGGCGGGTCCCTTGGGAGACGCACCAGCCGCGGCCACTCCATGACCGACAGAAGGGAGCAGGCCAGTGCGCCACAAAGCTGCTCCCTTCGTTCCCGCTCCACGGAGCAGCATACGTAATCTTGTAAGATTGGCAATCGATTCCGAAGTTTCGGCGACCGAGCGACGGCTTGCTTGCGAACAGGACGAACCATTGGCACGCCGTGTCCGAGATGTCGAAGCCACGTCTTCGCTGCGAGCCGAAGTCGATACGCCTTGGATGCATCCGTATGTACTCGACCGATATGTTCCACGAAAACGTCTGCGATGCCGTCTGGACATCCCCCACCGTGATGAAAGGAAGTTTCTCTCATTCAGCAGTCTTTTTTTGACAGCTCCGCACATTTAGTGTCACGACATGCATGGCATGTCCATCCCTCCCTCCGTTTCCACACATGTTCGCCCGCCATCAGGCATGGCTGCGTGCGCACTGTATGGGACATGCTAGCAGACATGGCCATGACTCGCGAGGCCTGTGAGCCAAAGGCTCCGTTCAAGAAAGCCGACCCGGTCAATTCTTTCAATGGCTTTACGCTTTCCTTGATCCTCTCCTGGGTGAAATCATCAGCTCTCTCACCAAGTGCTGTCTGTTCAAACTCGGGGTTCGCTAACGAGTGCATGGCGGCCTGAGAAAAGGACTTGGACTGATCGCCCAATAATTCCAGCACCTCTCCCTCGGTCAAAATACGTCGGTAGAAGCCCATCGGCTGCTGGATGGATCTGGCCAGTCGGGCAGCAGGTCGCGTGTCATTCATGTCATGTTGCATGTACCCATGCCTGCCCCGCCGTTTCTTATTGATATGCACCCATCCCTCTTCAGCTCGCCTTCTCAGCCATTACAGCTGATGTCCAAGGTGAGGTGTAATCTGGCAGCCTGATCGTGCTCCTCGTCATGCCTTGGTCATTCCGATAACCATTAATCGTATTGATCCAAAGCGTTCGCACTCGAATGACATGCTTGGACCCTCTGGCTGCTGCGATCCAAGCTCTGGCAACTGGGCCATCTGCAAACCAACTGTGGTTGATGTCCCACCTTGCCTCTACGAACTTGGCCTTGACGGGTCATCCTCGACCGACGTACGGCTTTTCAGTCAGGCCCACGAGGTTTTGTCTTTGTAGCAGATCTTGTTCTACACCCGAGAATACGAGGTCCCATGCATGCCGAAGCTCCGTTTCCTTACTCCTCAGTGTCATGCTAAGGTATCGGTGCACGCGCACAACATCCGACATGCAGTCCTTTAGGCACCCCTTTCAGTTCGGCAGGAACGCGCAGCCATACCTCACGATGCGGAGGGGGAGGAGGAGGACAAGGAGGAGTGTTCGGGCGTAAAGCAGGCCTGCTGGATTTCAGCGCTCTTTCTTGTCACCTCCTGCCTCCATCGCAATTCTTCTTTGTCGTCCCTCATCCGTGTCGTCCGTCTCGTTCTTTTCCCTCGCTTCCTCCTCCTTTTCCTTCTTCTCTCTTTCCTCCTCCTCGTCCCTCCTTCGCATAGTCCGTCGCCCCCTCCTTCTAGAGGAGCGCTGGGATTTCGGGAACGCTTTCAGGAAGACCAAGCGAAACAACGAGTAACCTTTTGGGAAGTATACAGGGCGGCAATCACGACGACCGATGGGCGACCCCGCTGTAGCCTCAACAACAACAGCAGAAGCAACAACAACACAACAGCAACAACAGCAACACTAACAACAACAAACAACACACGACTACACTTACAGCCAAATGGTGACCTTGCATTTGATGTGGCAATGTCGTTGCTCTGTTGTTTACTTGTTTCCCTGAAGGTGTTCCCAACATGTCTGCCACAAGCGCTTTGGATTCTCTGGTGTTTACAGTGCTGTATTTGTTCTGCGGGTGGTCCCAACAATCTGCGACTCGTATGGATCCCGCCTCACCGCGGAGT
Source organism: Prorocentrum cordatum (assembly GCA_963575745.1). NCBI lineage: Eukaryota > Dinophyceae > Prorocentrales > Prorocentraceae > Prorocentrum > Prorocentrum cordatum. Next base: position 539,330 of record CAUYUJ010012225.1, on the reverse strand, counting down.
CGACCATCAAAGGTTGGTGTTGTCGTTGGGTTCTTTATTTGGTTTGGTTGCGTTGGTGCTCAGGAAGGTGCTCCCAAAGTTTCTGCTACCAGCGCTTTGGATGATTTGCTTTCCTTTGTTTGAAGGGCCTTCCCAAAAATCAGCCTCCCAGATTGATTCCGCCTCAGCGGTGTCGCCCGTCAGACGTTGGGGTTGTCGTTAGGATCTTTGTTTTTCTATTGTCCACAAGGTGTTCCCAAAGTTTCTGCCACCAACGCTTTAGATTATGTGTTGTTGTTGGTGTTGCTGCGAGGCGATGGGTTATGTCTTTTGTTCCATTGGCGCTCCCAAATTCCTGGCACTCCTCTACAAGAAGGAAAAGATGGAAGAGAAGAGGCGAGGGATGAGCCTCCCTCCCTCCTCCCCCCCTCCCTCCACAATTACCTATTCCCTCCTTCCCTCCCTGCCGCCCCCACTCCCCCCTCACATATGGTTCCGCAATTGCTCCCCTTCCCTCGCTCCCTCACTCCCTCCCCCCCTCCCTCCACAATTACAGTCTGCATGAATACTAGTTCCCATATCCCTTGACTTTGTCCGGAAGATGTCCCACCCTCTCCGCGTATGTTACCTTACGTTCGGTGCGGTTGATTAATAGTTTTTCTGTTTGTTTCAAACGGAATTTCCCCAGCGCTTCAACATGATGTTTCCGCTACAAGTGGGCCTCGTTCTAAGATCGGCGCCTTGCCCCCGTCGTTCAGAATGGCGCTCCCGCACTGGCGGCGCAGGACACTTTTCTGGATCTGAGTCCTTCTTCGTGCTGGTCTCCCCGTTCCTTTCCCCTCCTCCGCCTCCTCCTGGTCCTTCCGCGCCTCCCGCTCCCGCTGCTGCTGCTGCCCTTGCCGTCGCGCAGGCATCCGCCCTCCCGGTCCACGCCAGAGACGGCCCGAGCCGAGGAGCGGCCGAGGCCGCCGGGCTGGCGGAGGACGCGGCCCGCATGTCGGCGGAGAGGTCGAAGCTGGCGGAGGATCTCCTGGGCGGCGGGGTGCTCGTCCTGGCCGTTCCTCTCCGCCCATGCTGCCCGTTTCTTCCTCTACCTTCTCTGGTGCACTCTATTTCCTCCTCATCATCATCACCATCATCATCACCAGCGTCATCATCATAATTGTAGCCACCATCACCATCATCAGCATCATCGTATCATCATATCATGATTATCATCGCCATCATCACCAGCATCATCATCACCAGCATTACCACCATCAACATCACCATCATCACCAGCATCATCATCGCCAGCAACATCAGCATCGTCATCATCATCATCATCATCATCATCATCATCATCATCGTCATCATCATCATCATCATCATCATCATCATCATCATCATCTCATCACCATCATCATCATCGCATCACCAGTATCATCGTCATCGTCATCGATCTCGTCATCACACTTTTTGTCCCTTCGTAATACGACTCGTCCTCGTCATCCTGCTCTTCCTCCTCCTCCTCCTCCTCCTCATCCTTCCTCTCCTCTTCCGACGACGAGCTCTCCGTAGCCATTTTGGCTCATGCCTTTTCCGTAGGTCCCCTGCTCCTGGACCTTGTCCCTCGGCGTACCCCCATCCCGGGCGGGCGTGAGGGCCTTCGGGGGGCAGGGCTTTTGGCCCACGGAGCAAGGGATGGCACGGGCGGGGTTGCTGGACGGCGATCCTGGTGGCGATCGGCAGCGGCGGTCGCGCGCCGAGCGCACGGCCGCTCGGAAGCGGGCGCTGGTGGCTGCGGACAACGGGCTGGAGTCGGCCAGGGCCGAATGCAAGCGCCTCCGCGACCTGGTGGTTGCGGCGGAGACTGCGCTTGACGCAGTCGTAGGCTGCTGCGAGGTCGGCCAGCGCCTGCGGTCGCTCCTGCCCGCGCTGCAGGCTATGCTGCAGGGCCGCGCGCCGACGTGGATGGAGGTGCTGCGGCGCAATGTCGCCTTGCACGCCGATGCGCAGGACGTCGACGTGTCCCAGGCGGCTGCCGCTACACTGCGCACGGCCCAGCACGGGCCACGGCTGGAGATGCGGCTCTTCTCGAAGAAGGTGACGCTCCTCGAGGACGTTGTCTCGACCCTCTCAGCCGATGCCGTGCCCTTCGTGCCCGGCCAGATCTACGCGGAGTACGGTTTCCACGGCGGCGACGTCGATGAACTCCTGGCCGCGCTGGCACGGGAACGGTTGCCGCCCTTCGTGGAGGAGGGCTTCGTGCAGCTGCACTCCGAAGGCGAGCCCGAGAGCGGAGGGCAGGAGGAGAAGGAGGACGAGGAGTTCGCCGAGGACGACGCGGCTCCCGCTGCTGCTCCGCCCTCCCCTGCTGCCCACAGTCCCACCGAGCTGAAGCGCCTCGTGGATGAGGCCAAGGATCAGCTTGAGCGAGTTGCCCTCAAGATTGCACTCGGTGATGACTCTGGCGCTACCCAGCACGAGCTCGAGACGGCCGCTGACCGTTTCACAGACCTCGAGGACCTGCTGGCTTGCGCCCAGGCTGCGGCGATCGTGTACCACCCTGAGTGCGACGTCGAGGGTGATGGCACCACCAGACCATCGTGGGAAACGATCCAAGACATCCATGCGCGCCGTGCGGAGGAGCTCAGTGACCCGAGCAGTACCAGCGCTCTGCTCGCCGATGGGCTGCCATTCTATTGGCATGAGTGCCCTGGATGGCCCCATGGGGCGCGCTGCCTCTGCCCGAGGTGCCTTGAGAAGCAGGTGAAGCATGTCATCCCCTCTGGGCGGCGAGGCACCTAGGCTGCCGTGCGGGTCCGCGATTTGGCAAGATCGCTGAGTTCAGGATCGCCGAGGCCGTGTGGCGGCGCCCCAGGATCGCGAAGGTCCTCAAGCAGCCGCGCAAGTACCTCAAATGCCGCCGCGTGCAGGACAACGGCGTCCCGCACACATCGACAAGGTGGGCGTGGGCTGAGCCTGGGGTTAAACCCAGGTTCAGCCTACGCTAAGGGAAGGTCGCCCCGCGTCGTGCCCTGAGCGCGGTGCGGCGGCGGCCAAGACGGGACATTGCGTCCCTCAGCCTCCGCACTCCGCACTCCGACGACGAGCTGGTTGGACACGACCCAGCTTGTTCAAGACATATTCGCCACGATGGCCAAGCTTCGAATGAAGAGCGCCATGATGGGCAGTTAGAGGGCGGCGGTGTCTCCGGTGCGATGGCAAATGGAGTTGGGAGGACGATTGGTTGCGAGATGCTAGTTGGTGTGCGACACATGAGGCGACCAAGATCGAACAATCGTATTCTGAATATGGGGTGCACACTTGGGGGCTCTGTTGAGCATGAGGTTGGACGCACGGACAGCTGGAGTAAGCTACCCTCGAAGTGGCAGCGGGCGGACAGTCTTCACGAATATGGCACTACATCGCGTGCGTCAAGACCCGATGCTGACATACTAGAATGGGATTGAGGTATGATCCCGAGGAGGACTCCTCTGGTGGAGGCCTGAGACTTGCGCGCGAGCTGTAGAGCCAGAGCCCAGCGCCAGAACCATTCGAGCCAGAGGGCATACGCACAGTTGCCCTGAGTTTGCGAGAGGAGACAGCTTCAGGCATTGACAATCTGGGGCCGCGGAGCATGGCCCTTCTCTTGATGGGAGTGTCAGCGCGTCTGGATGTGTGAAGCGTGTAGCCGAAAACGTCGAGAGTTGCTTCAGCTGTTGACGGTAACAGGTATGCCCAGGTTGCCCAACGCCCGAAGGAGGACACAGGTTGACCGGGCTCTTGGCGAACACGCTAAGGGCTCACAGCAAGTTCTGGAAGGCGGGCCAGGATGTTTGGCGGAAGCGACACACAAGAAGGCACCAGCACGCGGCGACAGGACGAAACTCAGAACGTGCAGTGCGGACGTAGGCACGGGCGGCGGAAACTGGGGGGGGGGGGGGGGCGCCCTCCACCGACAACCAGTGGCGGTGATGTTGGACTTGTAAAAGGCTTCCCAGAAGACACCGCATGCTACAGCATGGGGATCGACTGCCACCACATGTTCAGCATGCGCAGGCTGATCAGCCCCATCAAATGGTATGTTGGGCGGCGAGTGCTTCGATTTGGAAGCCCGCTGTTGGCATGCGGGAGAATGGGCAGCGTCGCCATTGCAGGGCGCACCTTCGGCACAATTATGATGCTGCTGATGGCGCGGGGGGCCTCTGATCAGATCTACCGGCTTCGGCCGCCGCTTGCCATAACAACGGTGGTTTATGATGGCAGTCCCCAGGTTGGTGGAACAGAGTCAACCAGCAAAAGTAGCGACCAGTCAGTCTCGCTAGTCAATGCCACAAGAAGTTGGCAGATATTGGGTTGGAGCTCAGTCGAAATATAGAACCTGCGATTTCAGCATCTGCAAAATTTACCAAGCGATCTGGCATGGCTTCCAATGCGCACATGGCCGAGCGAGGGCGAGTCGTGCGACGACGCGCGGCAGGAGCCAGGGGGGAAGTGGCGCCGCCCAGGCCCAGCGAACGCGGCCATCCACGTCAAGCAGGAAGCCAAGCAGATATCGGATATTGGCACAAGGTGGTCGTCAACTTGGAGGATGATATTGGGGCGGGGGCTTCCGTCAGTGCCCTGCGCTGTCAAAGTGCAAGGCGCGTCGGAGACGCAGCTCTAGCAGGTCAAGGCCATCGCGGGACGCGCTCTTTGCGGAGGTGTCCGAGGCAGGTGCAGGACGATGGAGCCCACCTTCTCGCGCTGTCCGAGATCCGACCGCGCGCGCATGGCGGATGCGTATCCCTTGGCTTCTTGGCCCAGGGTGAAGCGGGGCACGTGGGTCAAGCCGAGGGCAATGCAGCTGGCCTGCGAGCGCATTCAGCGCAAGGTTTCAACGTGGAAAGCAGCGCGAGGGCCCGCGCCTCAATGACCTTCGAACGGATGGGATGGGCGGCACATTTGCGGGATTACTGGTGGAACGAGCGCGGCGCCGTCGTCGACTTCAGCGGGGTGGGCTGAGGTAGGTGCGGCCGCGCTCGCGAAGGCAGCGCAGCAGTCGACCAAGTCAGTGGGGTTCCAGGCGGTAGAGGGGAGGGCGGGCTCCTTGGCCCGCTCGTTCTGCAACTTGCACGAGAAGAGATCCACAATTTCAACGCAGGCGGCGAATTCAATGGCGCGGGCTAACTTCGCCCGTGGTTGGCATGAGGTTTCTTCAACCAAGTGCGGCCCCGCCGCGCGCGGGGGGTTCCCCCTGGCGCATGGAGCATTTGCCGGGCGGAGTTGGGGGAAAAAAGACTTTCATCGGACGTTCAGGCGTGGCTGGCATTGTCGAGAGAGACAAGACTGGCGTGACCAGGAGAGGAAGATGCTCGAGTGGACCAGGAAAGAGCATTGTCAACATTACCCGTCCACCGCAATGTTGCGCAAAGGCCTGTTCATTGATCCGCTGCGCGGCTTTTCACGACTACGGACAGAAAATCACGGTTGGTGACATCAGCGCACCGCCAGCGGTTGATCGGCGGGCAGACGCGCGTGGTTGGGAGTCGCCGATGTCCTAGTTGTGAGTGCAGCGCTTGCAGTGGACGGGCATACTGTTTGATTGATCGGATCAGCAGTATGGTCGCTGCTGCTGGCCCTGAGCCATTCCCTTGGCAGACGGCAGGGGCGGCTGAGTTCGGGGCAGCCACGAAGCAACATCAACATCATCACGGACTATGAATGGCGGGCCACGCGGCTGCTGCGTCGAGCGCCAGTGCTCGGGGTTGCGGGCAAAGTTCTGGAGCTTTGCCAACGACGTCGGCAGATCATTCGCGGCCCCCCCCCCCGCCCCTCCTCGGTGCCCCGCCGCGCGCGGGCGGGGGCCGTCCGACGAGGAGTTTCTGCGTCGCGCTGGCACGGCAACGAGCTGCCCGACAACTATGCCAAAGGAGGGGCTCGCATGCATCCGCGACGGCTTCGTGGCGAACGGCTTCGGGGCCTGCGAAGTGGCGCAGCGCGACCGACGCTGCTGCTCGCGCCGCCGTGCATCTTGCGATGGTGTTCAGACGGGAACTGGACAGATGTTGGAAATATTGAGCGCGTTGAGAGGGACCAACCATCTTTCTGAATGACGACCGCGGGCAGAGTTGGACGAGGAGGTTTTACGGGTCGGTGGAGTTACGCAATGTGCGGATCTAGTCGTGCCCGACGTTTGGAGCTTTCCAATTGCGTTTGCGGCGGCCCGTCCACGTGGGCCCGCGAGGCCCAGGAACCCCACGAACTTTTGGGAATTGGGGCAGGTGTCTGGCGCGCTGAATGCGATGCTCGTGGCGCCCCTAAAGCGCCCGTGATCACGCGCCGCGCGTAGGCAGGCACCCTTGGCCTCCGTAAGTGCCTGATCCAGGGACGAGGGCCGCCCGGCGAGACATGAGGGGGTGGTTTGCACAGGCCCACTCTTATTCTCTTGCGCGACTGACCTGCAGTCGGCCAGGTTAGCAGCCCGTCGCTGGCAAGCGTAGCGAACCTCTATTTGTTGGCCTGGAGCCTTGTTCTCGGAGCCCCATCGTTGTCATCGGGAGCCTCTTCCTCCTCCTGTTTGATCATGCGCGCTCGTTTCCTCCTCCTCCTTTTGTCGGCGGCGAGCGGGGGGGGGGGGGGGGAAACGAGATGGAGAAGGCGTTTTCAGAACGTTCGGAAGTCCCCCGGCCTTCCGATGAGTTCCCCAAGTCTTCCCCGGCGGCAGGAAATCTGTTCAGCAGGCGCGAGGGTTTCTGAAAAGGCCTTCTCCTCCTCATTCCCCCCCTGGCTCGCCACCGGTTTTGGGCGGCGACGTGATCGCCATGATGATGAAAAAAGGGGTCCAGGAGGGAAGGGGCCCTGGTGGTTGTGCGTTGTCGGCCTCCCGGGGGCCACTCCTGGGCCCTGAATGAAACCGACAAGCGTCGCTCGATATGTAGAACTGCTCCCAGGGGTACGGTGGGGGCCCATGCCAAGAAACGCCCTGCTTGCCTCCAGGGTGCCCTGGTTTTCCTGGTCTCCGACGGCTTTGCCATGATGGAGAGGGCGACGTTCCCGCGCCAAAAATCAAGGGACTCCCTGGGGTCTCAGGGTTGGGTTTCTTGTGGACGGTTTCTTGTGGACTTGCCTCCATTATAATCACCGCGGACCGATGACCCATTCCTACCGAGATCTCCTCGACCTCATTTTAGTGTTCTCCCACCAGCACGAGAAGGCTAAACTCTCAGCTGTTCTGCATGGTTCATTCTGTGCTTCTTTTTGAGTAGAAAGACTGTCGAGTGTCGCGCATGCTCGGATTTCGTCGTCGCGTTTGGTCTTGGGCGAACAGGTTTCCGCAGCAGGGTGGCATTGAGGTGCGTTCGGTGCTACTACCATATGTGGCCGATTCGGTGTGTTATCACCGTCGTTTCTCAATATACCTTCGGGTAGCCGGTAGCCGTGATGCTTGTTCGTTTTATCAACTAGCTGGTGTGGGCATGGCCACTCGTTGTTATATTGATTTTATCTTGTGGCTGGGTGAGCAGTTCCACCCCAAGGTGGCCCACACACCCGATGCCGCACCCCAGTCGCTCCGCGCGTTGGCCCCCGCGCTGGGGAAGGGGTACGGGGAAGCGGGTCCAGAGACGACCCAAGAGAGTCGCGCGGACCTCAGGAAGGTTAGGGGCTGCGTCGCCTGCGCGTTCTCTGACTCCCTTCCCCCGCCCTCTCACGACGATGGTCCTGGTTCGCCCGTAGGGGGGCGGCAGGTATCTGCACTCTGCGGCCTGGGCCGGTCAGTGGTCATCCGGGGAGGCCGCGCGAGAGCGCGCAGAGGGCACGAGGTCGGCTGGCGCGGGGCACGAGGTCGGCTGGCCTCGGTGTCCCTTCCCTGCCGGCGCCCCCAAGGATCAGGAAGACGGGTATCGGGCCGGGAGGGAGGGACCTGGGAGAAATCGAGGGTAGCATTTATCGTGGGCGGTCGAAGGTATCGCGCATTACATTCGATTGCTAGTGCTCGTGCCGTCATCCTCCCAGCCCCTTCCTCCCAACACGGTGGCTGTTCTCCTCGCAGGAGAACGCCTCGCTGGCGGCGGAGATCGCCAGGCTGTCCAGGGAGCTGGAGGAGTCCAGGGCGAGCGCCAAGCACGCCGCGGAGCTCACGGGGGCCAGAAGGGGGGGACGGGAGGGTCTACAATCGGGGGAGCGTAAGACCCGGGTTTGCCAGGACTCGGGTTCGCCATTTTTTTTTGACGACCGCGACTCGGATTTTGACGAGGAGGAGTTTCGTGGGATGTCTGCAGCGGGAGGCCTCGTCAAAATGCAGGCTCTGCCTCGTCATTTTTTTGACGACCCGTCGGGGATTTCCGAGTCCCCCGTACCCGGGTCTTACGTCTCCCCGATACAATGAAGACGCTGAGATAAGGAGCAGTTCGGGTTCGGAAGCTGTTCGTAATTCCTCGGGTCCTTGTACGGTCCTTCCTCCAGCGTCCTTCGGGCACCCGGACGCTTTGGGATCCATGAAGGGGCCTCGTTCCCTAGTTGGCGTTCCTTCTGGTGGCAGCCTGACTGCATGGCAAGTTGGTCCCGCCTGGAAGCGGCGACGGCGCAAGCGCGGGCGCTTCAGGCCGAAAGTCATCCGTGGGCCTGTCTCGGGCGCCAGGAGCCCACAGAAAGCAGCCTACGGCGCGAGATCGGTTCGAGAGATGTTGCCGACAGTCTCTTGGGACAAAGGTCGTTTGAGATTGAACGGTTCGCGCGGTGTCATAAGTCGGTGCCCGTGTCGTCAGTGCCTACTGTACGGGGAGCGGGGGGAGGTCCAGGCACCCCGAGGAGCTCCTCGAACACAACAAGGGCATGCTCGAGCGGATGAAGTCGATGGCCGCTACTTCGGCCACGGAGTCCCAGACTCAGAGCGACGAGGCCCTCCAGCGGCTAAAGTGCGACCTGGAGCAGGAGCCGCCGAGGGGATATGTACCCCCTCTCCCCCGTATCCCACCTCTTTCTCTCCTCCCATCTGTGGCGTTCCCTTGTGCGCCGCCGCGCCGCAGGCGGTGGATCAGAAGGGCCTTGCTCAGTGGTGTGTGCGGGTCCTGCAGAAGTCTTTGAAGGCCAGTAGGGCGTCGTCGCGATCCCGAATCCGCAGCCCGTTCTCTCTGGTCATGGCTCGTGGACTTTGGTCGTGGTCCCTGGACGTGGTTCTTGGTCGTGGTCTCTGGTCTCTGGTCGTGGCTCTCGAGAGCTCTTCGATACGATGGTCTCCCCCCCCGGAGCGGTAAAGAGCCCAGGTCTCCCAGCTGTCCCCCTGCACACGAAGTGTGCCCAGACGGGGGGAGCAACGGCTCGAGCCAAAATGGCCACGGATCTCTTCGTGCTGTTGATCCTTCCCCCTCCCCTCCCCCTCCACCCGCTTCCCCTCCCCACCACGTCCCAACCCCACTTGCCTTCCAAGCATCCCAACCCCTCTGCCGCACCCCCACCGCCGCTGGCCCTTCCTTCTCCCCTCCCTCCGTCTGCACCTCCTCCTCCATGGCGGAGGCCACCTCTACCCGAGGCGTTGAGGTCTGGCGCGCAGGCACACCCTCCACGAGGAGGAAAAGCAGCGGGGAAGGCGCAGAACGTCAGAGAAAGGCAGGCTGCAACAGAGGTGGGGCCTCTGGCGAGGCAGAGGCAGCCTGCGCGGGGCCCGGGGGAGCTCCGGTGGCACCCGCCCGACCGCGAGCGTCGTCGTCGGCCCGTCCGTCCGTCGGTTGCCGCCAGTCGCCGTCGCCGTTGTCGTCGACGTTGTCGTCGTTTGTCGCCTGCCGCTTCTCGCCCGTCGTTGCCGTCGTGCGCGCAGGAGCGGGACGGGTTCCGGCAGCGCCAGCAGGCGCTGGGCGAGGAGCGGGAGCGGTGGCGGCAGGAGAAGGAGGCGCTGGAGCAGCAGCTGGAGCGAGCCGTGGCCGAGCGGCATGAGGCGGGCCAGCCACAGCCGGGGGGGCGGGTGGTGGTGCTCATCGAAGCAGAAGAAGCGGCATGAACATAAGCGCTCGAAGATCCGCGCGAAGTTCCTGGGTCGGCGCTGGACCCCCTTGCCTGGCTCGCGGAGCGCGCCAGGGGCCAATCGCCAATCCAGGAAATCTGCTCGGATCGCCGAGCCTCTCTATGTGTGCACGTGTTCTTCCTCTTCCTCACCCCCGGGGGGCGGGGGGCCCCGCGGCTTCGACAACCCCTTCCTCGAGGGAGGTCGCCGACACGAGGGGTTCCCCTGACGGGGGGGGGGAAGGAGCACAAGCTCCCCCGGTTGTCGCCGAGCGGGACGAGGCGGAGAGGCGGGAGGCCGCGCGAGCCACGGGGGAGCTCCAGGCGAAGGTGGCCAAGATACAGGAGCCAGCGCGGTCTTTTGGTGAGCTGTCTTGGGTAGTTGTTGGCAGGGGCATGGGGAGCATGTGGAGAGATCGGGCGGGCATGACGCCTTCCCCGGTATCTGACAAGGCGTGGTATACACATGGCACGGCTGTCAAGACGTGGTATTTGACAAGACGTGGTATCTTCCTCTCCAGGTTCTAAATTCCGTTCAGTTGTTCCTGATGTACAACTCGTGGGGCTGACAAGAACAACGTAGTCTTGGATGGGTGCGTTCGTGTGCCTCGCCTTTGGGCCCCCCACGTTGGAGTGCTCCGTTTTGGGGGGTTATCTCCCTGGGTCTCTGGTCCCTCGGCAAAGGGGGCTCTTGCTGTTGATCTCCGTTCTTATGGCCACGCTTCGATTGTAACAAATCTTTTATAGGGGCTGGAAGGGTTGGCATGGAGGTTTGACCTAACGTCTGGCAGGGATAATTGTTAAACTGGTGGTTCTTTTCGTAGCATGCGAGTCAGATGTGTCATGGGCTGCCTTGGGAAACTACCCATCGAAGCTGCCGTGCAGGGAGGAGGGGGGGTAAGATTATCATCGTGGTCGTGTCACGAATCCTTTGGTTGGGATTTGTTTCTGCTGGGCTCTTTCGAAGTGCATGCTTGCAGGAACATGTGAGCTACCCTTGGCTGGAGTAGGTCCCATGTGGTTGTGACAAGGACTGACAGCAGGAGGGAGGGGGAGGGCAGCGGATATGGCTGGTGTACCAGTGGCCATGGAGCCACTGTGCCAGGATAACCTGACGAGGACCCACGAGGTCCCCCCAAGCCCCCCGAGGCCTCTCGAGGCCCACCGAGAGGCACGCACGACCGTTTCCAAGCTGGCGGGTGCAGCGACGCCTTCTTGGCCGGTTTCGATGCTCACCCAGACCTCCGACGTCGTGGTTTGCTCAGCACCAGCGTTTTTCCGTGCAGAGCGAGTGCCGTAAGGTTTTTTCAATGCACGCGCACAAAACAAGACATTGCCCGATTTGATGGTTTGCAGGTTGTTTGGCACAACCTATGGCACAACCTACGGCGCAGCAATGATACACCCACTGATGTATAGTGTATAGGCCGAGTTGGTGGCCTGCGGGGTGCCTGGCGCAATATATGGCGCAACCTATGGCAATGGTACGCCGACTGAGGCAACAGCCGATTTGATGACCTTCGGGGTGCTTGGCGCAACCTTTAGCGCATCCTATGGCGTAGTGGCACCAACTGAAGCATCGGCCGGTTTGGTGGCCCGCGGGGGAGGTTGGCGCACCCTGTGGCGCAACCCTGCGGGGTGCTTGGTGCAATCTATGACACAATGGTGCCCAATTGAGGTATTGGACGAGTCAGTGGCCAGCGGGGGGCCTCGCACAACCTATGCCGCAATGGCACATCCCTGAGGTATGGGCCGATGTGGTGGCCCGCAATGTGCCTGGCGCAAGCTATTGCGCACACTGGCACACCCATCCAGGCAACGGACGATTTGGTGATTTGCGGGGTGCCTGGCGAAATCTTTTGCAGACGTTGTGTAGAGCTTGTCGGCGAGGTAAGATTACTGACGCTTCGCGTATCCCCACCAGTTTGCCTCGGTGGCCAATTTACAACGTCACGCGCCCCGGACGCTGTGTTTGCTCCCTGTCATCCGCCTTGGAGCCGCGAACCAAAAAAGTATCCCCACCAGCCCGGCTGGCCTTCTCCCCCCACCCTGGGCTTGGCGCCGTGCCGCTACGAACTGCTTGGCTCGCAGTCGTTCGGCTTCCCCCCTGCACTGTTGGGTGGACTGGCGGGTGTTGAAATCGCCACGGAGTGGTTCAGCCCTTCGCAGCAGCTGCAGCACTTCAGGCTCACCTACCAGCTTCCGGCAGGTTGCGTCGCACCACGTTCCGCGACAGCTCAGCCCCCCTGGCTAGCACACGTCGTTAGGGCGGTTGGAGCCTGGCGCCCCACTGGCGACTCGCTTCTCGGGCCTCGCGCCTGCCCCCACTCAGAATGACGGACTCGGTTGCTCAGGTACACGTCTTGTCACTGTGTGGGCCGTGCCTCATGGCAGGCATCGAATTCCTCGACATTTTGTCCAGTGCGTGTGCTCGAGCTTCCCTGGATGCTCCCCGCCGTCAGTCCCCCCACTGCCTCGCGGCTGCTTTGTGAGTGGGCCTGCCGGCTAATGCGCCTCCTTGTAGCTAATTGGGCTTGCCCGTTGGCCCGGACACCCTGCCCGCCGCCTGCCTCTTCGCTCGCGGCCGCGACCGAAAAAGTATCCCCACCAGCCCTGGCCGTCGTTGACTTTCCGACTCATGGCGCATCCGACGGATTTGCAGTTTTGCACGCTGGCAGTTCCCCTCAGTTTCAGCCATTTCCGCCACCCACTTGCCGTTGGGCCGTCGCGTGAGGCCTCGGCCGGCGCGTAGCTGTTGCCTCGCGCGTCGCCTCTGCTTAAATTTTTTCGCGTTTCCTCTGCTTGACTAATCTATGCGTAGTCCGCTTTGACCTGACTCGCCGCCGGCGCGCTCGCCCGCGGCCGTTGACTAAAAAGTATCCCCACCAGCGGCGGTAGGTTTGCCGTTGCCTGCGCGCGCTAGGCAATTAGTTACGCTCGTAGCCCGAGCCGGCCTGTGACGCCGCCGGCGCCTTCGCCTGCGGCTGCGATAAAAAATCCCCACCAGCCCATCCCAAAACATTCACTACAATGCTCGTAAGATGCAAGCTGGCTGTTTTTGTTTTCGGTGCTTGCGTGGTCGGCGCAAAACGCCGTGTCTGACAGGTGTCCGGACGATCGAGGGCTTCGATTTTGAACAGCGTGTCAATATGATTTCCGACGGTGCTTGTAGGCGAGGAGGACGAGGACTCTGGCAGCCATCGATGTGTCTTCTTGAGGGTCCTCTTGAGGGTCCTCTTGAAACTCTCTTCCAGCCCTCTTGGGGCTATTGTGGGGAGTCTTGGGGTTGTCTTGGGGCTCTTTTGGGGGTTTTGGGGGCACTCTTGGAGCTCTCGTGGAGGCCTCTTGGGAGCCCTGAAGAACATTCGGGGCCAACTTGGAAGGCGTCGATCGGAAGAGGTGGAGGCTCTCGACTCCCAACCTCAAGTTCTGTGCCATCAGAATCGTCTGTTCGGGCGTTCTTGGGGTGCTCTTGGGCGGTTTTGGGGCCGTCGTGGGGGCCTCATGGGCCTCTATTGGGGCTCTCTCGGGTTATCTCAGGGCCACATTGAGACTTCAAAAGCCAATCGGGATCAAAATGGAGAGGAAGCAAAAATCAATGATCTTCTTGTGGTCTGCGAAAGATTTGGGTGTCTTGGGGGGGGGTCCTTGCGGGGCTCCAAGAGCACTTGGAACCGTCTTGTGGCTCTTTGTGGGTTTCTTGGAGGCATGTCGGAAGCTACCTTTCACCGTCGTCGGCTATATTGAGCCATCTTGGGCCCCACTTTGGAGCGTCAGAAGCTCTCTTCGAGCCATCTTGGGCGAAAAAGGACCCCTGACACATCGCGGGGGGACAGAAAGGAATCCAGGAGGGAGGGGGAGGGCTCCCCTCCTCGAAGGGAGGGGGGCTTGGGAATAGGACAGAAATATCGTTAGACCACGGACGCCCAAAGGGCTGGTGGTATCAGTCACTTTCGGCATCTGGACGCCCGCCGAGGGTCCTGGGACAATCAATTGACGATCCAGAATGAAAACGGGCTCCCGAGAAGAGACACCCTACAAAAGTCCGCCCCAGGGCCGGTTCGGTCTGGCCATTCGGGCCAGTTTCGGCCCTCCGATTCGGTCCGAATTGGCTTGTCTGGTTCCTACCAGCTCGGTGTGGGCTCTGGTTCGGCCTGTTTCTGTTGCACATGCCGCCAGCTCATGGCTACCAGTTCGTTTCAGAGCCACCATGCACACATATCTTCGGGCGCGTATTGACTTGAATTTCGAGGCTGACCCAGCAGAGGCGTCGAAAAGTGTCCCAGAGCCCGAAACTAGTAAAAAACTCTCGAACCTCGATCCTCCTCTTCCCCCTCTTCCTTCTCCTCCTCCTCCTCCTCCTCCTCCTCCTCCTCCTCCTTCTCCTCCTTCCTCCCTCGTCTTTTTCCTCGTCCTATTCTACCCTGCGCTCCCACAGGAGGACGGCGCCGAGAGGGAGCAGGCCCGGGAGGAGGAGGCGCGTCGCGCTGCAGAGCGGGCGAGGAGGGCCGAGGAGGAGGCGCGGGCTGTGCTGGGCGAGAAGGACGCGCGGCGGCGGCGGCGTCAGGTCGAGGAGTGGCAATTTTTTGTTTCGGTGCGGGGAAGGGCCAAGAGGACGGCGTCCGATGCCGGGTCCAGCGCGTCCACCGTGAGCCGGATGTCCGTTGGAGAAAGATGTTGGGGCCCTACAGCTAGCTGCTCCGACTGCGGCTGCCCAAGAACATCTGGCAATTGTAACCGGCCAGTCTGTGAAGAATGCTCGGGGATTTGCGAGCAGTGCAACATCAATTTCCTATGCGTCGACTACCTGGCAATCGCGGCTTAACGAGCCGCGCGCGAAGCCGCTCAACGACGGGAGGCAGTCATTGCCTTGGCTCTGAGGCAGGATCGCATTGATGGATAGATCGTCCGATGAAGTATCACATTGGAGGACTGATCGTCGGATGTAGTTTACGCGTGACGATCTGGATGAGGGGCGCCAGGTGCGGGCTGAGCTCGAGGTCGCCGAAGATCGAGCGAATATCGCAGAAGCTCGCGAGGTGGTAGCCCGCTTGGGCGCAGAACGCCGAATGGGGGGCGCGGAGGACGATGCGCTTGCATCTAGAACGAAGGAAGCTGAGGAGGCTGCCCGAGCGGTCGAGACGGCGGTCGAAAGATGTCGCGACGCAGAGATGGCCGAGTCACGTATGACGCATCAGATGAATTTCGGCCGAGCACGTAGTCAGAACCCAACAGGGCAAACTCCTCGCAATAAAGCTGCATCGAGAAATGGATGGCCAGGGCAGAGCCGGAGAGCGGGATAGAGAGAGAGGGAAGGGAAGAAAGGAAGAAATGGAGGAAGAAGCAAGAGGCTTCCTGAGCGCCCAGCTTCCCCGAGCCCAGAGCGCCAGCCACGCGAAACAAGCTTCTGCTACTGCTGCCACGTTGCATCCAGCCGGCACGCGGGCCGCCTCTACAAGGGGAGGTGCCGCTGCAGGCGTGGCACTAGGCCAGTCAGTGGTTTTTGTCGGGCGCAACGCTCGGCGCTGCGGCGCGGGGGCCAGCAGGCGCGCGCCGCGCGCAACGAAAAAACGAAGGGCGAGGAAGAAAATGGCAAACAAAAAAAACACGCGGGGCCCAAGAGGAAGAATCACTCCGCCGCAAGAAGGCGAGGGAGAACGCAACTCATCGATGTTCTGAACAAGACGCGCGAACTGCCGCCGAAAAGACGGGGGGGGGCGGGGGTGAGGATCGCGAGATGGAAGCTCGAGTTGGGCGTTGAAGAAGAAGCTTCATTTGATGGAGATTCAAGAGGGCTCACTGGCGGATGCTGCTTTCAGATTGGAGGTGAGAGCCGAGCAGATCCGCGAGGTGGCCGCTGAGCGCCATGAGAAGCGGGAAGCAGAGAGAGCACGCCGCAGGGCCGAGTCCAACCTTGAGTTAATGTCGCAAGAGGTTTAGTCCCTCGAGGGAGAAACATGGGCTGTCGAGGCCAGGATCGAGGCTTCCGAAGCGATGGCTGTCCTCGAATCATTCCTGGGCGAGTAATATTTGAAGATGATGGGAAGGACGACGCTTCGTTCGATTTCTGGGAAGCAGACGAGACAGGCCCCCGTGAACTTGCTCGAGCGTTCAAGGCTTCTGGGGGCGGCGGGCCGGGCGGCGTCGCCGGCGATGGGGGCGGCGTGGGTAACTGGACAGACGATCCGCCCCAGGTCACATTCTTCTCGTTGTCCGGGCCCAACAGCGAGGATAAGCAGAATAGACACGGAAATCCTTGCTCGGGTGGCCCAGGAAGCCCATCAGGAGGGCCTGGAGGTCCTCCCGGAGGTTGGGGCTCTGGCGGTGGAGCGAATGCGAGTTGTGGCGGTGCCAGAGATGACAGCTCGTGCCGCGCGGGCACTGGTCGAGGCTGGGAAGGCAGCTCGCGGCGAACGAGGTCGAAGCTTGACCCCTGGGGCCCGGTGGCGCCCGCTGGCCCTGGCTAATGAAATCCGGGACTACGTTGAGCGATTGAGCCTTCGCCCCTGCAGCAGGAATAGGTGTCACTCGGATTGGTGGCGCCGTGAAATATTTTCGGGGCTGGCGCCCCTTAACATGGCGAGTTGCGCTGAAGTCTGGCACGCGGGGTGGAGTTGCTCCAGGCCCGCCGCGTTGCACTCGCTCCCTCCGCCTCTCTGTAAAGCTGACATGCGCGGGCCACTGCGCGCGTTTGGCTCAAGTAGCCAGCAAAGGACTGTCAGAGGAGTGCATCTATGCACTAATCCATTTTTTGGATGTAGAATATACAGCGCTGAATGTTTCGGTGCCGCTTGTTATTCCAGTCTTCTTGCGCTGATGTGTGTTTTGTTTTCCCTCCGCTGCGCCGCGCGTCTTCCCCCTCCTTTACAGACTCCCCCCCCGCCCTCCTCCGCTCGCAGCCGCCCCTGCTGCGTGGCCGGCTGCGTGATGCTGGTGGCCCGCCCATGCCATCCGTTGCTGTTGCTGCGAACGGAGTGATCAGTTCGGCAAGCTCCTCGCACGGATCGCGCCCCGCGGGGGGCTCCATCTCCGGCCCCAGCAGGGGCGCGCCCACAGCGTCTCCGCGCTCTTTTCGGCGCGCCCCCAGCGCGCGCCGCAGCCCGCAACGGGCCCCGCCCCGCCCCCAGGCCCAGGAAGGGCGGCCCCAAAGAGTATCCGCAGCCATTGCGGCGCGCCGTTCCCGCGGCTCGCGCCAGCGAGGGAGCTCCGCCCACGGCCCGCGGGGGCGCTCCAATTGCGTCTCCGCGCCCGCGTCGGCATGCCCCTCGCGCGCATCGCTGCCACAGTTGCGCTGAAGGCCGCAGCGGGCGTTCCCATGGCGTCGCCGCGCTCGTTTCGGCACGCTTTCTCAATCGGATGGCGCCCCACACGGAGCGCCACCCTACGAATCCAGTAGGGGCAGTCATTATTGCGTATTGCGTATCCGAGAAAATGCTTGCGCACGTTTGAACAGATTTTGCGCCGCGTGGCAGCTCCACGCAGGGCCCCGGCGAGGAGGCCGCCCCCCTGGCAGCGCCGTCGCACTCTTCATTCCGGTTGCGCCCCATGCGGAGCTGCACCTGCAATCCCCGTGGGGACGTCCGCATGCGGTCGCCCATGCCATCGCTACGGGGGATTCTGGAAAATCAGAAACAGTCCAGGGCCCGATTGGTGCATAGAATTTCGGGACGACGAACATTTCGGAACGCATCAGGCAAAACGACCCGCCGAAATTCTATTCACCGATCAGGCCACAGGACATCGCCTTATGACACTCCCAGAATTTTCGTGGCCTCGGTGACCCGGGGCTTCGCGCCCAGCCACCGATAGAATCGACCAAAGGTTGCCCCTGGTAGGCGATGGTGCCCCTGCCGCGTAGGAGCGGAAATCATATTCAAATTCCTTGACGCTCCGTTTCCGTTTGTCTTGGGAGGGTTGGAGAGGGAGGGCGGCAGGGGCGCGGGGGCCAGGAGGGGATCTTGGGCAGGGGAAGCAGGCAGAGACGGGCAGATCTTGAGCAGGAAGGGGAGGGGCCAGCGGGCGCAGGGAACGGAAGTGGGGAGGCAGGGGGGGGAGGGAGGGAGCGGAAGTGGGGAGGGGGGGGGGGGGGGAGCGAGGCAGAGTGAGCGAATGGACGGTGGGGGGGGGAGGGAGGCGGAGGGCGGGGCGAGGGGAGGGAGAAGCGAACGGGGGCGGAGGCGGGAGGCGAGGTCGCGGCGGGCTGAATGGGTGGGGCGACAGTGGGCTGAGGAGGGGGGGAGCGGTGAGCGCGGGGACACGGGGTCCGTCGCCCGCCATTTTGGCTCAGACCTCCGCGGCGGCATCGTTTCCAATTGGGCCAGAGCCAGTACTCTTCCCCTCCTCAATGTGATGCATGGGTGAGGGTGCTGGCGAGCGCGCCCGCGTGCGTTCCCAGGCCGTCGCGCTGCCCCGCCCAACATTTTTCGCGCGCCCGGTCACGAACGGAGATTCATGACGTCGGCGCAAGGCAGCGCTTGCTTAGACACGGCGTCAGAATCGTGGGCGGCGGTTTTCCGCCATAGGTTCCTGGGCCGCTGCGGCCTTGCCGGCCCCTGCCCAAACGCGCACCGGACGGGGCGCATGGCATTCGCGCCCTCTGTCGGCAACTAAGCTGACACCGTTTTGGCACTCGCGTTCCCAAAAATCTGCCCGAACAGGTCGGAGTATTGATGCGCGCCTCCCAGACTGAACGCTGTCGCGTCAACCGGGAGAAAGTGCACCCGCCCCTCTCTCTCTAGCGCGCGCGTCTTCACCCACATGCTTATGCCTATTCACCGGAGCGTTACAGTTATGGCGGACGAGATCGTCGGGAACTCAACCATCTATAAGATTCATGCAATAGGGCCCTCAGGGTTCGGATATCAGAGCAAGGGAGACGCCACTCGTCAGGGCGCGTCGGTTACATGACGAAGAACAAAGAGTAAGGAGGGCAGGAGGACGGAGGAGCAAGAGGACAGGGGGATAACATATGAGGAAGGAGGAGAGAGGGAGGGAGAGAGGGAGGGAGAGAGGGAGGAGGGGCAGGGATGAGAGGGAAGGGGAGGGGGAGGGAGGAAAACCACCAGGCTGGGCATCAAAGAGGCCAGTCCCACACGATGCTTGAGCCGGAACCCCGGATCCTAACCCCATTGCTTGGGGATCCCCTTGTGAGATGGGAGTGGGAGGCCATTCGGGTGCCCCCAGGGCCATGCGAAGGGAGGGGCGGGGGGAATCAGAGGGAAGGACGAAAAGGAGGAGGGGGCGAGTCTAGGGTGGACCCCCACAGTGCCCCCCTTCCCGGTTCGAGTCCCTGTCGGTCGAATCGTCTGTTCGTGCTGCTTTGAAGGGTTTGAGGATTTCTTCTTTCCGCCAACTGGTTAAATTGGAGGAGGAGGGGGAGGAGGAGGTGGAGGACAGAGGAGGAAAGAAGGGCGAGAGGATGATGCTGATGCTGATGCTGCTGATGTTGATGGTGATGATGATGATCGTGATGATGATTATGTTGATGATGGTGGTGATGACGGGGACAGCGATGATGAGGATATGATGATGACGACGAGGACGAGGAGGAGGTTGAGGAGGAAGAGGACATGGAGGAGGACGTGGATGAGGTCGTGGAGGATGACGCGGAAGACATGTAGACGGGGGCGGAGGCGGATGGCAGACGGCAGCAGAGGAGGAGAAACATTAGGAGGCAGCTGAGGAGGAGGAGGAGGAGGGGGAGAAGGAGGAGGAGGAGGAGGAGGAGGAGGAGGAGGAAGGTGGAGGAGGAGGAGGAGGAACGAGGTGTAGGACGAGGAGAAGGAGGACAGGGGACAGGGCGCATGGGAAAAAGAAGGAAGAACAGATTCTGGGCGAGGAAGAAGAGAAGAGGAACAACGGAGGGAGGACAGCGGAAGGAGGAGGAGGAGGAGGAGGAGGAGGGAGGAAAGGGGAACAGGGAGAAAAAAGAGGAGCAGTGAAAACGGAGGAGGAGGAGGAGGAGGAGGAGGAGGAGGGAGAGGGAGAGAAGGATAAGGAGGAGGAGGAGGCGGAGAAGGAGGAGGAGGCGGAGGAGTATGAGGAGGAGGAGGAGGAGGAGGAGATGGAGAAGGAGGAGGAGGAGGCGGAGGAAGAGGAGGAGGAGGAGGAAGAGGAGGGGGAGGAGGAGGAGGAGGGAGGAGGGCGGAGGAGGAGTAGGAGGAGGAGGAGGAGGAGATGGAGGAGGAGGAGAAGGATGAAGATGGGGAGGAGGAGGACAAGGAATAATAATGATAATAGTAAGGAGAAACAAACCAAGGAGCGTAATAGTACAACTAATGGAACTAATACTAATAGCAACATAGTAACGACACAACCTAGCACTGCACAGATTGGTAATACTACTAGTAACATTTCATCATAATAATAATGATAATACTGCTCATACTAGTAATAGTAATAGTAATCGATATTATGTTAGATATAAAGTTGTCCATATATATAACAGCAGCAGTAGTGGCTGCTGCGCTATGCTATGCTATGCTCTGGTCTGCTTTGTTATGCTATGCTATGCTATGCTATGCTGCGCAATGCTATGCTAGGCTAGGCTAGGCTAGGCTATGCTATGCTATGCTGCGCTATGCTATCCTGCGCTATGCTATGCCATGCTATGCGATGCGATGCTATGCTATGCGTTTGCTTTGCCTTCGCTTTTGCCTTCAGTGTTGCCTTTGTTGTTGCTTTTGCTTGGCACCCAGGGAGCGCAACTGGGGGAACCGCGCGTTTGCTTTTACCTTTGCTGTTGCTTTTGCTTGGCTCCCAGGGGACTGGGGGAACCGCCCGGGGCGCGTTCCACTGTCCGGCCCCTTTAAGCCAACACAGTAAGAACCCTTCGAGGCAGAGCTTAGGTAGGGAATTCATGAGACGAGCAAGAATAATACATGTACGAACCAGACGGAGAAGAACACGAAAAAGAAGAGGAGGAGGAGGTGGAGGACGGAAGAGGAGGAGGAGGACGGAAGAGGAGGAGGAGGAGGTGGAGGTGGTGGACGAGGAGAAGGAGGAGGAGGAGGAGCAGGAGAGGAGGTGGAGGAGGAGGAGGAGAGGAGGAGCAGGAAGGAAAGGGGGGAGAAGGACGAGGAGGAGGAGGAGGAAAGGGAGGAGGAGGGAGGAGGAGGAGGTGGTGGAGGAGGAGGAGGAGGTGGAGGGAGGGGCGGAGGAAGATGGGGGAGGTGGAGGAGGAGGAGGAGGATGAGGAGGAGGAGGAGGAGGAAGAGGAGGATGAGGAGGAGGAGGAGGAGGGAATAGGAGGAGGAGGAGGAGGAGGAAGGACGAGGAGGAGGAGGAAGAGGAGTTGAAGGAGGAGGAAGAGCAGCAGCAGCAGCAGAAGCAGCGCCAGCATCAGCACCAGCAGCAAGTTGAGGAGGAACATTGAAGGAGGAGGAAGAGCAGCAGCAGCAGCAGAAGCAGCGCCAGCATCAGCACCAGCAGCAAGTTGAGGAGGAACATGAGGCGGAGGAGCAGGAGGAGCAGGAGGAGGAGGAGGGATTCTGAGGAGGAAGAGGAAGAGGAAGAGGAGGAGGAGGAGGAGGAGGGAGATCATGACTAATGGCAATAATGCAGTGGTCGTAATACATTAAGAATACGAATAATAGTAATACTAAATCGTACTACAGAATGAAATCTAGAAACACATAGATGACGACGTACATAGATGCATACATTCAAAATGCTAGCAATATTATCCCAGTGCGACCCTACCTAGGAGTTGGAACCCCTAGGAAACAGCATTAGTAGTAACCGTACCGCTAAGCTAAAGCTAAGCTAAAGCTAAGCTAAAGCCAAGCAGCAGCTAAGCTAAAGCTAAGCCAAAGCTAAGCTAAAGCTAAGCTAAAGCTGAGCAACAGCTAAGCTAAAGCTAAGCTACAGCTAAGCTAAAGCTAAGCTTAAGCTAAGCTAAAGCTAAAGCTAAACTAAAGCTAAGCTAAAGCTAAGCTACAGCTAAGCTAAAGCTAAGCTAGCGTTAAGCTAAAGCTAAGCTAAAGCTAAGCTAAACGCTAAGCGAACAGCTAAGCGAAACGCTAAGCTAAAGCTAAGCTACAGCTAAGCTAAAGCTACAGCTAAAGCTAAAGCTAAAGCTAAAGCTCCCAGGAGACTGAGGGAACCGCTCCCAGGGGACTGGGGGAACCGCCCGGGGCGTGTTCCACTGCCCGGCCCCTTTTAAGCTAAGAGAGTAAGAACCCTTCTAGGCAGAGCCTAGGTAGGTAACTATTAAAAATAGTACTACGGGTGCTCATGCAATAATAGTGTGTGGAAGAAAAAGAGGAGGAGGAGGAGGAGGAGGAGGAGGAGGAGGAGGAGGAGGAGGAGGAGGAGGAGGAGGAGGAGGGTGAGAGGGGAGGGGGAGGGGGGAGGGGGGGTGAGGGGGGAGGATGGACGCAGCGATAGGACGCCGAGCTCAACAACAAGGTCGCCGCCCTCAGCCAGAAGGACGAGGAGCTGCGCAAGCGTCAGCAGGCCGAGGAGGACTGCCGCGGCCCCTGGAAAAAAACGTGGAGGCGGGAGGAGAGGGCACCATGAGGGACGTGGGAAGAAGCGAAACAGAGGAGGAGGAGGAGGAGGAGGAGGAGGAGGAGGAGGAGGAACACGGAGGGAAGATGACAACGGAGGGAGGGAGGGGGAGGCGGAGGAGGAGGAGGAGGAAGAGGAGGAGGGAGATAACGAGGAGGAGGAGGAGGAGGAGGAGGAGGAGGAGGAGGAGGAGGAGTTGTAGGAGCAGGAGCAGGAGCATGAGGAAGAGAAGGAACCAAAAGAGGAGGAAAACGAGGAGGAGGAGGAGGAGGAGGAGGAGGAGGGACGGGAGGGAGGGAGGGCGGGAGTGGGGAGGAGGGAGGAGGGAGAAGGGAGTTCCTTCTGAGTTTCCTGGCGTCCACGAATCACTGGGGGGGCACCTAGAAACCTTAAGGCCACCACCGCCACTGAGGCCCGCCGACTGTGGTCATCCCTTCTGGATCCGCGCGAAATTCTCGCGATCCTTGCGGGGTTTCCCCCGCGCAGGCCCCGAGGGGGTTGCGAGGGCCAACGGTGGCAGCGCACCCGCGACGACGACAAAAGAAAAGGCTGTGACGCGGCCGCAGCTAAACATTGAGGGGCCCGTGACATTTCTCTCCCCCTGCACACACCTGGTGTGAACCGACACGGTTGGCATTTTCAGGGCAGCATTGACACAATGAGCATTGACAGGATGAGCAGTGAGTCGAATGCCTACAGATGCCTTTATTCCGCAGCTTGTCCCCCATTTTAATTTATTGAACGCATAATGCGCTAACGAACTCGGATGCGAACAGCAACATAATCCTGATCTCATGAAGGCCGTTCGCCTTGCCACTGAGCCTGGCGAGCGGCCTGCCCTGGCACAGGGGGTGTCTTTAGCGAACAAGTAGACTGCGTTTTGAACCCTTTTCGTCGGGCCCCCTCGGCCTAACGAGGCTTCGGAACATTGAGTGGTTGCGCCTTGTGTAATTTTCTTGAGGCATCGTACATATCACCGCTGAATTCGCTGAAGGCGCGGATCAGATAGAAACTGCCCTGTTTCCGTAGCCACTTTGTGGTAAGCACAAAAAGGCGCCATACCGGTATTGAAAAATACTTGCGACCACCCATATTCTTACATGTCAAATCTGGTGGGCACACAAAGGTATGTGGGGACAGGAGCCTTACATGTCACTGGTATACTAGCTGGGATAGGACCCCGGCCATGTCGTTGACACCTCACCCTCGCCCGCCACGCCGACAAGGGTGCGCCTGTTCGGTGCCGCCGCCAATGGTTGAGGACCCCCCGATGTTGGGTTCGACCCCCGCCCTGATCCACGGAGTGCGCTACACAGTGGGAACGCTCAGGGTCATGAGCCCAGCTGGACTACAGCTATGTGAGCAACGCTTGACGGACACAGAGGCCCGAGCGATGGGGTACCTCGACGAGCTGCGGTAGGCCACGGACGTGGCGAGGCACCAGGCGGCAGCCGAGCAGGACAAGCTACGCAGGGCAGTGGGCACCGCGCAGGCAACGTTCGCTTTTGGAGCAGGCCAGCCTGAAGACTGCCTACCAGACGGAGGCGCAGCATTTCGCCGCGGAGGAGTCGCTGGCAGCCCTTTGTGCTGAAGCCCGGGGCGCAGGATAGCAGGCGGACCTGAGAACCGCAACCCCTTTTGCCGGCGCTGCCGCTGGGACGGTTGCCGCCGACCTTGCTCGCGACCAGAAGCAGCGCCAGGCCGCGAGGGCTCACGCCGCGGCCAGAGCCGAAGGGGTTTCCGAGGCCGCCCAAGACTACGCCAACGCTGCAGAAACCGAGCTGACCGCGACGGCCGCCAGGTCCAGGAGACGTTGCGGCGAGCGCGAAAGCGGTCGCCGAGTGCTCGATTTCGACGTTGGAAGCCGGGCCCCGCCGCGCCGAGACACGCAGTGAGGAGCTTCAGAAGCAGCTCAAGGACGCATGCATCGACCGCGACCTCCTCGTCGGTGAACGCCAGGAGCTTGAGCAGCAGCACTCCGAACTTGCAGAGGATCGCGGGGGCCGGAAGGGCGGGCAGACACTGACGAAGCGGACGGGCATCCTCAGCCTGGCGGTGCTCGCCATTTCCATGTCGGAGCGCATCTTGGCGTCGCCTTTGCCGACGTTGCAGCGCCACCGCTAATGGCGCAGACGCCAGGCAACGACGCCATTGCCGCCTCGACCGCGGCCGTGGCTGAGCTTGCCAGGACGCAGGCGGCGAGCATGCAGGCGCAGACGCCCTCGGCCACGGGGGGCCCGAGAGGACCTCGGAGAGGCCACTGTCTGCCAAGGCACGACGCGGCCCGCGAATGGCATCTCGAGCGCCGCAGAGAGCAAGGGCGAGACGCAAGAGGCCTCGCGGGCAACAGGTCGGGCGGCCCGTCCGCCCGCGCGGCTCTCGCCGAGGAGCACGCGACGCAGGGCGCGAAGCCAGCCGATGTTGCTGTCCGTTTGCATGCGGCGCTGTTCGCCCACGGCGACGAGGAGGGCGGCGCCCGCGCGGACTCGCAGTCGACCGAGATGACGCGCGACCAGCGAGCTTGCGCGTTTCATCAGAACGAGTTTGCCTGCGGGAAGCGGGGCAGGACCCCGCTTGCGCGGGCCCCGCGGCGGCCGGGGCACGGCCCCGAGCCGCCCCGGATCATCGGGCGCAGACTCGCCGGCGGGCGAGGCAGGCGCCCGAGCCGGCGTGCTTGAACGGCCGCGGCGGTTGATAAGTACTTAGCGTACTTACTGCGTTATTTTCGTACTCAGTACTTAGATTGCGGACTCAGGTGAGTACGTAGTAAGTGCTTATTAAGTGGCCCACTTAGTAAGGACTTACTGAGTACTTAACTATCCACCTAGAAGTAGTTAGCTACATGTTTAGCGAGCTTAGCTAACCACGTATAACCACTTGTAGCCAGTTAGCTAAGTAGGTTATAAGTAACTTAGCGACTCATGGGCGTTTTTTTTTTTTTCATTTGTCAAAGGCTCTGCGCAGGGAGGAAAGGCAGGCCCCCCCTTGAAAAGAGCTCCGTCTGTTCGTTGGGCGCTGCAGAGGTACATAGTTAGCACCTTCGATCCGGAGCCGTCGTCTTGGATTTTTGCTTTTGCAAAACAGCAGCGCTGCAGCGCTGCCTTCTGATTCGTATGAATACGAAGCGCTGCAGCGCTGCATTGCAGTTTGCCGCGTGTTTCCTGGTTGCGCGTTGATCGGGCCCTCACTATCGTCCAGCTCCGTTGCAGAAGAATGTGAACGCACATGCAATTCCATTGTTGGTGCATGCGTTATATTTGACGGTTCGAAATGCGCGCCGCAGCGCTCCAAATTTGAGAGCACATATGTTATGTTGCGTTGCAGCACAAAACATGTTTGCATCGCCATTTCGCCTTGCGCTGCGTCGTGATGCGCGTTCGTGTCTTGCAAGCCTTGGGCTGCAGCCCATGCCAGCAGTTGCTCTCGCAATTTACCATGCCCCCCAAGTCGATGTGCACGAATGCCGCGCATCAGTTTGTCTCAAGCTGCGGCCGCGCGCCGCATCTGCAGGCCGCGCCCGCGGGTTCGCGCGTTGCTTTCGGCGCCATCGCGCTGGCGACGGCTGCGCTGCAGGCGCGCCAGGAGGAGAAGATCTCGCAGTACATTGAAGATAGCAGTGCCTCGGGGAGGTTGGCATCGGGGCGGGGCCACCTGAAGGAGTTTCTGCTGGCGGATGGGGCTAGCGTATGCGCGGCAGGCCCCGCCCGCCCAGGTGGGCGTCGACTTTGAGAATCGCAGCGGTTCGTTAGTGAACCCTGCGCGGGATCACAATTTAGGCGCGAAGATTTGCGCCCAGGGCCTCGTCTTGGCCAAGGCGGCAGGGGCCGCGGCCTTCCAGGCCCCGCCCGATGGGCCGCAGTTGCAAGAGACCACGCTGGCGAACGAGCGGCTCAGTGGGGGTCTGTGCCCTCCACTGGACCCATTGCAGTACGCGCCTGTGGGCGGCCCCCACACGAAGGTCTTCCTCCGCTGCGCGTTGGCCGAGGCACCGACCGCGGCGAACGCGCTGGCAGGCGCTCGGGGCATCATCGGCCCCGCGCGGCTGCGCTCGTTGCACCCGCAACTTGCGACGGCAGTCGGCAAGGGCATGACGTCGTTGATCATGAAGCATGCGGTGGCCAGCGCGAAAAGCCTCAAGAACTTCGCGCAGAGGGCGTTCAACGCCGACGTCAGGGAGGCGGCCCACGAGACCGAGATCATTCGATCAGGCTGCAGCCTATCTCCGCTGTGCATACATGCAGTAAGGATCAGGATGACGCATGAGGAGGGCGACGATTGGGAGGGCGCGGAGGAGGAGGTTGGTGATAACAAGGAGCTAAGCATGATAGGAGGCTGCAGCACGTGATCTGCTCGGCGCTTGCTGCAGGCAGGTGCGCGGATGCTCTTGGCACGCAGCCTCGTCGAGGGTTCGAGCAAGCCCGATTGGCGCGACATCGCCGGCCAGGCGGGCCACGCGAACCCACCTTGCAAGGCTTGGATCGCCGACCTGTGCAAGTTTGTTGAGCTCGGGCAGCAAAACGGAGAACTTCTCCGTGACATAGATGCGGCCTTCAAGACCTTCACGAATGTGGACGTCCCGGGACAAACTTTGATGCGCGGCTCCGAGTTCTGGCGCAAGTTGAATGCGATTAAGTGGGGGAAGCACAGTGGGGGTCATGACCGTGCGTCGCGGCGGCGATCGTGAAGGCTGATTATTCCGGCGAGCAAGTGGTGGGCAGCATGCGCAGAACCATCCATCAGCCTGTCGGCGCTTTTTCCCGCCCTGCATGCGCTGCAGCGCCTGGGCCATTGTTGTGCGTTGCGCTGCATTGTGGGAATTGCATGTCCGTCATCTCTCTTCGTTGCAATGCTAAGCCTTTCCCCAAAAGCAATCGCTGAAGCGATGGGCGGATCAAGGCGCGCGAGATCGCCCTCGTCGCGAATCCTGCCCGCAGGGCGGATGCGGCGGCGGCCGACAACCCCATGGCCGACGCAAGGTCGCTCGTGAAGCGGTTGGATACCAGGGCGGGGCAGGGCTTCTTGTGCACCGCAAAGTTGGGCGCCCGTTGTGCCATGTACCTGGTGAAGAAGCGAAGGCCAGGAGACCGCAGCTACGCGCGCGTAGCAGATGCCGCACAGGTATCTTCCCGCGCCTGATTTCGCATGTTTGTTGTTACTTCCTTCCTCCGCTTCATCGTTTTGTAACATCGCTGCAGCGATCCTCCCGAGAGGCGTTCATCGAGGAGGCTGGGGGGCCAGCCCAGTTGCAGATGAATACATTGGGGATTGAGTTCGGCAAGGTCGCGCCGACCGACAGCCGGGCGGGCGGTGGCGCGTCGCCCGCGGGCAACGATGCAGGCGCACCGCCCGCGGTGGCGGCGGCGTCGGCCGCTGAGCTGAAGAGCAACTGATTCCGCGCGCGGCGCGCAGGGTTCGACGCGGGGAAGCACGTCGTCCAGAAGGAGGGCGTGGATGACGTCTTCAAGGTGCTCTCCATCTCAGAGAATGGGGCCACCGCCCAGCAGAAGCTGCACGGCGGCCAAGTTGGCGAGGATATTGACACTGAGCGGCTGCAGCCGCCCCGCCGCCCAGGGGAACAGGGAGGGTCATGAGATCCAGGGGTGGTTGCGATGACGGCGCGGGCGATGGTGATGTCATGGGTGGAGGTGGTGGCGACGACACTGTAACGTACTTAAGTTAGAATATCTGGGTTGTTCGATGCGCTGCAGCGCGCTTAAGAACAGGACACCGAGCGGGCGGATTGCAGCAGACGGCCGTTCACGAGTGAGCACCTGCCGCCAGCCCATGAGGGCTGGGCGATGGATACGTTCAAGGGGGCATGCAGCATGGCGTTGCGGCTCCAGGCGCTGAAGCACCAGGCGAACATGCTGCGCTTGGAGATCATGCAGGACCCACCAGCCGCGCGCTGCAAGCGCGCGTTCAAGGCTGGAGATCTCGTCAGGCATGTGCTTCCGCAGTCGTCCGCGCCCCCCCCGCCCCCCATCCCTCTCCCCTCCCACCCGCGACGTCGCGCTGCAGCGCTGCGCTGATTAGACTTCAATGCGGATTTCCAGGCACGTCACGCCGCAGCGACGAGGCCGCCGATGATGCCGACTGCGCGCCAAGTGGCTCCACGGCGGGAGTCGTCGCATCTCGGCCGCGTCCACGAGGGTGAGCACAGGCTGCTCTGCAGACAGCGTTTCGCTGGAGAAAGTTGGCAACTGCGAGTTCTTCGTGAGCCCTCCGTTAGCGGGGCCCCAGGTCGACGCCTCGCGCAACCGCGACGCGTTCGTCTCGCCCTTCCGGAAGGTGGCGCGTGGCGAGGATCTCAACGTGGAGCTCACGACGGAGGTCGAGGTGTTCGGCGAGGGTACAAACGAGCTTCAGGTGGCTGCGCCCCAGATGGTCAACGCCGCGGCGCTGGCCAAGGGTGGCTTCCTGGTGGCGAAGCCGTGGCCGCGGCTGCAGCCGCGGCCAGCCGAGAAGCTCAGGGCGGCCTGAGCTGGCGATATCTGCATGCATGCATGAGAGCGCGGAGGAGGATCTGGCGGATGGATGGGGGCGCTAGCCTCGGAGGGAGAAGAGTCGGGGAATCGCCAAAACTTCCAGTCACTCCCCGCGGGCCTCCGCCATTCTGTGGCCGACGCGGGGCGCCAACCAACATCCGGGGGAATAGTGCGCGTGGCCCCGATAAGGCCTCGACTTCGCCCCCACCTACGGTTGGGGGAGTGCCCAAGCTTGAGAAGGGCGCGGATCCACGAGGCGTTCGTTCTCTTGTGCAGCGAAGGGGTGGCGGCCCACATGTCAAACCAAGCCTGCAACAATCGAATGCGGAGCGGGGTCGCGGGGCGCTGCCCCCCCAGCCAAACGGCGCGCGTGGGCGCGAGACATGTGCCATGGCCTCTACCAGCCACGGCCGGCGCGGCGTAGCGTCCCAGGGCGGCGATGGTCGAGGGCGGCGCGCCCATTATAGGGCGCGCACATGAGGACTGATGGGGGGGGGGGGGCATGGTAGAAACACCCCCCTGCAAACAGCAGACAACTTGGCATGCTTATGAAGCGCGAAGCGAACCGATCGCATCGCATACGTTCTTAGGCGCGTCTTCCCTTGAGCTTACGGACCGCTCTGCGAGCCCCGCCCGTAATGTCACAGCCTGGGTCAACGGCGTGGGCGGCCTTGATGGTCGAAAGCCCAACCTCCTTCAGATCGCGCTCCCGGGTTTGGCCGAGCGCCCCCGACCTAGAGACCAGCTAGGCGTCCGAGATCGGCAACTGCTGCTCGGCGAACGACTGGGCGAACTGTCCCGCCACGGCCACCGCGTGGGCATTAGCAGTCCCACCAGGGCTGCCATTGCGGAAAACAGCGTCATCCAGAGAGCAGAAGTCCACAGGCCAACGGGGAGGGCATTCGGGACGAGCGCCCGCCCGCATGGGCCCCACGAAGTCGTCGGCCATCTTGACGCCGAGGCCCGAGCCCGCCAGGGAAAACAAAATCGTTGACCGTGGTCATGGTGTTGAGCACCTTTTGGGCCAGGATAATTTGGACCTCAAGGAGAGCCACATTGGGTGGGAAACTCTGAGCCATCGAGGTATTCATCAACTTCCTCAGTCTAGCATTGTCACACAATTCTCTTAAGTCTTCGAAGGCCGAAGCTGACGCGAAGTCTAGGGAGGCTGCGCTATGGCCCATGACCGTTCGAACGATGGCGGCACTCAGAGCAAACGTTATAAATCAAAGAAACTGCCGTCTCTCAAGGGTGATCGCGAGACTCTGAACATCGATCAGCGATGCTGGAGCGAGCGCGCGACCAGATGCTGGCCGCTGTCGTCAAAATGCAGATGACTCTGTCGCCACCACTAGCCGTAAGGTCGGGAGCTCGAATCGTTCTGCCCTCATATTGATCGTTGCCAGGGCGCGCATGTCGCGCCCTGGCGCTCGCCCAATGATAGCTAGATTGGCGGGTATCCCCGCGGCGCCCCTAGACTGCACCAGCTCCTGCGCGCGACGAAATGCAAGCAAGCCGCCCCGCCTGGCGGGTGCAATGAAGCCTCCTGTGGGGCCCGGGTCCGCGACCTAAAGCGAGGGGCACATGTCTATACGAAAGTCGGCGCGCACCGTCGCCAAATCATTTGCCAGATCCACCGATTTCTCATCCATGTCAGCGTGTGCACGACGGGCGAGGGAGAACAAGAGGTAGAGGCACCTGCGGTTTTACTTTAATTTTGCGGTGTGCGAACTACGTAAATGGGGGCAAAGGCGAGTCAGCCAGCAAGTGGTGAATATATTCCATTCAAGGAGTTGCCAAGGGGGGAGGGGGAGGAGGAGGAGGAGGAGGAAGAGGAGGAGGAGGACGACGACAAGGAGAAATAGAGAGAGTGATAATGATGCGAAGAAGAAGAAGAAGCTGAATCAGATTAGTGATAGGCATAGCAACCATAAGAATAACAATAGTAATACTTGTGATAATAGTAATACCAACAATGATGTTAACAAGAATAAAATCAAACATGTGGAAGAAAATGAGAGAAGCGGTGGATGAGGCGGAGGAGGAGGATGGGGAGGAGGAGGAAAGAGGAGGTTGAAGAGGAAAGTGGTAGAGGGGGAGGAAGGTGGCGGGACGGACCGAGGCGCCGATGCAGACATTGAGGGTCGTTTTGGGATCGGCAGTCCTTCCCCATAGCCTACTCGTTCCTTTTCTCCCTCCTCCTCAGTCTTGTCGTTTTTTTTGTCATCATCTTCCTTGAAAGATATTGTAATCCATCCTTGTAGCACCACCAGACGTGCCGTCAGGGCGGGCCAGACGGTTTGCTTGGGACGTCCTCGCGACGCATGCTCTCGAAGGATGGATTGTCCAACAAATGTGCGAATGGAGCACAGGTCGTCTTCACAATTGGGCAATCGCTTTGGTGCCGCGCGCACTAGCGTTTCAAAAGCAGCAGCTAAATTGATGGTACACAGGTGATGTTCAAACAGTTGTTCTGGCATTGGCGCCGCCCACATTCGTTTTATTCCAGCCAAACGTGTTAAACGGATGGATGGCGGGCGTGTTCAAAATGGGGGTCTGGCATGTGTTCCGTGCATGCTGGCCTTTCTACATTCCAGCGGTTACACCGATGGGGTGGTGCCATTTCATGATGCTGCTCCCGTTTTTGATTCTCTCGAACTTTGTAACGCCCGGAGTCCAGATTTGTGCAACAGCTACCCGGACGGAGGGCGACTCTTCTTGCAAACGATATCTTTGTTTAAGACTCTGGTTTAGTATCGTAGCAAGGACTTAAAACATATACTACGCTTGCACGGTTGCAGGGCAGCTCCTCTTTGAAGCGGAGTTTTCGTTATTGAAAATTGCGTGAAATTGTATGGCCCTGCGTCCTCCCCCTCCTCCTCCTCCCCCTCCTCCTCCTCCTCCTCCTCCTCGAAGCTCTCAAAAGGATGGGCGTTGGATCCTTCACCTGACGGGGTCTAGCCTGAATGGCAGGCCCACAGGGCGCTCGCTTGCCAAGGGGTGCGCCTCCCGCAGTAGAAAAGAATCCTGTGGGGACTCTGTGGAGGGGAACCGGGACGGGAGTCCGTCGTGCAACACAGTCGAGGTAGATTGGGTCGATTGTGGTTTTGCTCCTCATGTTTCTCCTCCTCCTTTCTCCTCCTCCTCCTCCTCTCCTCCTCGGTCTTCCCTTTCCTCGTCCCCCTCATCCCCCTCCTCCTCAATCCTCCCCCGCCCCCCATCCTCGTCCTCATCCTTCGCCATCCTGGTTCCTTCTGCCAGGGGCTGGAGGGAGTCTGACTGCGTTGGAGGAGCAGGGGTGGGCAGCGGAGGGGGACAGAAGGAACGCTGGACGAGAATGGCCGCGGAGTTTCACCAAGCGCCCCCCCCCCCCGCCCATGTTGCGTACCGTGAACTGCAGGAGGTGCGCAAGGCGCTGAACGAGAAGGAGTCCGAGCTGAGCAAGCAGCTTGAGGCTTTGCAGGCCCTGCAGCAGCAGATGGACCAGCAGGCCGCCAAGCTCTCGGCCGAGGCGCTGGGGACTCCCAAGGGAAGGCGGGCTTTCTCGCTAACCGACCGTCTGCAGCCAATCAGCCCATACAGCAACGGTTCCTAGGCGAGGGGTCTTGACCAGGGAAGCGCAAAGGCCCCCAACGGCACAAAGGGCAGCCGCCCTACCACATGCACACTTCCCGTTCGTAGGCGGCGCCGCGAGGGCCTTCATTGATGAGTCCTGTCTGTCTCGTGATCTTGGCGAGATGCGGAGGTGCCCGGAGTCAACCAGAAGGGCCGTGGGTGAGGAGCCTTGAGAAGGGGGTCAACGCAAACGGGGGTCAGCCAGAGCGCCCGATCTTGCAGGATCCTGCAGAGGCCAGGGGCGCATTGACCTGGGTTTGGGTGCAGCATCCTGCAGGATCCTTCGCATTGACCCGGGTTTGGGTGCAGGATCTTGCATGATCTTGCAGGGTTCTGCAAGGGTTGACTGACCCGGGTCTAGAATGACCCGGGTCAGAAGATCCCCGAGTGGGTTCTTGGGTTTGTTTTGCGGCACTCGTGGGGCGTCTTGAGTGCTTTTTTTCATTGTTGGCGGAGCACGTTCTCATGTAGCCTCTAGTGGATCCTAGGGGCATGAGGGAGGAGAAGGAAAAGGATGATCGGGAAGGAAGAAGGCGACGACGATGACGAAGACGACGGCGGCGGCGACGACGACAGGAATCAACCGTAAAGGCCTTCGCGGGTCTTTCGCTTTGAGATCTTGCGTTGGTTGCCCAGATGGTTAGAACAATGCCATGCCTGCTCTGTCGCGGTAACCATGGACCATTGAGCTCTCGAATCAGAGAAGTGCAAACGCCCCCACCATCTGGGTTCGAACGAGAAGGTGTCCTATCTTGCAGCAACTACACCTTGGGATGCACATGAGCTATATTTGTTGCATCACGGAGATCATGGGGCATTCAAAATTCAGAAGAGGGGGAAGCCATCACCACCGTCTCGAGTGAGACGGTTGCACGATCTTGGCTCGACTGGACGAATGTCCGGCTCCTTTTGGCGGCTCCCATTTGGACTTCCAAAATATGATCTTTGCTACATCGTGGTGATCATTGGTGTTTGAAACAGAGGGTTGGAGAGACGCCGACATCAGCATTTCGCTCCAGACCCCCCCCCCCAATCTAGGCGCGAATGGGTAAGTGTCCACACCTCTGGCGGTTCCTCCTCGGGGTGTCTCGGGATGTCCACATGTATGTGTGCTACATCGCGGTGGCCATGGGCCTTTCAAAACAGAGAAGTCGGTTCAGCCAACCCCAGCGTTTCGCTTGAGACGTTCCCAAAATCTGGGCGTGAACGGGCAAGTGTCCCACCCCTTTGGCGGCTTCCCCTTGGGGCACCCGAGTGTAATGGCCGCTACATCGCGGTAATCCTGAGGGCTCTCAAAACAAAGAGTCAGAGAAAGCCAAAGCAGCGCTTCTATTGAGGCGTACCCACACTGTGGGCGCGAACGGGCAAAAGTTCTACCCTCTGACGGCTCCCCCCTGGAGTGCCCAAGTAATACGATTGCTACATTGCGGTGGTCATCCATGAGCGAGTGTGGGTATGAGTGGTGGGTCTCGTGTGAGTGAGTCTGAGTGTCTGAGTGAGAGCAAGTACGGCAGAGGGAAACAATGAGTGGACACTCCCCCGCTCCCGGAAACTCAAAGATGGCACGCGCGTGGAAGATTGCAGTCGAAGTGCAGCTCATTCAACCCACCGCCAACATTGATCACTGGTGGGTGGGGGGGGGCGTTGACAGATGAACGCGGCATGAGCGTTCGCTAATTTATTCCGAGTTCTGTATGGCTGTGAATAAATCTGAACGCGACCGAGTGTGAGTGTGAGCGACTCTGAGTGTGAGTGAATATGACTTCGAGCGCGAGTGGTCCGAAGGTGGATGTGAGAACCAGGGGGAATATGGGAGTGAGGAGGCGGAGGCGCGACACTCAGACACGAAACATAATTAGGATCTGGGGAACAAGAGCCCCATACCTAGGAGGTTGAGAATCAAGGTTGAGTATGATGTGAGTGTGAGCGTCATGGAAGAAGTGAGCCTGGGCGTGGCCGAGTCTGAATGTGAGTATGGGCATAAGTGAGCCGTACAATGAGTGGGAGAGGGAGGAGGCGAGAAGAAAGGAAGGGGAAGGTGAGGCGGAGGCGTCCACTAATAACTGGAGCACCACGCTCAGGAAATGGGGAACAAAGTACATCAAGCACGTAGCTGGCCAAGATTGCGTGTGATGAAGGTATGCTGTTTCGATTTGGCTCACGGCGCTGGATTCGCTCCATTTGTGTAGTTGTGTTGCCTTGGAAGCTCTCTGGTGAGTGCGGCGAGGTAGCTTGGGTGAGGAGCAGTAGAGCGTCAGGTCGTCTCAGACATTTGGCCTTGGGGCCAGTGGCGGCTTCTCGGCTGAGAAAGGGACCGCCCCACCGTGCCGAGTAAGCAGTGCCCTCTTCCCTGTCTCGCCTCCCCCTGATTATTTGGTTACTGTAGCCCTGCCGACAGTTCGTGTTTGCTGGTTCTGCCATATTCGGTTGCCGCCCACGAGGCGAGGTCGACCATGTGTCCTGGGAAGGTCTCCAAGTTGCGGGGGAGGATGGGGTCTGCTTGCCAAGGAGCACTTCCGTGCCTTCCGCATCGCCTCTACCTGGTTGCTCCATTCTTCCCCTCTGCACCCCTCCCTTTCATCCTCACCATTGCTTTGTTCCCCCTCTCCCTATTTCGCTCCCTCCCCCTCTTCCCACTCCTCCTTCGCCAAACCCCGTCCATCCATTCATCCATCCTTTCTCCCTTCCCGCCCTAGCTATTGCATGCTGCGGTTCCCCATTGCACCCTGGACGGGATTCTTCTTTCGGGCCTCCCAGACAGGTCACGACCACATCGGCAGAGCTCGAGAAGGCTCGTGCCGACAACAGGCCCTAGGGTGCGAAGCTTGCCCCGAGCAGAGCATTTGCCATCCTCTCCTCTCCTGACCTCCCTCGGTCCTTAGTTGTCGATGGTGCCTGGAGGTGCTTGCGCCCTGGGATGGGTTATGGGTTCCATCAGGTGCGGTCGGTCCGTCAAGAGGCTTCTTGATAGCTCAGGGTTCCCCCGAGCGGCCGCCTGGGGACTTAATTGTTACCCCTAGGCTTAAGTCGGGCCTGTCCCTCTACAGGAGGAATATACAAACAAATAGTAAACCAATAGTCTGGGGACGATTTGTTTTGTATGTTTCGATTTTGTTGGAGTATGCTTTGGGTTTTTCTTATTGTCCGTCTAAAAAATCCCCCTGTAGGGGGACACGCCCGACTTAACCCTAGGCCGAACCGAGGGAGGAGGAGCTTGAGATCCAGGTGCCGTGGGCAAGGCGCAGTGGTCATGTGATCCCTCAGTTTGGGCCCCCCGGGACCATCGCGGAAGGATCATATGCTAGACGATCGAGGCAGAAAGGTGGTGTCGAGAGCTCCGCGGCTGTGATGCTCAACGGAGCTGCACGTGCTCACAGTTTCGCTGCCCTTCTCCCAGCAGCGCTCGCACCAGGAGCTCGCACCTCTTCCGTGGGTAATCCGCCCGCTTTCCGGAGTTCTCGTCCACTGGCCGCCTGTGGGCGCCTCGGGAGCACGCCGTGGGCGCCCCGTGCGCGCGAGTCGCCCGCGGGCGGGCACCAGCCGAAACATCGGCCGGTGCCCGCCCAGCGCACGAGGCGACCACCAGGCGCCCATGGGCGGGCAGAAGGAACAGCTGAAGCACGAGAGGCAGGAGCCCCTGATTGTTAGCACTGGTCGGGGAGCCTTGCAGAAGCCATCCATAGCCCGTTCGCCCACGTCAGCAAGGAGCTGCCGGAAGCCAGCCCCAAGCCACGTGGTTAGCGTGCCAGTCCGTCAAGCGAGAGCATGCGGGCCACGCGCGCGCATGTCGAAAACGTCTCGACCATGGCACGCGCGCCGGATCATCTAAATGATAGTGCGGTGCTGGTCGCATGCGCGCATCTCCGCGCGCACGTCGTTACCCTGACGAAGGACCTACGCCCCTCTCCTCATTGACAACGCGTCACGAAAGGGATGGAGCACGGAGCAGTGCAAATGCGTGCGGCGGGAGGACGACGGACCAGGCGCGCAGAGGCGAGCTGCGCTCCCCTGGTGGTCGTTCTGCCTCTCCCGCCAATCTCCTCCTCCTCCTGCTCCTCTCTATTCTCCTTGCGACCCGCGCTCTTGCTGTCTCTGCAGCTTCTCAGCCCCAAAGCGCCCCCCTCGGCCGCGCGCGCGGGCGCCTTATGCAGGCGATCGCGTAGGTGGCTCTCCAGGGCGCGGGGGACATTCTTTTTCGGGGGGTGCGGGCCGCGCTCTGCGAGCGGCTCGTCGCCGCCCCCGTTTCTGTGCTTCAGGACCAGGGGCCTCCGCTACCGCCTGGTCCACCCAACAGGCAGACCCGCCTGGGGGTGAGGGGGCCGTTTGCCCCCTCCCCTCGGCGGGCTCTGCCTGTCCCACCGTCTGCCTCGGGCAGGCGGTGGAGTTGAGCAGCGGGGCCTCTCCCCGGCTGCTCTCGACGGTCGCTGCCCTCCTCTGGGTGACGGCCGCGTGCAGCGCCTGCGCAGGCTGCTGCTCCGGGCTGCTGGGCCCGTGCCTGTGGCGGAGGCTCTGGCCCTTCGCCTGGCCGCGCGGTGCGGCGCCTGCTCCGCTCGAGCAGGACCGCCGCGCGGCCCGAGCGCTTGCTTGCGGGCCAGGAGCCCAGGCGCTCGACAGGGCTCGGGCCCTGCGTCCCGGGGTCGGTGCCTTCGTCGGCGCCCGCTCAGCGCGCCGCGCTCAGCTCGAGGCGGCCCTCACCGCCTCGCGGGGCCGAGCCCCTCGGACGGTCCTCCTGAGCCGTTCCGCGCGAGCTTCGCTCGCTCGCGCTCGCTCGCGCGCGCTCTGCTCTTCCTCTCCCTTCTGGCCGCCTGGATGGCGCATCCGCTTGTCGGCGGAGGTCCCATCTGGCCCGACCTACGCTCCTTTGCTACAGCTGCTGCCGCGCGACCGCTCGCCGGCAGGCGCTCTCGCAACGAGACTGCTCAGCGGAGCGCTGCCTCAGCGACGCGAACCCAAAAGCTCCCGCCTTTCCTCCCCTCGCCTCCCTCTTCTTCTTCCATCGAGGCGGGGGGAAACGACGAGGACGAGGAGGGGTACGAGGAGGCTGAAGACCTGGGTCTCCGCAGCGAAGAACAAGCCGCCAGAGGGAGGAACGGTCTACTGCTCGCGCCCCACCAGCCACCGCCGCGCAGTACGCACCGCCCGCAGCCCACTGCAACTCTGAGCCAGCCTCACGCCCGCCGAACCGCGGGCGAGGAGGCAGAGCGCGCGAAGGGAACCGCCTTGGGGACGGGGGAATGGGAGGAGGAGAGTCCTGCTAACCTCCACCTCCTCACTCACTCCCCTCCCCCCCTCACAACGCCATGGCTCGACCGGGGCCCCGCTTGCTCAGCGGGCACCGAGTGGCCGCTTCGCGCGGCCTTCCGGGTTCCAGGCACCGACGCGGCGGGCCTGTCCTCGTCCTGGTGGGACGCGTCATCAGCTGAGCCACCCGCTTTGTTGGCGAGCGCCTTTGACGTTCAGCGCGGTGTGCCCCTTATCTGCACCCTCCCGCCGCCGACGCTGCAGGGCAGGCGTCCCCTGCCGCCCCCAGGCCTCGCCGAATTGGGTATCGGCCCCCCTCCGGGCCTTGGCCCTCCATCGGCTGCCGAGCGAAGGCCGCCGTCGCCACGGGTTCCGACGGGGTTGCCTCCTCGTCCGCCACCCGGTTTGGTCGCGCCGTTGGAGCCGGATGTGTGGCGTGTGGAATCGCTTCCGCGTTTCTCCGGCATGGAGGCCGGCGCTCGGGTGCCGCCTGCGATCAGTCCGTGCACGCCC
Organism: Prorocentrum cordatum; assembly: GCA_963575745.1. Lineage (NCBI taxonomy): Eukaryota > Dinophyceae > Prorocentrales > Prorocentraceae > Prorocentrum > Prorocentrum cordatum. The sequence goes on along the minus strand of CAUYUJ010012225.1, from coordinate 501,024 downwards.
GCGGAGTCGTTTCTCGTCGGTGGTGGATCGCCCTTCCAAGCCGGGCGGGCGGGGCCGCCGCCAGGTCTCGCCGACCCAGAGGCGCTCCCGTCGCTCCACCGTAACGCTGTTGATCCCGCCTCACTTTGGGCGTGCGCTGCCCGTGACTTGGGTTGGTATGGTGATTTCGGAGGGCTCCCACCGCCTACCAGCCTCGTGGGTGGTGTCGGCGCGCCCGCCGCCAGTGGTCCATCCCCGCGTGCGGGCGCCCGCGATTTGTTGCACTCGCTCGGGCTATTCGGGGATCCAGCCTCATCCTTGTCAGCCCTGCCGCCCCACATGAGGACATATGCGATGGCGTCAGCCGCCGATGCCGCTGTTTCACGGGGGGTTCTCGTTGCGGCTGCTTGCCAGGCTACTCCTCCACCCGCCGCCGCTGTGCCTTCGCGCGGTGCTGCGGGCTCGGGCACTTGCGACTTGCCGCGGTCGCTCGGGGTGCATGGGGACCCCCCCACGCCCCCGCCCGACACAGCGTCGGTGCTGGCAGAGTCTACTTCTGAGTTCGGCTGCACGGGCGACCCGGGCGGGCTCTGGCCGCCGACCTGTCCCGCGAGCGGGGTCGACGTGTCAGGTGCACGAAATCCTACTCCATGTGGCGCGGGCGCGTCCCGCGTTGGCAACGGGACGTCGTCAGCCCACGTTCGGTGCCCTTCTTCTCTGCGCCGACTCGACGCGTCGCCGGCCGCCTTCGTGTCTCCTACGAGCGGTGCTATCTGCTCGAGTCCACGCGACGTGCTGCGGGCGCCCAGGGTTCGCGGCGACCTTCCCGCGCCCCTGTCAGACTCAGCGGGTCATTCGAGCGCTCACGACCTGCCGCGGTCGCTCGGGGTTCCTTCGGACCTGGCTGACGTGGCCGACAGGATGGCTGCATTGCCCCTGGCCACCCCAAGGCCATCAGCAAAGCCTTTCGCCGCTGGGCCCCGCGCCTCCGCCTGGGCAACACGACCTTGCCTCGGTCGGCGGCTTCGCCGAGGCGGGCGGCGCGGACGCCGTGGACCCGCCTCCTGCGGCTCCCCAGTCGGACCTCAGCATGGCGCTGATGTGCTTGCATCAGTCCCCAGCCCTAGCCCTGCAGCAGGGGCGGGGCTCCCGCCCAGCAGCTCATCCGCTACTGGGGTTTCTGAGCGACTACGCTCAGGCCCCGTCCGCATCTTCGGGCGACCTCAACTCTTCGTCCACTCAGATGCGGGGGATCGCACGGCGGCGCGCTTGGCATGCTACCTTGGCGCAGCACGGTCCCGCCGTGCGAGACCCGCTCGGGGTTCAGACGCTGCTGACCTGCCAGTGCATGTTCATCGATCAGCAGGCGGGGGACCGCGGCTGCCTAGAGGCCGCATGGTTCCTCACGGGGGTGGAGCCCACTCCATGTCGCGTCACCAGTCAGCACACGGAGCGCGAGGCGCAGTCCCCGTTTTCACCCCTCGTGGACTTCCGCTGGCTGTCCGCGCAGGGCGAGTACATGAAGGAGCTGCAGGTTTTTCGGACGCGCCTCGACGCCGAGCGCGCCGCCGCGCTTCCCCAGCAGCCGCCTCACGTACCCAAGCAGCCCAGGACTCCAAAGGTGCCTCCCAAGGTACCGAAGGTGCCACCCCAGAAGCAGTGACGGGACCGCTGCTGCCCGTCACCTGCGAGGGAGCTGCCTCCAGTGGCCGAGGTTCAGCGCCGCAGTCAGTCCGTGCTGACGCTGCTGCGGCTGCTAGGCGCGCTTGGGCGCAGCGAGGCCGTGAGGGTAGGAATGCGCTCTTCCAGCGATGCTGGTGCGGCCCCGCAGGGAGGAGTTCGTTCCGCCATCACGCCTCTCGCTTCGCTCCGAGCCGCCCCTCGTATCCACCCGGCCATTTTGGCCACCACTGCCCTCAGTCGAGCTCCCCCCGCACGGGGTGCGCAGCCCCTGAGAGCGGTGTCCTTGCTGGCGCGCGTCCTGTCGCGTGCACCCCCGCTGCCATTGCTAAAGTCGCGCCCTTTGTCGCTGACGTGTCTTCCTTGCTGCGTCTTTTTCCTGGCGCAAACATCGATATCACCCACTGGGCAGCTGCGCTGTCTCAGGTCGGGATGGGTGCTCGTTGTTCACTGGGCTCATTCTCCCGCTCATCTTTGCGTGCGTTGGATCGGGACGACCCGTACTTTTTGGGGCCGCCTCCCCGCGATCCTTGGCCGTGTCCGCCTGCCCCACCTCTTGGTCCCCCGCCTGATGGTCTGTCAGCGAGGCGCAGGGAGCGTTGGCGGCTCAGGCGCGCGGCGCGGACTCTTGCGCAGTATTCCGTTATTGCGTTGAACTGGCTCACGCTGGGTCACCCTAGCTTCGCTCCCGCCGAAGCCCGAGTCCGCGCCACGGCCTCGCCCTGCCAGGAGGGCGTTCGCTCCCGCATTGAGCGGTTGTGTCGGATCGCAGTTCGCCTTGCCCGCGGTGGCAAGAGCGACCTTGGTCGGGCTTTCGCCAAGTTCGACTCCACCGAAGTCTCGCTCCATGGCCTGGCCACCCATGTCGTAGCTCTTGAGGCTTCCTTCACCTCCTCCTCTTCCGTGCCTGCCCCCATGCGGCACTGCCCGACCAGCGCTCCGCCCGTGCCTGGTTCGTTGGCTTCTGCGGCGGCCTGGGACCCCACCCAAGCCGAGCCCTTCGACCTCAAGGTCCGGGCCTCCCGCATCAAGTGGGATTACTCGCCCGAGTTCGATCCCACTCCCTTCCTCTCCGACGCGCGTGTGCGCGAGGCGTTCCTCGACCCCGAGGTGATGCGGCTGCCGTCGGCAGAGTGGCCTTCAGGCCAGAAGGGTGCACGTGTCCATATGGACCGCGCTGAGCTGTGGGCCCTGCTCCAGAAGTGGGACGCCTGCGGCGCTCTCTACCTGACTCCCGCTTCGGACCTCGCCTGGGATGAAGCTTGTGGAGCTTTCAGGGTTCCAAAGGACAGCGACTTCGATCGTCTGATCCTTAACCCTACAGTGGTCAACAGCCGCTGCGCCTCCATCTCGTCCAGCACGCAGCGGCTCGGCCAGGGCTTCCTGCTGTGCCGCCTGGGCCTGGAGCCTGGCGAGTGGTTGGCGGTCTCCTGCGACGACTTGCGGGAGTTCTACTACACGTTCCGCGTCCCCCCCGCCCGCGCTCGGCGAAACGCTCTGCGAGTTCGCCTGCCTTCGGCCCGCTTCAAGGCATTTCGCGCCTGGCGGCCCGAGCTCGAGGGCGTGGACGTCGCCCCATGCTTGAACGCTCTTGCGATGGGCGACAACATGGCGGTTGAAATTGCCAACTCAGCCCATGAGGGTGTTCTGCGCAGTTTCGGCGCCTTACGACCTCACGAACAAGTCGTGCATCGGTTGCCCTTCCCCCGGGGCCCTTTCGTGGAGATGCTGAACATTGACGACCATACTGGCTTCCAAAAGCTCTCCTGGCGTGGGACGGCGCCTCGCCCTGACGACCCTCATCGTCGGGATCGCGAGGTCTTCGCCGCCTGCGACAAAGGGTACCCGCGCGTGGGCCTGGTGCAGCACCCAGGCAAACGCGCCCGCGGGGAGACGCACAAAGTTGTGGTGGGGGCCGAAGTAGAGGGACGTATCGGTATCGTCTGCGCCCCCCTGGTGCGGACCGTTGCCCTGTGCAGGCTGACCTTGATACAGATTTATCTCGGCATCACTACACGGTCCCTCTTGTCATCTCTTGTCGGTTGTTGGGTGCAAGTTTTCCTCTACCGCCGCCCACTGTTGGCCATATTTACGCATGTCTACAACTTTCTGTCACGTCTGGCAACTGAGGACGGGATCGAGTACGATCTTCCTCCCTCGGTGCGTGACGAACTTTTGGCTTGTACATTTCTGGCCTTCACCGCTATAACCGACCTTCGGGCGCGCCCCTGCTCCGAAGTGTTCGGTACGGACGCATCCCTCGGCTGGGGGGGAGTGGTCCGCGCTCCGATCAGCTCCCAGTTGTCTGCCGAGCTGTGGCGGCGATCTGAGCACGGGGGGTGGCACACGATTCTGCACAATCGGAGCCTCCTCGCCGTTCTGAGCCGCGGCGAATCCTTGGGCCCTGAGCTTACCCAGCTGCACCGCGACCTGGGGCTGCCTTCTCTTGAGCCTCCCGTCGCGCCGCGCTGGGTAACCGAGCTCTCGGAGGCGATTCGCTTTCGCTTGGCGTATAAATGGGAGTTCCGCATGCCGCGTCACATCAACATCCTCGAGACCACCGTTTATAAGAGTCTTTGCAAGTACTGCTGTATTCGGATCCCAGACTCCCGTATTCCAGTTCTTCTGGACTCGAAGGTGGCCCTGGGGGCGTCCGCTCACGGGCGTAGCAGCTCCCCTGGGTTGTCCCACGTTCTTTCCACCACTTTGCCTTATGTGATCGGGGGAGGTCTTTATATGGGAGGGTTATACGTGCCAACGGATGTGCATCGAGCAGACGATCCTACCAGGAATCGCCCCGTCAGGCCCCCTTCTATACCTCCACCGTCCTGGCTGGTTGAAGCCGAAGCGGGAGACTTCACCAGGTTTGATTGTGTCGCATACGCGGACTCCCGTGCACCTTATCCCACATGTCTGTGGGGGCGCCTTGTCGCGTTGCTGCTGTCTCGAGGGCTCCTCGACAGCCCCGTGGGCCACAATGGGGCGGCCTGTTCCCCCCTCGCGGCGGGCGTGGGGCTGACCGCCGCTGCAGACGACGCCGAGGGGCCAACTGCCGGAGCCCCTGGCGCCTGCAGCGCTGACGGGGCGCCCGCTGAGGCGCTCGGCCCCCGTGTGGGGCCGCGGAACGCGCTGTTCCAGCCGCGCGACGAGGGTCCCGGCAGCTGCGCGGAGGGGGCAGCCCGCCTTGTTGCTCCCCCCGCGCTCTCGTCGGCCCCCGACGCGCGTCCCAAGACGCGGTCGGCCCCCCAGCCTGCCGTCGGGGGTGGCCAAGCTCGCACAGTTGGGCGCGACTTCCCGACGGGCCGCGAGGCCGCGACACCTCACGCCTTCCAGCGCGCCGCCCGCCTGGGCCGAGCCCGCCAAGTGCTCGGGGTCGCGGAGGGCGCCCACAGGGACGCGATCGAGGGCTCGTTCCGGCGCCTCTCGGTCCCGTGCCGCCCCGACAAGGCACCCGCGGGGTTGACAGCTGCCGAAGCGGTCCAGCGGTGGAAGGACTTGCGCGACGCGAAGTCCCTGCTGCTGAAGGCGGCGGCGCATCAGTCGGCGTCCGCCGTGCTCGCGCCTCCGCAGGCGAGCCAGCCGTCCAGGCTTCCGCTTGGGCCGAGGCCGTTGGCCAGGGCGCCCGCCGAGGGGCCCCTCCCGCAGAACACGCGTGCCGTCCTGCACAACGCTGAGGTCAAGACGGGCCTCGCCAACGAGGAGCGCGCCGCTCGCGGTGGGGACGCACCCGCGTCGTCTACTGGCCGCTCCTTGGCCGAGGTGGAGGCCGAGGATCCGCGCGCCCTGGCGCGGCCCGCCGACGACCCTGCGTCCCGCTTCAGCCTCCGTGAGCGGCGCGCAGTCCGCGCCCGCCCGGGCCCGCGGGATGAGGCGGTCGAGGACCAGCCCAACCGCGGTGGTCACGCGCCGCACTCCGCCTCGCGCACGGGCGCCGCGCGCACCAGGCGCGCCGCCAGGCAACGGCGGGCTTCGATGGCGGCGCTCCCCGCCCCTGAGGGGGGAGCCGCCACGGCGCCTGGCCGCAGGGCGCGTCGCACAGCCAATGCGCGCCGCTGGGCAGGCGTGGCACGCCCCAGCTCCGCCGCGGGAGTGGGCTCCCCACAGCGGAGCCCCAGCGCTGCCCGCGGCCGTACGCGGTCTCCAAACCCGTACGGGAGGGACCACACCTCTCCCTCGGGGGGCGGCTCTTCGCCTCCCGTCGACGGCCCGCTCTCGCCCGAGGAGCCGTCGGAGCCGCCCGCGGGAGTGGCACCGGAGGGCCCCCACGCCAGAGCCCCGAGGTGCCCCCCGCGCTCGCCCGACGGGTCACCGCCCGCGAGCGTTCGCAGCCGTTCGAGAGCGGAGCCCGCGTGCGACGAGGACGAGGCGTTCGACTCCGACGACGCCCTTCTGCAAGAGGGCGCGCTCGCCTCTCTGAGCGCCCTCGCGGACTCTTCGATGGACCTTGAGCGCGTCGTGGCGGGCATGAACCCCGAGGTCCTCCGCCGCCTGCAGACGGTTTTCCCTGGTGGCTCGGCTGAACGAGGACCCCGCGACGAGCGCTCCCGCTCTCATGAGCGCTCCGGCAGCAGGAGGGGTTCTCCCCGCAGCCACGGGGGCAGGCAGCAGCGCGGTAACAGGGGGCACCCTCCTCGCCGCTCGGGGGGCTCCCCGCCCGCCGCTCGCGCCTCGGCTCGCAGCCGCTCTCGGGGCCGCGGTCCGCGCGTAGGCTCCGAGCCTCCGCGGCCCTTGCTCCCGCCGCCGCCTCCGCCCCCTCGCCCTTCAGACAGGCGAGAGGCGTCGCGCTCCAGGGACGCCCGCGGCTCCCCCCGCGCGCCCTCGCGACAGGTGACGTCGCCTCGGCGTCGCGAGGCGCGCGCCCCTCGGGTCGCTCCGAAGCGGCGCCCGAGCCCAGCTACGGCGCCTCGGCAGGCCGCGCCCCGCCAGGGTGCGAGCTCGGGCGGCGCCCACGCAGGCAGCTACCGCGCGGGCCCCGCTGCTCAGGCCCCCCCGTCCTCGGTGGGCACGCGCTCCTCCAGCGATGCTGCTGCGGCCCCGCAGGGCGGAGGGCGTGCCGCCGAGGAACGGGGGTCTTCGAGCGGCCTCGCGCCTGGCCGGGGCTCGGGGCGCGAGCTGCATCCCAGCGGCACCCACAGCGGCGACCCCGGGAGCGCCGCGGCTGCAGCCTTCGCAGCGCGGCGCACGGCTTCCGAGGCCGTCGAGCAGCCCTTGCCCACTCTGACTCAGGGGAGTGCGGCCCCACTGTCCCCTATCTCGGATTCCCGCGTTCCGCGTCTGAACTTCCCTCACCTGTCCGCCGACGAAGCGGCGCGCCTGGGCCTGCAGGCGCCGACCGTCGAGGCCATCTTGGCCAGGGCCCCTGGGCCCCCTCAACGCGTCCAGACCTGCGCTCTGGTTCCTGCCTCCGCCCTAGTAGCGGCTTGGGGGAACGGGCGGGGCAGTGGCGCCTCGACGCAGCCGCCCGCTGCTCTCTCCCCGAGCATCCTGCCGCCCCTGGGGTTGGCCAGTCTCGATGAGGGCGCAGGCTCCGCCGAGGTGGCCGCAGGTGACGTCAGGGGAGCTTGCGCCGAGGCTCCCCAGAGGACCCTGCATCTGGCCCTCGAGTGCCTCCTTATGGCGCTCGAGCAGGGCGCAAGCTCCGCCGAAGTGGCCGCAGGGGACGTCATGGGAGCGTGCGCCGAGGCTCCCCAGACGACCCTGAATCGGGCCCTCGAGCGCCTCATTTTGGCGCTTCGGCAAGGCGCAAGCTTCGCCAAGGTGGCCGCAGGGGACGTCATGGGAGCGTGCGCCGAGGCTCCCCAGACGACCCTGAATCTGGTCCTCGAGTGCATCCTTCTGGCGCTTCAGCAGGGGAGCCACGTTTCACGACACTGGCTTAAGTAGCGGCCAGATTATTCAGCCGACGACGCTGCGTCGGCCAGAGCAGGGGGGTAAGCATTTGGACTTCACCGATCCGCTCCCGCCCTGCGCGCGTTGCGGCTTCCGTACTCGGTGAAACTATTTGCTTTCGGCTATTGGCGTGCTGATCGTCTAAACGGCCTTCTCGCCCCCCTACGAGCTGTCCGCTCTCCCTGAGCCCCCTTTGTGCTCAGGTCGCCTGTCGTACTGTCAGTTGCGACCTCTGTCGCTGCCCGCCCGCGACGTCCTTGTCGCTTCCCTTCTAGGGGTCGGCCCTGCTGTATGGACCACCCGTCTATCGGCCGCCCGCCGAAACCTTGTCACTGCGCAAGGGCTTTGAGCATGGGTATGGCTGCATCGCCGTTTACGGCGACCAGGCGGACTCCACCGCCTGAGGCGGCGCCCCGGCTCGGGCGCGCGGGGCGGGCCTGCCCATTTTGGGCCGTTCCGCGCGCGCGGCGCCGCGGCCCCGCACGGAGACAGCTCGCTTGCGCGCGAGCGGGAGAATGCTCCTCTCTATTCTCCTTGCGACCCGCGCTCTTGCTGTCTCTGCAGCTTCTCAGCCCCCCTCCCTCCTCTCCCTCATCTTGGCTGATGTGGCGCTGCATCGCCGTTTACGGCGACCAGGCGGACTCCACCGCCTGAGGCGGCGCCCCGGCTCGGGCGCGCGGGGCGGGCCTGCCCATTTTGGGCCGTTCCGCGCGCGCGGCGCCGCGGCCCCGCACGGAGACAGCTCGCTTGCGCGCGAGCGGGAGAATCATATTCCTCCTCCTCCTCCTCCTCCTCCTCCTCCTCCTCCTCCTCATCATCATCATCATCATCATCATCATCATGTTCCTCCTTCTGTTCCTCCTGAACCTCCTCCTCGTCCTCATCCCCCTCATGCTCCGGGCACTGTTTCTGCAATTTCTCGCCCCACCTCTCTCCTCAGCCTCCTCTTCATCCTCCTCCTCCTCCTTTTTCTCCTCGCCCCAGGCTCCGTAGCCATTTTGGCTCAAGTACGAAACCGTGGCCTTCCGGCTTCGTACCTGCCTGCAGCCGAGGGGTTGGCTCGAGGCGAGCTGCCCCACAGCAGGCGTTTTGGCTTCACCATCTCCACGACGAGCCCTCGTGCGGTCGTGGACGCTTTCATCGTTCGCTCCTGGCGGTGCAGGCTCTCAGTCCTTTGGCATTGCGCATGGGTGGCAATGGAAACAGGGGTGAGCAGTCTGGAGGCCAGAAGCAGCAGTACGCCAGGTGTCGCTCGTGCGGCTAGAAGTGGAACTGGAGGAAGAACGCGGCGTGCCACAGCTGCGGGCGGGCCTTGCAGCCAGCTCGGTCGCAGGAGCGCCCGCCTTCGGGGGCCTGGCGCCCAGGCGGAGCCAGCGAGCGCGCCCACAGCCGTCCCCGTGGCAAGGGAGCCAAGGACGCGCTGCCCACGAAGGGCAGCTCTTGCGGCAGCTGCGGGCCACCCTGCCAGCGGACGCTGATCGGGCCACCGTCGCCCAGGTCGACCAGCTGGCCCTCACGTTGGTGCCGCCCCCGCCCGAGCAGCACCCCGACGTGGCGCTCAACCAGGCGCGGGCGCGGGCGCGGCGCGCCGAGGCGGCCCTCAAGCGCTCCCACCAGGCGGTCAAGGACGCTGAGGACTGGCTGGAGGGCAAGCGGCGCGAGCTGGAGGAGGCCATCCTCGAGGTCGCCGAGGCCGACGCCGAAGCCGAGGCGGCCTACGCCAAGGCGGCCCCAGCGGGCCAGGCCGCGGCGGCGCCTGCTGAGGCCGCGGAGCCGCCCGCGGCAAAGCACAGGGCGGCCCTCGACCTCTCCAAGCTGCTCTCCGAGGAGGTGGAGGTCATGGAGGTCCTGGCGGGGGCGATGTTCGACCTCGAGGGGCTCGACATCTCCGAGGAGGAGAAGAAGACATTCGAGTAGCAGGTCACCTCCTTCGTCAGCCAGCTGCAGTCAGAGGTTCAGAAGCACTTCGGCCCTGCCACCAGATCCATCAAGACCACGCGCGCGGACCTCAAGAGGATGCACGACCGCCTCAAGTCCAAGCGCCCCCGCTCCGCCGCGCCCGACGAGCACAGCGCGGAGGTGGCGGCGGCCAAGGGCAGAGGAGGAGGGGCAGCGGCAGCTCCAACCCAGGGCGAGGGCGGGCCCCCCCCGCGCCTGGCGCGCCTGGCCAGGCCCCCGATGGTGCTGGGGACCCTCCTGGGTCAGGCGCGGGCGGCTCCGCCGCAGGGGGGGTGGGGGGGGCCGCTGCCTTCAGCAAGGCCTCCCTTGGACGCGGGTGCCAGGGCCAGGATATTGGAGCGAGCGGCTGGGCCCCCAGGGGGCTCCCCTGCCAAGGTCTGCGGCCTCCCAGGCCCCACTGAGCCCAGGCGCCTCCCTCGGGCTGGAGCTCTCTCCCTGGCACGGTGATGGTCTCGCTGCGAAGCGTCCTGCGCGCCGCGGTTTTCGGCGAGGTCGCGGGCGCCATGCAGCGGGGCCGCCTACGTCGACTCCGTCTACGACGGCGTCGCCGGCCTCGGGATCTTCGCGGGCCAGGCGCTCCAAGGTCGTCACAGTGGTCGAGGGCAACGTGGTCTACCTCCCCAGCGGCGAGCAGGGCTACCAGGTGGAAGACGGCCCCCGCGGCGCGGCGCAGCACGCGGCACATCGGCTATGCCAGAGACTGTTGCCGCCTTGGGAGCGCGACGCCGCTCCCCCTCGCCAGACTTGGGGCCGCAGCCCATGACCAAGGACCAGGATCCTGAACGACACGAGGCGCTGCAGCGCAAGTGGGTATTGGAGAGGGCGCTGAGAAGCCACGCGTGCCACTGGCTACAGGACCCGCGCACATTAGACAGCGAGATGGGCTCTATGCACTGGAAGAGGTACGGCGTCCCGTACGTCTCCAACTTTCTCGCTCATCCTGCGTTTCGGCCCCTGGTTGACGAGCCGGCCGGGAAGGGCGGCCACGGCGACCGCGCCGCAGCCCTACTCGACATGGCGATCGAGATCTGCACCCGTGCGTTCCGACAGCGACGAGCTGCACGGCGACGGTATTGGGAGTGGCTTCGTTTTCATCAGCAGGACTTCCCTCGCGAGTGGGACGAGGAGCTTGCTCGGCGCGCCGAAGCCATGATGCGCGGGGCGGAGGTCTTGGACAGCGGGCATGGCATCCATCATGCCAGCTCGTCGCCACCGTCCGCCAATGGCCGCCCCTCGGAGCCCGAGAGGCACATGCACATCCACTCCCTGGTCGACGCCATCGGCCTCGGCCAGTTTTTTCGCGTGTGCAGCGCCCTTGGCCAGGGATGTGCATTCCCCTGGAGGGTGCGGGCCGTCTTCGAGCTCTCAGCCTCCAGATATCGCGTGTATAGCGCTCGTGGCCAGGGATGTGCATTCTCCCTGTTGTGCGGGGCGTCTTCGGGCTCTACGGCGTCTTCTGCGCGGGGCAAGGGGGCCAGGTGCAACCCTGGCATGCAGCTTCGAGGCCTGAATGGAAACGCGTGGACCTCCATCGTGGACCACTTCGATGAGGCGCCGCTGGGCCGGAATACCATCCTGTTCATCCAGGAGCACAAGCTCTCGCGCGACTACGTGGGCGAGGTCAGTGCAGCTTGCTTCAGCAGGCACCTCGCGGTAGGACTCACCGACTCGGCGACGGGCCCGGGAGGCGGTCGCAGTGCGGGGGTGGGCTTCGCGGCGCCCCGCTGCCTGGGCCTCGCGTGCCTGGACGGGGTCGCGGCCTATGACTTCTCTCCTCCAGGCTCGCCAGGGCGCGTAGCAACGGCATGGGCTGCAGGGTTCCTGAAGGGCAGCCTCATGCTTGTCACCGCCTGCTTCTGGGTCAACGAGGGTGGGCCATCCGCAACCTCTCTATCCTCGAGGCCATCGGGGGGGGCTGGTCAGGGCTTGCGACATTCCGCGGGTCCTGCAGGCGGACTTCAACAACGCGCCTGACTCGTTGCAGGCGGGCGACTGGTGCGGCAACGTCGGGGGCATCGTCTTCGCGCCTGAGGCGGTCATTTGCCAGGGCAGGGGCGGGGGCCGCACCGTCGACTTCTTCGTAGTGGACACGCGCATCGCCCACGCCTTCGGCCGCGCGCAGGTGATGGATGCGTCGACCTACCCCCGCAGCCCCGTCAGCTCGGTGACCAGCCAGCCCTTGCGCATCATGACGGGCTGGCGGCTGGTCAAGCCGAGGGCCTTCCCCACGCGGCTGCCTGTGGGCTGCCGTCGGGGGCCGCCCGTCTGGCCACAGCTTGACCCCGACGCGCAGTACGGCGATGGCGAGCTGGAGGGCCTCTGGCGCGGCTTCTCGGCTGCGGCGGAGGCTGGTGTGCAGGGCGGCCAGGGCAGGGGCGCAGGGCGTCTTTGACTTGGTCGGGGGGGGGGGGGGGGGGGGGCGACTTCGTCGGCCGCGGCGACTTCCCCAGGCGGGCCCGCGCCCCCCTGGCCGCCCCTGAGGCGCGCGCCCGACCCCGAGGCGCGACGCGCTCGAGGGCACGGCGCTGGGCGGCGGCCAGAGCAGGGGATCTGGTCCTGCTCGCGGACGCGGCGCGCCAGCAGGGCTCGTGGGCGCCCTTGGCGAGCCGCTGGCGCAGGTTGCGTCGGCGCCTCGGCCGTGGCGCAGCTCGCTGGCGCGCGGCCCTGGGCAACGATGACGCAGGCCCAATCCACCAGGAGCTCCTGGCCCCCGCGGCCCTGCGGTGGACGAGGGAGGACCTGCGCGACGACGCTCCTAGGGCCAGGGCCTTGCAGCGCAGGGCCGCAGCGCAGGCCTTCGAGATCGAGCAGGGCCTGAAGAACCAGTGGGCCAAGGCGTGGCGCGAGAGGCTGCGCGATGGCCACGTGGGGGGGCGCTGGCCCCATCCACAGCATGTCCACATGGAAGCGCAGCGTCACCCCCGCCCTCGGCGCCAGGGGCCACGCCAACCTGGACATGTACGACCCCCAGGTCGCCGTGGACGCCGCGGCCCTCGACTGGATCGACCCCTGGACCTCCTGCGGCGCCGAGCGCCGCGGCGAGATCGACAGGCCATGGGAACGGGTGGAATTCCCCCACAGCCGGGCTCGCCCCACCCCCAGCGAGGTTCGAAAGATTTGCCGAGCATTCCCCGAGCACACGGGAGTGGGGGTGGGCAATTGGCGTCCGAGGTGGCGGGGGGTCCTGAGTGACGGGGGCCTCGGATTCGTGGCCGCTTCTGTTGCCCTCGTCTCCCGCGCGGCGCGCTGGCCCACCCAGTTGCGGTGCGCGCTATATCTCCTGCTTTCCAAACCGTCGGGGGGCGCGAGGCCCATCGGCCTGATCGCCGCGAGCGCGAGGCTGGTCGAGCGAGCCCACGCGAGCTTTTTTTTGATTGGGGGCGATCGGTTCGTGGTTACGATTTCGCTGCCCCTGAGGGTGGCTCCGAAGAAGCGACGCGCGACGTAGCAGCAAATGATAGTTGATGAGCCCCTCCTGGCGAGACGTCGGGCACGGGAGTTTGGGATTCCCTCGAAGTTTTCGAACATTGCAGCATGCACCTCCTGTGGGCCGAGGGGCCCAAGCACGGATTCCCGCCCCAGCTTCTGAAATTCTTGATCTCTATTTGCGCGAGTGAGCGTTTGGTGATCTCTCGGGGAGTTGTCACCACCCACTCTGCGGTCACCTTTTCGGCGGTGGTGGCGGGGAGTGCGGGGGGGACTCGCTGTCTGAAGCTAGCCAACTTTCACGGTCACGGACTCGTTGTCTCCCATGTGTCCGACCCTCTTTCTTAAGCTTTGCGTTGACGACCTCAGCCTCCAGGCTAGAGGCTCCGAGGAAGCAGTTTCGGTCCAGCTGCATGATGGTATCGCCCAATATGTCGAGGCCATGGAGGCCAGGGGCATCCCAGTTTCCAGGACCAGGCCAGGTGGCCCTCCAGGGAAAGGCTTTATCCTGGCGGCCAGCGCTTTTCCTCAGGGTCCGGATTCGAGGGTGGGCCCAAAGTTTTGGCCTGAACGTCCTGGGTCACAGCTCCCAGTTGGGGGTGGATTCGGCTGGAGGCGCCCCGATCCACGCCATGCGTAGGTTCGATGTGAGGCTGGCCAACGCCCGACGTCGGAAGCTCAAGCTCAGTCGTCTAGCCAAGCAGGGGGCCAGGCCATATAAGGTCGCTCGAATGGGGCTCGTGCCGTCGGTTCTGCACGGTGCTGCGCGTCTGGGCCTGGACCCCTCTCGAACCGACCAGGCCCGAATTATCATGGCTAGCGCTCTTGGGGGGGACTCGGTCGGTGAGGATCGGGCCCTTCGGCTTTGGACCTTCCAGTGCGACCCCCCGGTGGATGCCTGCGCGCGGCCCCTGGTCAAGTGGGCGTCGGCTGCGTGGGAAGGCCGCCACGAGGAGCTGATGCAGCTGGCCCGGAGGCGGGCCTCGGTCGCGGCCGCGCTGGCGAAGCCTGGCCGCAGCCTCTGGAGAAGGATACACATGGTCTTGCTTCTGCCGTGCTTGCCACTCTCCGTCGTACGTCATGGAGTTGGCCCTCGTTTCCGCTTGTTCTGGGCCACCTGGGAGAATGTTGGGACCTTCGCCGCGTCGCTCCCGCCTGCCTCGAGAAGTTGAATGTTGCCCGGCTTGAGTTTGTAGAGCTTTCGGCCTGGGCCGCCGCCAGAAGTCTTGAAGTTGCTCGGCCTTTTCTGGGGCCCGTCAGGGCTCGCCTCCGCCGCAGGGCTAACTAACCGATCGCCGCAGAGGAGATCGGCTATCCTCGCTTACCTCGGGCGCGATCTTCTGACCCAAGAAAAAGTCTGGCGGGCGGGCTTTGGGGGCGACAGGTCCTGCCGGGCGCGCGGTTTCGAGGTGGGCTGCCAGCACCGCCGCATGCGCCGCTGCCCTCGTCAGGAAGCCGCTCGGGCAGAAACACCCGAGGCGGGGGATCTCCAAGGGTTCGCGCATCGAGCGGAGACCTCCCCCTCGGACTACCCTCTCTTCTCGCGCGGTATAGTCGAGCACCCCTTGGATGATCCCTGCCTGGACTGCGCGCCCGCCCGGGAGGAGCTCAACCCCAGTTTTGCAAACCCGCCCCGGGTCAGCGGCTGGGGCAAGGGCCCGCCAGGGCTCAAGAGTTTTGGTTGTTTTTTTTTTCTGGGCCAGGAGGGGGCCGTGGCTCGGGCCATGCATGGTTCCCTCCGTGGGCTCTTATGCCAGGCGTCTGTTCTTCGTGCCGAGATTCACGGTCTGATGGGGACCCTCGAATGCGCCGCCCCTCCCCTCCGAGTCGGCGTTGACAATGGCACCGTCATCCGAGGTTTGAGGCGTGGTCGCAAGTGGTGTTGCTCTCCCATGCGGCCTCGCGCCGATCTCTGGGACTGCCTCTCGTTTTTGCTCCGGGAAACTTTTCCTGGGGACGGCGGTTTTGCCGTTGTGAGAGTTCGTGCCCACGCCCGCGTGCCTCGGGGCAACTCCCAGGAGGCGGAGCTTGATTTCCAGGGGAACCAGTTATCTGACGCGGAGGCCAAGGCGGGGGCCGATCTGCAGGCGATTCCCCAGTGGAAGAGCGCCACCTGGATCTCGCGGTCCGACGAGGTGCAGGGGGTGCTCAGTCTGGTGGCGGGGGTGACTGTTCGGACGGGGGGCTTCGAGGATTCCACGGGGAGGCCCGCCGAAAGCTCCGTCGGGCCCCGTCAGCGCCGCCAAGGCCCACCGGCGGGGGAGAAGGCCCACGCCCTGGTCTGGACTCGGGGGGCCTGGAGGTGCACGGTCTGCTGTAGGCATGCCTTGTCCCCCACGGCCAAGAGAGCCCTGTGGCGCAAGCCGTGCATGGGGAAGGTTCGGGTGGACCGTCGTTTCATCGTGGAGCGGGGGGAGGGGGTGCACCTGATCCCACCAGCACTGCGCGGCCAGGTCCTTGGCCATGATTTGCACCGCGCGGGCTATTTTACTTCCTGCGATCGGTGCGGTGTCTTTCCGAGCGAGCGGGGATGTAAGTTGGTGCAGGTGTGCGTCGGTCGGCCCGCCAACGCGACTGCCGAGCATCGCCGCTCCCTCCTGCGCCGACGCAGACACCCTTATAACGTGAAGCTCTCCCTGGGAGAGGCGCGCCGCTCACTCTTACAGCGTGAGCGGGGCGCCTACTGGGAGAGAGCTCTGGACTCAGGAGTGGACGGGCGAGTGGTGGCACCTTCTCAGCGCGCCCGCCCGCCCAATCAATTTGCCCCGAAGGCTGGCCAAGGCAAGGTGGTGCCAGGTTGGTTCTAGCAGCAAAAACCTCCTCCCAGGCCGAGCGTAGGTGGCGTCTCCCCACGGAACACGATCCACGTGAGGGGTTCACCGAAATGCGCGGTGGGGGGGGGTGGGCGCGAGGACGCGCAGATTGGGGGCCCGGGCTTCGTCAGGGGCATGCCGAAATAGGCGGGAGGAACGCTGCGTGGGCGCACCCCCTGCCGCCGCAGGTGGAGCTCCCCATGTGGCCACGATCCTCGCGAGGGGCGCACCGCCTTGGGCGGGGGCGCTATGTGGACGCACCCCCTGGGGGCGTAGGTGGAGCTTCCCATAATGCCACTGCGCGTGCAAGAGGTGCGCTGAACACGCGGAGGGCAGAGGAGGGAGGAGGTGATGAGGAGCGGAGGTGGGGCGCGGCGCTGCTGATTCAAAATGAGGACCTCAGTCGGACAGCATGCTTGGGGACACCAGACGAAAGTCAAGCTGCGTTCAATTCTGAGGATACGGTGTGGATTCAGAACTTCTGTGAGCGCGCACCCCTCACCATCCACACCAGCACAATCGGCATCATCATCACCATCGTCGTCGTCATCATCGCAATCCTTGCTATCATCACCTTCATCATCATCATTACTATCATCATCGTCGCCATCATCATCGTCATCATCATCGTTCTCGTCATCGCCATCGTCATCGTCATCATCATCATCAGCATCAGCATCATCCTCGTCATCATCATCATCATCATCATCACCATCACCATCATCATCATCATCGTCAATCAGCATTATCATCATCATCATCATCACCACCACCATCATCAGCAGCAGCATCATCATCATCATCATCATCATCATCATCATCATCATCATCATCATCATCACCACCACCATCATCATCATCATCAGCAGCAGCATCATCATCATCATCAGCATCATCATCAGCATCATCATCATCACCATCATCATCACCACCACCATCATCATCAGCAGCAGCAGCATCATGCGAATCGATCCTCCCGCAAGCACCGCTCTTCAGTCTCTCGGCTCATGGGGGGACGGTGCGCCCAGCCACCCGCGCTGCCCGGTCGCGTAGGTGTTCCATGCGAAGCACCTCCAGCGACCCGTCGGCGGCGGCGGCCACTTCCTCCTCCGTGCATTTGCACGTGCAGGTAGGCCCCCCCTCCCCGGTGACCGAGCGCCCGAGGCCGCCCTTGCGCCTGCGGGCGCTGCCGACGCGTGCCCCCGGGGGGGTAGCCCGGGTCGGGCTCTGAGGCCTCGCTTCCGCGTGGCGTGGCTCGTGACCACTCCAGCGAAGCGTCGGCCTTCGTGACCGCGGCAGGGGGCGCGCCTCCAGCCGCGGCACCGCCCCAGTCTGGGGCGCAGCGGCAAGTCGGTCGCTGGCGAGGCGAGGCCGCCCGTGACAGGGCGGGCTCGCGCCAGGTCGAAGGCCTGCAGCCCCCGGCCTCTTCCAGCGGGAAGCGCTATTACGCGTTGCTCGCTCAGCTCGGCGGTTCGCCTTGAGTGGCAGCCAGGGCCGAGCCCGCGGTTTCCGAGCTCGGAGGGTCGTGGCTCCGCCACGGTACCACCCCGCACGGCTTCCTCACCCTGGAGGAAGCGCTGGAGCGCGTCGACTCCCAGTATCCATCGCAGTGCCGCGACGCGCGCGGGGTCTGTGAGATCCATGTGCGCTTCCTGCGATGGCGGGCCGAGCGGCGGCGGCCACCCTCGGAGAGGCCGACGGCGAGGCAATGAACGACGCGGAGCAGCACGACTGAGAGCTTGCCTCCGCGGCGGTCATGGAGGGCTTTCTACTCGCCTCGAGATGCCGCTCCGGGGCCAACTGGTCCCAGTGGTGCCAGTCTCCTTCGGCGGCGCTCTCGTGCTCGCGCTCCCAGCTGATGCGCGCCCGTGACTGACGCCGCGTCTGCGCCCGCTGGCGGACCCTGCCACCTGGGCGGCCGGCGGAGGACGGGGTCCAGGTGACGCGGGTGCTCCTCCGCGTCGCGCCCAGTGGCGGCGCGGCCTTGCTGCCTTTTGCAGGCGCCGCCAGGACGGGCGACGGCCGCTGGCCCGCGGCTGGGGGGCTGGGCGCCCTGCCGTGCGCCCGGGCGCCGTCGAGGCCCCGCCCGATGGCCAGGCCCTCCCCGAGGGCGCGCCCCCGCCGACGGACCCACCGCGGGCCCCGTCGAGCTGAACGACGCGCTGGCCGGTGGTCTCCTTGACTGCCCGTGGGCGGGTTTCGAGCCTCTCCAGCGCCCGCTCGCCGAGCCCGAGTCGGAGGGGCTGGGGCCGCATGGCCCATCGCGGCGCCGAGGCTGAAGCATGGCGGCCGCGCCGCGGCAGAGGCCGCGCCCGCGGCAGGCAAGGGCGCCGCCGCACGGCGGGCGCCCGCCGTGAGCCAGGGCGCCGAGGCGCAGGCAAGCGCGCCGCCCCAAACGAATCGCGGACTTGTACGCGCTCGTGGTGGAGCGCCTGACAGGGGTCGAGTCTTCGATGACGGCCCTCGACCGAGCGGATGATCAGGGTCGAGGCCGGCCTCCCCGCGCCCGCGCCGTCGGCGAGCGGGCTCGACGCGGGTGCAGGCGCGTTCGCGGTCGACTTCGCCCCCGATCTCGGTGCGCAGGCTCTGGCGGGCCCGCCAGGCTTGCGGGCTCTGCCGTTGCCGCCCCAGCACTTGGGCCGGCCGACTCGGATCGCCTCGGGGCAGCCGCCGCCTCGGCGCAGCCCCGCGCCGGCGCCGCTTGCCGCGGGCTTCCCGCGCGCTGCCGCCTCGGCCCCCTTGGAGTCGGCGTCGGCGGGAGTGCCTCCCGGGATAGGGAGGCGACCTGGCGCGCCGCCTCCTTCGGCGCTTCTCTTCGAAATGGCTCGTCGGGGCCCACGGCCCAGAACGGGATTTCGGTCAAACTGGTCACGCGGGAGATGGTCGAGGCTTCATCCCTGGGCGTGGACGGCCAGGCAGCCCTTGCCCCTCAGCCGACGGCCGAGCCGCCCCCGGCCGTCGCGGAGGCCGTCGCGGCCCCCGGGGCGACCCACCCCGCTGGCGCGAAAAGGACGGCATCGGCTTGGATGATGGCTTCGATGGCCGAGCAGTCCAAGCTCTTACTGGAGGTGGACAAGACGTGTGAGATAGTGCATGTGTCACGTATGTATATGCGCCACTCGCCGCCGTTTGACCTCGAGGGCCCCCTTCTTGCCATTGCGCTAAAACGCATCATAGTCACACTGGTAGCGGAGCTACCACACGATCCCCGCATCGTATCACTGCGCGCACGTCTCGCCAGAGAGTGTCGCACTACCTCTCTTCACTGTCTGTGCTGTGTCCCTCGCTAGGGGACTGAGCCTTGCGCCACAGCACTTTCTTCTCTTCGCTATCGGCCGAGCGCCGACGCGCTGACGCGGTCCGAGACGAAGAATGGCTCCTACATCTACGACGGCACGGCGAACAACTTTCACGAGTGGGAATTCCGCACAGAGATGCGCATGAGCGCCGCCTTGGCCTCAGTAGATCAAGAGACGGGTGCGCCACAGCAGCGCGTGACCACCGCAGCTATCAACAAGGTTGTAGAAGGCTTCAGAGGTGACGCATTCGATATTGCCAGGGATATCGGTGAGGACGTGCTTCTGGCTCCGAATGGGATCGATCAGCTGGCGCTGGCGATTCGCACTTCACTTTTCCCCATAGAGGCGCAGGAAGCGAAGATCCTGTTCCAGGTGGGGCGCAGACCATCTGGGCCGCTGTCTCGGCAGTACGGTGAGTCTATGGTCTCATTCATCGCCCGAAGGAAGCGCTGGTGGAAACTTGTCTCCAAGTTAGATATTAAGATCTTGATGAGCAACGATATGCTTGGCTCCCCTCTCCCTGGACCATGCAGGCCCCTCGCCTTCGGAGAACCTGATGGTGTTGACATCCACAGGGAATGTGGCAACCTTCGACAATATCGAGGACGCCTTGATCCTCCAGCTCGGCCGCATACACATCCGCCAAAAGGGCGAGGGCGAGTCTGGTAAAGGCTCCAGCTCTTCGGCGTGGACGCAGCCCAGACCCAACTACCAGAACAGGGGCAAGGGCAAGGACAAGGTGCGCTTCTCCAGGCCACAGCGCGCCTTTTACACTGCTGATAAAGGATGGTACGACCAAGAGGAGCATTACCCTGAGGAGCTGAGCCCCTGCGGATACTACGCGTTCGGCCATGCGCCAGAGCTCGGCTGGGGCGACGCGGCCTGGGACGACTGCGCCGACGAACGCACCTAGGTCGACGAGGAATCGCATGCCCAGTGGGCTCCTGTCCAGGATGGCAGCGAGCTCGACGTCGAGGCGCTCGACGACACCGCACATATCACCTACAATGGACTGCGCCACATAAATGGGCTGCACCAGTGCACAACGTAGAGCTCACGCCGTTGGCAACATAGAGCGCACGCCGACGGTGCAAGAACCTGCTGGTCCGGGGTCCGTTCCGGTAAACAGTCTTCTTACACAGACATATTCACGACGTCGGAGGTGGAAATTGGCAAGGGAGTGCGATGAGGTGGACGAGGAGTATGATGAAGGTGATGGAGAAGAGGCCCAGGAGGAGGACGATGATGAGCACCAGGAGGAGGATGACGACCAGTACAATCAGGAGGACCACGAGGGGATGAAAAGGATTGCGAGGATGAGGACGGACAGAGCGAGGGACATAGGGAAGGCGATGGGGACCACATGGGCGATTACAAGGCTCGGAGGAGGAACAGGGATTCAGCCTCCTATCGAGTCCTACGTTCTCCCAGGAATCCAGCCTTCTATCGAGCCTCCATGGGGATCTTACAGAATCCTACAGTGAACGAGCGCGCGCGCACCAGCGAGTCGAGTGCGTCCGGTCACCCGGCCAGACTGTCAGCCGGTGAAGGGTCCCACTTGGCCGGTGAAAACATGTTCTTCTTCCGCCCCCCTTCTGCCCGTTTTGATGTTTGGCTCTCCCCCGTTTGCGTTGTTGTTCCCCTTCTGCTCCCCGCTCCCCGTCCTTGTCTTGGCGGGGCTGGGGCGGAGAGAGATGACGCAGGGTTACAGGCACAGGAGGGGGAAAGAGGAATTATGAGATCAAGAGGCGATGGAGGATGGAGGAAACGGAAGGTGGAGAAAAGGGGGGGGAGGAGGAGGAGGAGGAGAAGGAGGAGGAGGAGGAGGAGGAGGAGGAGGAGGAGGAGGAGGAGGAGGAGGAGCAGCAACAGCAGCAGCAGCAGCAGCAGCAGCAGCAGGAGGTGAAGGTGAAGGTGACGGTGAGGGTGAAGGTAAAGGTGTAGGTGACGGTGGAGGTGAAGGTGAAGGTGAAGATGTAGGTAAATGTGAAGGTGAAGGTAAAGGTGACGGTGAAGGCGAAGGTGAAGGTGAGAGGAGGAGGAGGAGGAGGAGGAGGAGGAGGAGGAGGAGGAGGAGGAGGAGGAGGAGGAGGAGGAGGAGGAGAGGAGGAGGAGGAGGAGAGGAGGTGGAACAGCAGCAGCAACGGCAAGGGGAGGCGATATTGAAGGTTAGAGGAGAAAAGAGAGGAGGAAGAGGAGGAGGAGGAGGAGGAGGAGAAAGGGGAGGAAGAAGAGGAGGAGGAGGAGGAGGAGGAGGAGGAGTGGAGGAGGAGACGACGACGCTAAAGACGACGACGGCGACGAGGAGACGAGCAGACGAGAAGCAGGAGGAGGGAAACACCTGCAGGAAGGGGAGGAGAGATGCAAGCACAGGGGGGCGCGCGGTCCTGCGACCCGGCGCCGCGAGGCGGCTAGACGGCGATTTGCGGCAGAAGGCGGTCGAGAACGAGAAGGTGTGGAACCAGTTGTCGGAGCTCCGTTCGCAGCACACCCAGCTCCGAGAGGAGCCATCCTCCGCATGCACGCTCCTCCTCCCGCCTTCTCTCTATTCCTCATCCTTCCTCCTCCTCCTCCTCCTCCCACCTTGTTATCCTCCTCATCCACTTATACCCTGAACTGTGAACATCTCTACACTTACAATGATGGCACACAGGAGGTTTTCCAAATAGGGCGAACGCCTTTGAGCCGCACTCATTCGTTTTAAGACATTGCAGCGGCTGCAAGGAAAGAGCACAGGCGGTGTTCAAAACGGGGCTGTTGCCATTCCGCCTGGCACGTTTTTTGTAAAAGCTTGCAACAGTTGTAAGGAAGGAGGGCGGTTCCTTTTTTCAATGGGGCTCTCGCCTTCATCGCTGCGTAAACTCGTTTACGATTCTTGGATGGAGGGCGGCCGATGTTCAGAATGGGGCTGTCGCCTTGACACCGCGCACATTCGTGACAAAAGCCTGGAAGAGTTACAACGGCTCGCCAGAGACGCCCTCCAATATGAAGATCCGAAATTTCAGCATACAAGCAGCTGCACGGATGGAGGGCGGCTCTGTTTCGCATCGGCGTTATCGCGTGAGACGTCCTCGGAACTCCTGTTCAGAAGTGTGCACTCTTGCAACAGCTGCATGGATGGGTGCGGCCTGTTCTCCAAAAAGGGGCTGGCTGGCCACTCCGGCGAACTGCCTCGCCATGCTGTTTGACTTTCTTGATCACGCGCTAGGAAGATGCAAGGCCTGCCGTCTCCTCATCCTCCCCCTTCCTCCTCATCCTCTTCCCTCTCGTCCTGCTGATCATGCTCCCCCCTCATGCGCTGACCGTCTCCCTTCCACAGTCCCAGGCATCCGACGTCGCGTTTTTTGAGTAGCGCGGCTCCCCAGAGGCCTGGGCCGCTTCACAGGGACCGGCTTTTCATCTTCAGTCGTTCTTTGCCCGCTTCCCAGAGACCGGTTTTTCCTTCTGAGTCGTTTCTTGATTGTCCTGGGGCCCAGCCATGGCCTCCAGAGGCCGAAACGTGCCAAACATGGTCCGTCGTGATTTTCTTCACGACGCGAGGATGTCGAAGGGCGGGTCGGGGCTCGGCCCCGCGGCGTGACCTCGCCCCCCATGGGCGGGTGCGCCTCGCCCCGGTTCCGTGGCTTCGCCCCTTGCGGCCGGGGCCCCTGGCAGGAGCACGTGAGCTCCCAGCTCGGGCACCAGCGCGCGGAGGCCGCCTGGCGGGAGAAGGAGGCCACTCTCGAGGCCGGCGACGCGCAGAGGGGCGACAAGCCAGTGACCTGGCATCGCTCGGACGTGTGCATTCTTTCCTCGTCGAGGGCCATCGAGGAGCATGTGGGATCATCTTGCGAGAACGCAAACGCACGACACAGAGCCATGCACGGGGAATGGACGTCCGAGCGATGGCAGGATGACTGGAGGGAGTGTCGGCAGCGCGCCGGTGTGTGTGTGTGTGTGTTTGTGTGTGTGTTTGTTTGTGTGTGTGGGCGTGGATGTGTGTGTGTGTGTGCGCGTGCGTGCGTGCGTGCGTGCGTGCGTGCGTGTGTTTGTGTGTTTGTCTGTGTGTGTGTTTGTGTGTGTGTTTGTGTGTGTGTGTTTGTGTGTGTGTGTGTGGGTGTGGGTGTGGGTGTGGGTGTGGGTGTGGACGGGTGGGTGGGTGGATGGGTGTGTGTGTGAGTGTGAGAGGGGGCAGGCCTTCTCAGAGGGCGGCGGGGCTTCTCAGCAGCCCGTTGGCCTTCTGAGAATCCAGGCCTCCTAGATGGGGTCGACGTAGATAGGGGCCGGAAGATCGCGACGCATCGCCGATGCATCGGCGATGCAGCTCGATGTAGAGCCCGATCTGCTCCGCGCCAGCGTCTCTGATGAATCCCCGACGTCGGCGGTGCGGCGTGATCCTCCGACCCCACCTACACCTTAGGCGATGCTTAAGAAAACCTAAGTTTTCGTCCAGAGTCTCGATAATTCTTAACTTTCCAATGTAAATCCCAAGATTTTGATAGGAGTTCTGGGTTTGTAATCAGATTATGAGACTATGAATTTCTTAACCCATGATTTCTTAAGCATTTCGCAGGGTGTGCTCGGACCCCACCTGGGAGGCCTCTGGAGAAGCTGTTGCCGTCCTCGGGGAAGGCTTTTAAAAGCTTCAGCGTTCTGGGACGGCCCGCCCCCCCCCCCTGCCTTTTCCCCGCGGGGCGCGCCGCCGAGAGGGGGGCAGGGAAAAAAACACACAGACACAATGAATCGTCGATTCCCCAGAAAATATAGGAAAATATGGGAAGTGGGGGGGAAGACAGAAACCCCGAAAATATAAGAAAAGATGGGGAATCTTTTTATTTGTGTGTATTTATTTGTGTGTCCTGGGGCCCCTTTAGAGAGGGGGGCAGGGGCCGAACGTTCTTACTTCGTCCCTGGACGCGCGTCCGCTCCGGGGTCGCCGCGAAAGTTAGTTTGGGGGGTAAGGGAGATGTGCGGGGCGAGTTGGCAGTGGGAGTTCAGAAGGGGGAGGTAGATCTGACGGCCCGTCCCACCAGGCGCGCGCGGGCAAGCTCGTAAGCCCCCCCCCTTCTCTCTCTCTCTCGGTCTCTCTCTCTCTCTCTCTCATTCTCTCTCTTGTGATTGTTATCCCTCTCTCTCTCTCTCTCTCTCTCTCGCTCTTCCTGTGTTCTACATATAATGGCCTTCGGCCCATCCCGCCACCGTGCTTGGATTGTGGCTATGAAGCCTATTGGATGTTCGTTTGGATGTTCGTTGGAATCTCATGGGAGGCCTTTTGGGGGGCCTCTTGGAGGCCTCTAGGGGGCCGTTTGGGGGCCTCTTGGGGGCCTCTTGGGGGCCTCTTGGGGCCTCTTGGGGGCCTCGTGGGTCCTCCTGGATGCCTCTTGGGGCCTCTTGGGGGCCTCTTGGGGCGGAAAGCTCGGATTTTCGGTTTGTTTTCTGTCTCTCTCTCTCTCTCTCTCTCTCTCTCTTGGGTCCCTTTCGCGGCCGTCTTGGGCGCTTCTTGGACCATCTTGGGGCGCTCTTCATTACGCCGTCTTGGGGCCCTCTTGGAGGCCTCTTGGGTCGGTTTGGGGTGGTCTTGGGGGCCTCTTGGGCCGACTGGAGCGTCGGAAAGCTGAAAAGGCGAGATACCGCCCAAATCAAATCGCTCAAACACCTACGGCAAATTTTGCATGTGTACCTCTTGAGGCCCTCTTGGGAGGCCTCTTGGGGCGTCTTGGAGCCCTCTTGAGGGCTATCTTGATGCCATCTTGGGCGTCTTGGCCCAGTCTTTGGCCCTCTTGGGCTGTCTTGGAGGCCGCTTGAGGCCCTCCCAGCCCGTCCCGGAGCCCCCCGGGCCCGGAAATTGGACGCGCCATCACCTGGCAAAGCCCAGGGGGCACGCGGGAATCCCCAGGGGGTACCCGAGAAGCTCTAAGAGGTTCCGCCGTAATTTCGGGCCACATCAAAGACTCCTCAGGAGTGAGGATTGAGGCTTAGAGAATTGGGTCCAGGACCTGAAGACACACCCGCTCCGTGCCCAGCGGCACAGTGGCTGATTTGTTGTTCCTCTGTCGCTCCCTCTCTCTTTCTCTATTTCTCTTGTTCTCACTCTCTCTCTCTTTCTCTCTCTCTCTCTATCTCTCTCTCTCGCTCTCTTTCTCTCTCTCTCTCTTTCTGGGTTCTCTCCCTCTCTCTCTGTCTCCCTATGTGTGGATCTGTATGTGTCGATCTATCGCTCTGATTGGAGGCGTTGATTGGAGGCCTGATTGGAGGCTTCGAGAGGCCATCTTGAAAGGCAGGAGGGCTTCTGTTCGAGAGGCCCTCGAATCTTCTCACTGGGCCGCCCTCCCTCGCCCCGCCGCCCGTTGTGCGCGCCGCCCGACGAGGGGAGGGTGGCGGAGCTCGAGATGTACGCGAGGAAGCTGGAGCAGGACATCGTCGACGCAAACGCCAGCCTGAAAGAGCTGGACGGCTGCCGCGAGCGCGCAGAGTTCGCCGACCGCATGCTGCGCCCCCTCGAGCAGAAGATCGAGGCGCTGCGGCAGTCCCAGAACCGGGAGCAAGCCTTGAGGAAGCGGTACCACAACCAGCTGCAGGACTTCAAGGGCGCGATCCGGGTCTACGCCCGCATCAGACCGCGCATCAAGCGGGAGATGGGCGACGCGGTGGTTTGCCGGAAGTTGGACACCGACTCACTGGAGCTGGAGGACCCGAAGCGGCTGAAGGAATCCAGGCCATATTCGTTCGACTCCGTCTTTGACGAGCACAGCACGCAGGAAGACGTCTTCTCCGAGTGCAAGAGCCTCGTATCCTCCGCCTTCGACGGCTTCAACGTCACAGTGTTCGCGTACGGGCAGACTGGCGCGGGCAAGACGCACACGATGTACGGGAACGACGCCGACCCTGGACTCGTGCCCAGGAGCAGGGCAGTGGCAAGCGGGGTCGCCAGCTCCTCCCGAGGATCCAGGTTCGAGCATCGGGCATCGAGGAGGTTTGCTCGACGATTGTAAGCGTTTTGGGCAGGGTATGGACAGGGACGGTCCTGAGCGGTCTTCCTCCTCCTCCTCCTCTTTCTCCTCCTCGGGCAAGTGGCGACATTCGTAATTAGTGGTACCCCCCATTGGCGTTGACCAGAGGTTAGCGGGGGAGCTCTTCAGCATAATCGATAAGTATTCTCACGAATCTCATTCTCGCGTGAAGTGTTCCATGTTCGAGCTCTACCGCGACGAGTTGGTGGACCTCTACCGGACCAAGGCTGGAGCACGGGGGCTGGAGATCAAGAAGGACACTCGTGGCTCCGTGTATGTGGAGAACGCTTCAGACCGTGAGGTGGCCGTGAGGAGGACAATTCCCTCCTCCCCTTCTTCCTCGTACCCTCCTCATCTTACTCCTCCGCCCCAATTGACCTTGAGGTGGCCAACCCCCCGGAGTTGTTGAAAGCAATCGAGGACGGCATGGCCGACCGCCACGTGGCCGCCACGAGCATGAATTCCGCTTCCTCCAGGTCGCACTTGATATTCATCATCGTGGTCGAGACAACTAACAAGGCTACCAAGCAGGTGTCGACTGGAAAGCTTACCCTGTGTGACCTTGCCGGGTCAGAGCGGGTCAAGAAGAGCGAGGCGTCTGGGGAAGTGTTGAAGGAAGCGCAGTCCATCAACAAATCGCTCTCCGCACTCGGGGACGTGATAGAGGCGCTCACCAAACATTCAAAACACGTGCCGTACAGAAACCACAAGCTGACGCAGCTCCTAAGCGATTCGCTGGGCGGCAACGCCAAGACACTGATGTTCGTGAACTGCTCTCCGGTCGGCAGCAACGCCGACGAGACGGCTGCCGCACTTGGGTACGCCACCCGTGCCAAAATGATCACCAACAAAGTGGAGAAGAATCAGGACAGCCAGGAGGTGGCGAGACTAAAGAAGGTGATCCAGGTGATGGGCAGCGAGCTCGACCAGGCACGCGAGAGCGGCGGCGTCGAGATGCCCCCCTTGCCGGCGTAGTGCTGCGATCCTCGCAGTCCCGGCAAGTGGCCGACCAATTCGCTCTGATGCAGCGCGGAGGCTCGACCTGCGCTCCTGCCGGGGAGTCCCCCGGCGGCGGGAGGCGTGCCCAGGACATCTGGCGGCTCGATGTGGTCGCTGAGTGGGACGCAGGACCTCCCGACCCCTTCCCCAGAGGGGGTATTCCATTCCAGGACCGCCCAACTGGGGCCGGAGTATATGGGGTCGGTGGCTCGCGCCGCACCGCGGATGCATCGGCGATGCGGCTCGATGTGGAGCCCGATTTTCTCCACGCTGGCGTCGCCAATGCATCGCCGACGTCGCCGATGCATCGCCGATGCACCGCTGATGCATCGGCGATGCGGCGCAGTCCCCCGATCCTATCTGCTTAGACTCCATTTGGGCGGCATCCATGAATCCTGAGTCGTTCGCTGATGGCCCCCAGAGCCAATGGTCGGCGCCCAGACGCCCCGAAGAATCAGGAGGGAAATAAACACACAGACACAATTGATCGTCGACTCCCCAGAAAATACGGGAAAGTAGGGGAAGTGGGGGGAAGACCCAAACCCAGAAACTATGAAAAAATAGTTATGGGAAAATCCTGTTATCTGCGTGTGTGTTTATATGTGTGTCCCAGGGCCCCTTCAGAGAAGGCGAAGACTGACGGGCCATGTCTGAGAGGCCGTGCAGACTTCGCGTGGTCGGCGCCGGCAAGCGCCGCTCCCCTGGCGCGCCCCGCGCGCCAGGAGGGAGGCGTGAGGATCGACTAGACGCAAGAGTGACCTTTCGCCGGAGTGACCTCTGGTGCGGGCACACTCCTCCTCCTCCTCCTCCTCCTCGTCCTCCTCCTCCTCCTCCTCCTCCTCCTCCTCCTCCTCCTCCTCCTCAGATGGGCCCTCAGATGGCTGAAAACGAGGCGGTAGCAGCGGCTTGCGCGCCCAGGTTTGGTCTCCCCGCGGCCCTCAGAAAGCCGCGCACCAGAGGTCGCTCTTACCCAGGGTCACTCTTGCGTATAGCCGAGAGGAGGTGGGTCCAGGACCCATCCAAGAAATCTGCACGGCTCCGACATGCATGCTGCATGTACCGGATAACAAAAAGCTGCATGAAACATAACGTATCTGAGCTGCTCGCGGACCTCCGAGAAATGCTGTGGATGAGGTTGGCTGTTCTTCTGATGTAGTCTGGAGGTCTTCTAGTCTTCTAGGAGGGGCGGGGGAATCCAGATGCCAGAGTGCTTGCGCAGAGATCCGTCCAGACGTTTCACTCGTGCCCTCCTCTGCTGGGGCGCGGTGCCTCTGCATGCCCTCGGGGGCTTCCTGCGCGAGAGGGACCTCGCTCCTTCAGGGGGCCAGGCGTGGCTCCCTCCCGCCCTCGCTGCGCCATCATCCCTCCACCCCCAGACTTCCGAAGGATTGCGTCTCGTACCTGCGAAACCCAGAGGACTCGACCCCTTCCCAGGGGGCAGCTTCTCCGAGCTTCTCCGAGGCCGAAGTTTCTGAAAGACGGCGGGATCGTAACAGACAATGCGCCCGAAATCCAGGTACTCTCTTCATCCCGCCCGCTCCCTGCTCCCTCCCTATGCCTCTTGCTCCTGCTGCTCAGCCCACTCCTGCTCCTCCACCTCCCCGGTCTGGCGTGAGACCCCCAGTCAGCGGCGTCCACGCCGGCCTCGGGAACGCCGTCTCCGCCCAGGGTGCCCAGACCACTTGTCGATCAGGCCACCCGCGTTTCACCTCGCCATTCCATCTGAGCTCGGGTCGGACGAAAGCGGCGGGAGGCTAGGAGCAGGGAGGGGATACGAAATCTGCTGTGTCCAGCCGGTGTCGGCCCCGCCGCCAGGCGCCTTTCCTCGATACATTGGCGCGAGGAGGTGCCAGGAAAACCAGCTACATGAGCTGGTTCGCTAACCCCCCCCTGGTGCTAACGAACCCACCCTGTCGTCCGACCCGACGGGCGGCGCAGGAAGGGGGTGTCGACCGCGCGGATGTGCGCGCGCAAGTTGCCCGTAGAAGGTTGCGCGCTTGTTCGTCACTTCTTCCACGCGGGCCGTGCCGCGTCGGCGTCCTCCGCGCGGGCCACTGCGCGAGGCCGCTGTTGTCGTCGTGCGCAGAGGCCCCTTCTTCTCCTGCGTTGCTCACCTTGGCGCGGAAGCGCGCCCGCCCCCCAGCCTCCGAGCGGAGGCTGCTCAGTGCCGAGGAGGGTCACCACTGGGGATGCCACCGCCGCCTCCTGGTGACCCAGGTTCGAAGAGGATCGGAGGTCGAATATCGAGGAGGTTTGGGGAGTCGCCGGGCGAGGCTAGGACAGGGATAAATCCTTCAGAGCGATCTGGAGCGCTCTGAGGAGGCCGCGGCACCCGATACATTCTCCAGAACCGCCTGACCTCAGAGATCCCCGACTTGTCCTGTTCCGATGTTGTCCCTGTCCTCACTTCGCCTGGAGTTCTGGGGGGTCCGTTTCCTGCAGGAATTACCGGCCCCCCCACGGTGGTGACCCCCCCCCTTGGTCGGGCCGGACGAAAGGGCACGCAGGGTTGGGAAAGGGGGTGTGCGATGAGTGCAGCTGGTTTCCGCCCCGCCGCCTGGCGCCTCTACTCGACACATTGGCGCTAGGCGGCGCCAGGAATTCAGCTACGTGAGCTGATTCGCTAACCCCCCCTTTACTATCCTACATACTGTTCATTTCTAAGTATTCGAAGGTTCTTCAATTTTTTGGGGGCAAGATCATTTCATTTCTAATTGTTTTATCCTGGGCCTCTTCCTGGCAACTAGGGGGCCAGGAACAATTAGAAACGAACACAATTAGAAGTGAGCACGACTCGAAATGAACGACGTGTACGGGAGCTGATTCGCTAACCCCCCTTTTATCATCCCACCCTTCCGTCCCCCCCGACACTGCCCAGGGAGCGGGGGCCGCGAGCCTGCGCACGGAGAGCGAGGGCGCCCACCGTGCGGGGAGGGCGCCCAGGGCCGCCCAAAGGCGCCCGCCGCCGCCCTTTGTCGGCGCGGGGGCCTGGAGGCAGGCCCTGCCAGCATCGGGCCCTCGCGGGGCGGGAGTGCGGCAAAGCAGGCGGGGAGGAGGAGGAGAAGGAGGAGGAGGACCCTGAGATCCTGGCGTTGCAGTTTTTCCACAACGAGAGTTTTCGTTCGCTTTCGGGCTCCAGGACCATGACAGAGCGCTTCTGCTCGTTTCTGACGCAGAAAGATGGGGTCCGGTGCTCCGGTCGCGATTGTTTTCCATGTTGCAATGTTTTTGCGACGTCGGATATGAGGAGGAGGAGGAGGAGGAGGAGGAGAAGGAGAAGCAGGACCAGTGCAAACCCAAGACCCATCAACGATGTTGCAGCAAACCCTCCCTCCAAGTTGCCTGTGCATAGGCCCCTACAAGGATTCATTTCACTGGGGGAAGTGCCCTGTTGGAAGACAAACGTTGGAAAATCATGAACTGTGCCAGCACCCCACTCCTGGGACTTACGCCGTGAATCACCGTTACTTTCGCGTCTTGACGGTCCTGAATCGCGCAAGAACGCCATTCTGGGACTTCAACACCACGAAGCAACGCAACTGTCGCGCCCTGGCTGTCCGACATCGTGTCAAAGCACAGTTCTTGTGATGTTGGCCATGAGAAGTGTTTGAAACGGCTGTAAGTTATTAAAACGGATGTGCGCGGCGTTTATACGAGAGCAACATTTTGAGAGCCAGCCACCCTCCACCCGTGAAGCTTTTGCAAACTTTTAAGGCGAATGCGCGCAGCGCTAAGTCGAGACCCAGATGTTGAAAACCATTCGCCTTCCATCAGTGAAACAGTTGCAAGTTTCAAACATCAGGATATATGTTGTGAACAGTTCTCCGGCGAAACACCCAGCCCGCAGTTTCGACCAACTTTGGGGCACGACGGGGAGGAGTTATGTGTAAGGAAATCGAATGGAGGAGCTCACCATGGTCCCGAGAGGCTCCTGTCGGAGAGTTTTTCCCCCTCCTCCTCCTCCTCCTCCTCGTCCTCCTCCTCCTCCTCCTCCTCCATCCCTCTTCCGTCTCTATCTCTGCCCTGTCGCACCCGTGAAGGCATCCGCTTCGTCGCTGTATCACCGTGTAGACGTGTCAACAGGGCGTGCCGGTTGTTTCGGCTCCTCCCCACCAGCGACCCTGAAGTTGAAATTCGCACAGGATGGTGGGCGGCTCTTTTTCAAAATCGCGCTCACGCATAAGATCCGCGCGCGCGTGTTTTAAAAGGTTTGCAGCAGCTACAAGGATGGAGGGTGGCTCCTTTCCAAAATTGGATCAGCGCGTTAGCCCCGCGCGCATGTGTGCGAACATGTTGCACCAGCTACCAGGATAGAGGGTGGCTCTTGTTCAAGATGGATTCCTCACTTCAGCCCCGCGCGCACTCCCCTTGAAAGGTTGCAACCGTCACAATGACGTAGGTCAAATCATTTTCTGAGTTGGGATATCGCTTGAGACTCCGTTATGTAAAGACATGGAACTTGATTATCCACCTACTGCAATGTGCGATAGCTCCACGGCTGGAGGGGGAATCCTTCTCAACATGGGGTTCTCGCTCAAGACGTCTTCGAAGTGTTTGACCAAACGTGCATGGTGTATGATCGTATATCATCATATGTTTACGGTTCGCCAGAAGGATACGGGGCAGTTCCTTTGCAACACGTTGCTCTTGCCTAAAGGACAAGCTTGTAGGGTGCTGGTATTTGAAGGGGGCGGTTGACCTTGCAATCGTCCTCGCTATCGAATCCACGACCGATCTCACAATCGATCTCAATATCCACATCGCTAATTGTCATGCCATCCTTTGATTTTTTTCTGGTGCAATAGATGCTATCACGACCCAGTGAGATGGGGGGCGCGAGAGACGATTGAAGAGACAGAGGTGAAAGAAAGCTACGGGGACCTTAAACGGGATGGGTCGAGCGCCGCGTTGTCACTAGAGGCGATGACGACGCTCGCCCAGCCGACCTTACTCCACCGAGGCCAGCGGCGGCTAAGAGAAAGGCAAAGGAACCTGGCGATCATGAGAGGGCCGAAGAAGTTATGGAGGAAGAAGCGGATGGGGAGATCATGGGCGAGGGCCCTGAGGTCGAGGTTAGCGCGGATGCAGACGGCGATGACGCGAATAGAAATAAGGCCAAGCATGCAGACGAACGACAGGATAACATGAGCACGGAAGAAATACGCACTGGTTTACACATGATGGGCTTCGGCACCGAGCTTGCAGCGTGGTTCTTCAATGCCGATTTACATGTCATGCAAAGGCCATTGGAATCATGAGGGCAGCGACGGCACGCGGCAACGGCCAAGGCGACGTACGTTCACATGTTTCCGATAACTACACACTGGCGCGGGTTGCTGGCGTGGCAGGGAAAATGGAGTTCATGCCTAAGTGGGTCATGGAGTTAATTATGCGCGATGAACACGGTAACCCTTGGGATATCGAATGCGCGGCACTCAGTGCGATATTGAAAAAATGGCATCAAGAACCGGGCGTCCTCGCTGTTAATCGAAAGACCCACGCGCGCAGCCTTCAGCAAGCCGCGCGCCTTCAACGCGAAACGCTCGGGGCCAGAGAAGGCGAGGGACATGTTTGACCACGGGGCTCGGAGCCTCAAGCCCGCGAGAAGCTCGCGGAATCTAGAGTGACAACTGATTATACGCTCTCTGTTAACAACCCGCGGGGACCTCAAGCTGCCCCGCATCGCCGGCCAAGAGAATGTTAGAGAGCGAAGGCGCGCAGACGTGCGCTTGCGATTTGTGCCGACTTGACTCCCAACAGGCGGCAAAAGGCGAGGAGATGCCCGCGAAGAAGCCCATGCGGCCCATGACCCACGGCCCCCACCTCGGCATGGCCCGCAGCAAGAAACGTCAAGGTCAGCTCAGACGCATCGAGTTATCCAGAGGAGGCCAAGCAAAGGATCAGAGGTATATCCGGACCGACTCTGTCGAGCTGCACTTCAAGGCGTAGTTGGCCAGGTTCTGACTGATGACCGAATGGGGCGCTCTTTCAGGACTTGTGATCTCGAGGCCAATGGGATCTAACCGGGCGAAATCATAGAAATCAATGGGATCGGGCGCAGGACGAACGAGCATGGGAATGGGCCCGCGTTGACCTGGGCTAGGAGGGGCCATGGCGCGCCGCGTTTCATGCCCCAGGGCATTCAGGGCCAACGTGGAGCGCGCGCCTACGAGGGAGCACTTGGGACACGCACGTCGGCCAGGCACCTCGCGGACAGGGGGGCCAGTGCGAATGGAGAGGGGGGTGGAGGGGATAACTCAGAGTAGGAGCGCGCAAAGCAGCCACCAAATCCACTTGCCGCGCTACCCGATACATCCAACCTCCCCAGTGAATCGGCGGAGCGCCCCGACACCGGGGGCGGTCGCGACCTCCCGGGGCGCGCGCGGCATGCGGGGGCCGTGGATGAGGCGCGGCCCGTTGCCCGAGATAGATGCCATATGCGCAGCCCATCGCGAAGAGTGTCAAGCGCGCGCTTGGGGCGACGCATAAGGGGGCGAGCTCAATCCAGGTTT
This sequence comes from Prorocentrum cordatum, assembly GCA_963575745.1. NCBI lineage: Eukaryota > Dinophyceae > Prorocentrales > Prorocentraceae > Prorocentrum > Prorocentrum cordatum. Next base: position 467,479 of record CAUYUJ010012225.1, on the reverse strand, counting down.
CGCGTCATGGGCCCAGGGGGAAGAGAGGAGCGTTGGGCCGTTGCCGGCAAGGCCACCAAAGGCGCGCGGCGACTTGATACCAACAAGGGCGGCGAGGCCAGCCACGAGTGCGGATCCCGGCCCGTGAACCCGTTCGCGGCTGCCCCTCCATTGGAAGCCCAGAAACTGTTTATACCCATGGCAGTTACCAAAGGAAGTGGGCACAACCGAGGGGGGCGCGAGCATGGGCTCAAGCTAGTGCTCCGCGAAACGCATTCCGGCGTACTCGCTTGCCGAGGCCAGGCAGGACTTCTTCATTAGGTTGCTCGAGAACGATTGCGCACTGGGCATGGCATGCGCGACAGATTATCCCAAGTCAACGCGCGGCATTCAGGACGCCGCCAGCAATTGGGGAGACTTTCGCATGGATGTTGCACGCGACGTCGGCTTTGACAGCGGGAAAGCACCACCATTCAGAGCGCCGTGGAATTAGATTCTGGAGAAGCGGCGAGTCATGGAATGGTGAAAGGCGGAGGGTAGCGTCAGAACAACACCTCGATCTTTAATTTCTCACGTTGATTGCGGCATCGCGTTAGAGAGCGACGCCCGCGCGGCCACTGCTATCGCGACCAGCTCGGACGGGGAAAAATCAGACACATTGATGCGTGCCATCTGGGAGCACATCTGCAAAAATCAGACACATTGATGCGGAGGTTACATCGCAGTGACCAAAGTAGGAGCACATGGGAATCTGGCATTTTGCCCTGACCAAATATTTGAGCGGCGACGACATGTCAATGCACATACGAGGTGCGAACCTACACGTCGTTAGCGGAAGACGCGAGCTGGCGCTTGCTACCGAGTTTATGAGCAGTGTTCGAATGATTGGTACGTGCTTTTTGGCCGGTGGACGCGAATTCAGGACCAATTGACATCCAGCTGCTCGACTACACTCGCTACGAAAGCTTCGATATTTTTGCATAACCTGGTGCGCGGTAACACTCAAAAACCGTGCACCGCGTGTTAGGAGGCCCCTGCGCGTTCACGCACAAAGCATGATATCCTGTTTGCCTGCGCCAGTCATGCCTTCCATTACTATACACATCTAGATTCGCCAGAGTGCGTAGTATAGCTTCTGTTTCAAATGCGTAATATCAAATCTGTCAGCCCCTATCCAGATCAATTTGTTGTAAATTCTTCACCCATCGCTTCACTCGGCCAAAATTGGCCGATGGGTGGTACAACGTGGCCGTGCGACTGGGTGAGCAACGCAGCTTGGAAATTCCAGTGGTGCATGTTATTGGTGGCTGCTTGGCTTAAGTATTATTGCTGTTTGTCAGCACGAGGTTCCCCCCTCATGCTCAGGAGGAGGAAGAGGAGGAACATACAGAGGATACAGGAGCGGAGAGAAGACTGAGGAGGGCTGGAGAAGGAAAGGGCGAGAACAAGGAAGAAGGGGCACGGGGGCGCATGACGCGGAGGGGGAGAGGAGGACGAACAGGGAAGGCGAGGAAGAAGATGAAGAGGAGGAGGGCGTGAATGGCGAAATGCGGAAAATGCGGGGGGGGGGGAGGATGATAAGCAGGAGGAGAAGGAGGTGGAGGAGGAGGAAGAAAGGGAGGAGACGGGGGCGAGGAGGAGGAAGCGGAGGAGGAGAGGAGGAGGTTGAGGAGGGACAACAGAAACAGGAATAGGAGGACCAAGGGGAAATGGAAAAGGAGGAAGAGGAACTCTTCTCGTGGCCCCAGCTTTCAATACCACAGCTGCTACATGTGAAATCATGGAGAATGGGAAGGTCATCCACGTCCCCCCTCGCACGCGG